>JAAXCT010002270.1:0-84451 GCA_012490785.1 Eragrostis nindensis | reverse complement strand
GCGAGCACTCTGCATCGAGCCTCGCCGCCCGCCGCCATGCGACCTCGTCGTTGGCAGGCTTTCCACTCACCGCACGTCAGCGCACCCGCACAGCCACACGGGCTCGAGCTCAACACACTCCCTCGCCCTTTTCCACGCCCTTTTCCACTGCACATGCCGGCGCGCCGCCCTACTTCTCCGGCGATGTCGCGCCGCTACTCCGGTCACTCCTGTGTAGAGCCCGCACAGCCACGTCGCGTCGCGCCTTGATCGCCGAAGCATCCGACGGCGAGCTTCCCCGCAAGCCGCCGCCGTACGCCACTGTCTCCCGGCCGTGCTGACCACGCCGCGCCGCCACTGAACGGTGGGACCATATGGCCCGGTCGCCGTGGACTGGCACACACACACCTGGTCCACAGCACACCTGGACAGAGTCCACAGCACAACGCCACGCGGTGCACCCGACCCCATCCGGCTTGCATGTCAGCCACTCAACCCTGCACTAATTGCTAGGTGCACGCAGCTATGTACACAGAAATTTATTTGAGCCTTTTCTAATAGGGAAATAAATCCAAAAAATTGGAAAAATTCCCAGCATTTGATCTTTTACAGATAAGCCCTTGATCTTTTCCATAACTTTTGTTTAGGTCCTGTCTTTTTACAGAAACAACCGTACACTTTTTTGTAGCCTTTCAACCATTACCTTTTACACCGAGCCCCTAAGCTTTCCTTTAATTACGGATGAGTCCCTAGATTCTTTCTGTATTTACCAGTAAACCCTTAGAAACCTTTCTACAACTGCAAATAAGCCCCCAGAATCTTTAAACCCTCATATCTTCTCAACCATAGCTCTGTTTTGAGCGATTCTTGCGCTCAACGTGTTCATAGAAACGTGTAATACCTTGGTACTAATCTTGAAGCTCTAAAATAAATCTACAATCCACCAATCATCCAAGTTTCACACTCTCTCGATAAAATCCCAACTCGACAAATCGTTCTGCTTGTGACGTCGTGTATTTTCACGCGTTTGATTTAGGCCCAGTTTGTTTCCCACCCAGATTATAATATCTGGCTCATATAATTTATAAGCGAAACAAACAGGTTTCAGATTATGGTCAGATTATAGATTTATATAAGCTAGATTATATAATCTGTGTGGGAAACAAACAGGGCCGTAGTATAGTAGTTCACAAATGCTCTTTTGTGAGTAGTAGCCCCGTGAATATTCGGCAATTGAAAAAAAAAATGTGTCAACGCGTGGTATCTTGAAAGTTGTAGTATAGCGTCATTTTTTATGCAAGCCCGTAGTAACACACGGTGACACGTTAGTAGTATTTTTCTCTCGAGCTTTTAAGGTTGTCGCATGTAGCGAAACGCAAGCCAAAGCAACTAGCGATATGCGCTTTTGGGGCCAAACTACTGAACTAGCGCTGCGCAGCAGGATAATTAGTTCAGCGGTAAACGACGGTTTGACAGAGCGACTGCACACAGGCAACTGCCAAGGATCCTCCTGATCCGTTGCTGACTCGGGTAACCCGAGTCGGGTTTGTTATCCTTTCCGAGCCCAACTCCACTCCTTGACAATCTCCATAAAACTGACGACCGACGGCCTGCCGCGGACACAATCTGAGATCGAGACTTTCCAATCCAATCCGTTCGATCCAGTTCCTTAGAAGCAAAGTTTCCCCACCGGCGCGCCGCCGTAAGCACGGATCGAGATGCCGATCCGTGACGAGCTCCCGTTATTCCGCCACCGTCTGGTCGACTACGTGGGCGACTCCTTTCTGATTGGTGGAGGGTTCGGCTCCGTCTTCCATCTCATCAAGGGCCTCCGCAATTCGCCCAGCGGCGGCCGTCTCGCCGGCGCCGTCCGTGCCGTCGGGACGAACGCGCCTCGCTTCGCCGGCAGCTGCGGCGTTTACGCCGCCGTGTTCTGCGCCGTGGAGACCGCAGTGTCCCGCGCCCGCCGGAGGGACGAGGACCACTGGGACTCCATCGCCGCCGGCGCCGCCGCCTCCGGTTTGTTCGGCCTTCGCCGGGGCGCCGCTGCCGCCGCGCGCTCCACGCTCCTCGGCGCCACTTTGTTCGCTGGGGTGGCGGCCTTAGATGTGTGTCTCGGCCGCCTTATGTCTTGCTGTGAAACGCAGAGGTATCGCCCCTTGGCCGTCATCCCGGAAGGTGAAAAAGGTGCTGTTTCTCTTCGATTTTGCTCGTGATTCCTCAAACATGTGACCTGTGCTGGAGAGTTGCCTGCGTATATTATGTTGTTAATCTAAGTAGGTTGTTAGGTCCGTACGTGTGATTGACTTATGCCACAGTAAGGCACACGGTCCTGTTTCTGAAGAACCAACATGGCCAGTAAATTAAGTCTCCATGTCCTCTGCTGCAAGCGTATCTTGTTTTCTAACTTGTCAGAAAGCTTTTGAGGATGTCAAGTTGTAGTATGCAGGCACATATTTTTCGTGTTTCATCGATTATGAGATGTATTTGAATAGGAAACATACACATGATTTATTGTTTATTCGTTGCACACAATTGTATTTTGCCTTTCAATTCATGTTCCAGTCTTGTGATTCAACATTTTAAATTGTGCTATGTCATCCTAAGTTCCGGTTTACTATTCGCTGTGACATAAGGCTAAGGAGGATGCCCCCTTGTGTAGGTGGACTTGAGGGAGACCAGATCCTTTTGTCTGGAGAGAAGTTTGAAGTGACTCTGGAGGATGTGCGTGGAGGCAGTTGCTAGACGAAGCTGATGTTTGGTTTCCAGTGTCACCTATAAAAAAAACCTCTATTCAGGGGCTTAGTTTGAAGTGGAGAACTGAACGTGTGACTTGTCTTTTTTTTTTTGTGGGAACGTGTGACTTGTCTTTGTAAATACATTGGGATTTCTATTCATATCACTGGTAACGTGGTTTTAGCTGTTAAGTTTCAAGTTCCTTGTCAACGGACACTGAACGGCATACTTAGGTAGCAAGGCTACGAGTAGCCTAAGTTTATGAAGTTTGTGTTCGGTATTCCCAGCTTAGTACCATTGCTGGACATCATTGTCTCCAAATATTGAAAACTTCTTGTGCCACCGATATTATTGTTGTTCCAGAAATTGAAGTACGTGTCCATCCTTTGGCTGGAACGTTAGGGTGTCCTGCCTATTCCATCATCTCTTTGAGTTTTAATATTGACTAAGATAGTTCTGGTTTAAGATTTGTTATTTAGGGTGCTATAAATGATGATTTGATCATTGATGGAAATTAAAGAACACATGACTATGTCAGTTGCTGTTGGATGTTTTCTATGTTATTTACCGATTAAAACATTATGATGAAAATCCTTGTTCGGATGTAGTAACAAAATTATCACTTATTACCAGTTTTAATACAAGAACATGCCTTTAGATATGTTGCAAAATTGCAAAAATAAAAAAATAAAAAATTGTGTATTCTGCGTGGCTATCGGTCATGATCCCTTACTTGAAATGTTATGAGATGGTTGGGCGTATGTTACTAGTCATGGGTCCATGTTTTAGATTTCAGTTGCTTTGCTATCAGTCAATTTGGGACTGATTTTTTTTTTTAACATTTCCAACTGATAGTGTCATCTCTGAACAAATACGTGTACCATCCAACCATGTGCATGTGCTGGCTAGTTAGAACCCATGTTTCATGCCCTTAAATTGTTTGTTCTTTGTGTATACGAGTTATTTGTATCACCTTTCTAACCATTTTGTTCCAAGCATGTAGATGATTTGTTTCACGTCTCTAAATAGTTTGTTCCACTAGTACAACTTATTTGTTCTGGCTTCCCAAACAATTTGTTCGAAGCATGAAGATAATTTGTTCCACGTCTCTAAAAAATTTGTTCCATGTAAATAAGTTATTTGTTCTGGCTTCCCAACAATTTGTTCCAAACATGTAGATCATTTGTTCCAAACATGTCAATAAATTTGTTCCATTTCAATGCATTCCATGTTCTAGATAACTAGGAGTGAAAACAGAACGGATAATATCAGACCGACCGATGACAGGGTCCACATAAAATTAGTATGGGCAAATACATAATGCATCAATGGTCATATGACACTATCGGTGTCCCATACTTTGTATTTGTTCGGTGTAAACAAGTAAATAAAACTGTAAACAGGATGCATAAAATTCAGTGGGGGAACGGAACTGCATGTTTACTTGTTGACGGAGCATATTTTCATCTTTTCGTTTCCTTCTCAGGCAACCAAACAACCGATTGCTCACTTGCCTGACAAGGAACCGCTCCATGCCTGACTAGGCATAGATTTCAATGTGCCCAGGACAGCAACCAAACTAGCCCATAAACCAGGGTGCTGGCCATAGTCTATTTTAGAATAATAGATCTTCCCTGTTTTATTCCATGAATAAAACAAAATCGTCTGACAGCTCGATGGCTGTTCCAGCTTCAGCATACAGTACGCTCTCCTGAGCACTCTCCTCACTTACAGCAATATGCATTGTTGCATTATTTATCATTAAAAAATCAGAGTGATGCCCATAGTCAATTTTAGAATAATAGATCTTCCCTGTTTTATTCCATGAATAAAACGAAATCGTCCGACAGCTCGATGGTTGTTCCAGCTTCAGCATAGAGTACGCTCTTCTGAGCACTCTCCTCACTTACAGCAATATGCATTGTTGCATTATCTATCATTAAAAAATAGAGTTTGATTTTTTTAGATTGTTTGCATCGTTTTCTCATGTTTTAATATTTAATTTGTCGAGAAAATTATGCAAGCAATTGAAAAAAATTTGGCTCTATTTTTTAATGATAGACAACACAACAATGTACATGGGTGCTAAATTTCAAATTTTAATGTCTTTTATGAATTGAGATAAAAAAGTTGCAAATTATTATTAAATTGACATAAAAAAGTTTCAAAATCGTAGTGTGTTGCAGATAAATTTGACTTTGTTAGTGAGCTGCAGACGAAATCATCGTTTCTCAGTATGTTTTAGACAATTTTGCCTTTTTCTTTCCGCTGAGCCTGGCCTCTAATTAATAGAAGACAAACGGGCATAAACCATCGCTTTTGGCTTTTGTTAGACTTGTTGGGCTCGTCTCTTGGGATGCTGGTTGGGTTCATTGTTACTACGTGCCTCACTTGAGATGTTGCTGGGCCTCCAGAGCGAAGCAATGGTGCACATTACTAGCCCACGCGCAGTGTTGCACATGTGGTAAAAGTTCGATGCTCGTATAAGGGAATTTCAGTTTGATGCAAGGGACTTTACCTGGACAGAGTTAGAAGCATGTTGATGATTGGTTTCAGGTCAATCTCTTCACCATTCCGACCACTACAATAGATCTGCCGATTTATAACGAAATTATAGTAGATCCGTCACTATTTTGAGCGTTTTTCCCGTTTCCGGCCAACTTTATGACGTTTTTCATGTTGCGTCACTAAAAGGCCATATTTGTGACGAAAAAACCTGTTCCGCGACGAAAAAACCTTCACAGTATCATCCGGTGCCTCCGGTTCACTGTTTTGGGTGGCCGATTCGTCACCTAAAATCCCGTTTCTTGAACGGCGACCAACGGGAACCGACATTATTCGTCATAAACTCCACCCCACGGCCGTTCCAGGCCAACGTGGCATCCTAGTCAGCAAGAAGGGGCCCACGTGTCAGGCCTCACAGGCCCACAGTCAAACCATTTTCGTCACTAATTTCGTTTGACCGCACACAATGCCACGTGGCGCACAGTGAAGCACTCCGCGAGCCAACATTTCAAGCACCGTGGGGCCCACAGTCAAGCCATTTTCGCCACTTAATTTGTTTGACCGTGTCAAAAGCCACATGGCGCACCATGAAGTTCTTAGCGGACCCACATGTCATGCAACGTGGGTCCCACGGTCAGGTAATTTTCGTCACTGATTTGTTTGACTGCATAAATTGCCACATGGCGGACTATGAAGCACTCCGCAGGCCCACATGCATGTTAAGCACCGTGCAGCCTTGGGGCCCACGTTGTGCCACGTGGCTCACCAACTAAGTAACACGCAGGCCCACATGTCACGCATGGTGGGACTCATATGTCTCGCATCGTGGGGCCTGTTGACGGCTGTTAGAGCAAGAATTTACCCGTTAACTAGCTGCACTTTTTATAATGAAACAATCACCAAAGGTAGACTTAGGTCTTTAAACTAATGATTTCCACAAGTCTTGGTGAATTTGTGAGTGCAGCTGCAGTTCATAGGAAAACGAGGAAAAGGAAGCATAAAAGGCCCATCCTGGAAACACCAATTTTCCCCGGAATAACGAATTCCTCTCTTGAAGCCCAAAAACCAAATATCCTGGCTTCAACTCCACCCATAGCAGGTGGATCAGAGGATGACACAGCACAGGGAAGAAGCATGAGGAAGACCAGGCCCAGAGGGGCCCACACAGGGTCGGCCGACCCCAAACCCTAGGTCGGCCGACCTGTGGTGGAGGCCCCCCTGGCCCATCTTGTTATGTCGGTTAGCCACCGCCTTCCAGAGGTCGGTTCCACCTGCAATCAATGCCCCTAAAGTCAGGAACCGCCTCAAGTTACCGACCTTCTTGGGCTATAAATAAAGGGGTACCTCCCTCCTCCAAAAGACATCACAAGAATCCCAAGAGGAGAGCACCACTCCCACATCTCAGGCCTAGAGCCTCTTGTACAGTAGTAGAATAGGGGAGAGGGCAAGGCTCAAGAGAGGGATAGCTTTCCTTTAGTTATTTCCTTATCTTGTACCTTGGCGGATATTTATCTTATTAATAGTTTATCGTTCTTTTTTCGTTCGTTCTTCGTTCGTCGTTCGTTCATAGTTCGTTCGTCGTTCTTATTCATAAGATTAGTATTCGTGGTGATATTGATCTAGCGAGCTTTACATACTAGTCGTTATTCTTGTTATACTTGTTTACGGGATCATCGCTCCGCGAGGGGTGCTCTAGCCTTCCAGATTGGTACCAGGACCGGGGTTAGAGTAGTAATCAACGTCATAGACGTGGTGTCTAGGCTAGAGGTTACCTTTGTTTGCAGCGTGCCCCACGGTTTGTAGAGGTAGGCGGCAGGTGGTGACAGCTCTGTCCGTCCCTTGTAATCCTCCACGTTCGGGTTCATCGTAGAGCTACAGGCTGGCGTGACTTGGCAGACCAGGTCTATACCGGTGCCGAAGTAAACAAGTAGAACTTGAGTGCAATCGTCCTGCGGGACAACTAGATCTTTATTCATCCTCTCAATCCTATACTACTACCATTCTTGTTGTCCTTGGGTAAAACTAACCTTGCTGCAGATTATCACCGTTCCTTGGGGAAAACAAATACGATACCTTGGAATACTCCCGGGTGAAGTGCTACAACGGTATTCCGTGCGCTTGCGGATTTATTCGTGGTATAAGAAATACCAACAAGCATTTCTGGCGCCGTTGCCGGGGAATGGTTGCTAATTCTGTAGCGGACCAGGTTTGCCCTCGTAACTTATCTTTACATTTCCCGTTCAATTAAATTAGAAAAAAAATATACACACATGGAGTCATCACCCACAATCCAATCTTTTTCCACTCCACGGGGCGAGCTCTTAGAGCCACCATGTTCATCTCAACTTGTTGTTTCAACAAGCTATGAGCACTTGTGTTAAAAATGAAAATCCTTTTGAACACTTGCGAGAATTTAAGCAATTGTGTGCATGCCGATTGATCAATGGCATGACACATGAAACTTTAAAGTGGAAATTGTTTTCCTTCTCCCTCAATGGGAAGGCGAAGCAATGGTACACTTACACCGCTAAGAGAGTGGACGGTGATTGGAAAGAATTGCGAGACAAATTTTGTCTAGCATTTTTTCCCGTATCCCGTATCACTGCTCTACGCGCGGAAATAATTAACTTTCGCCAAGAGGAGGAAGAAACCCTTAGTGCGGCATGGATACGGTTCTGTTCATTAACAGATTCCGGTCCAGAGTTATTGCTCCCAGAACCCGTTCTTTTGCAACATTTTTACTCAGGGTTGAGCAAAGACACCGCACTTTATCTTGACATGGCTGCCGGTGGTTCTTTTTCTCATAAGACCCTAGCGGAAGCAAAAGATTTGCTAGAACGAATTGTTGAAAATATACCTTTTTCCGCTGAAATACCCGAGGAGCCGGAGTCAAAAGATGAGGAACTTATTGTGGAAACACAACAAAAGGTGTCTACCTTGGTAGACCCAACATCCGAGTCCTCATCTGATTCCCGAACTATGACAGAGGATGATGAACCTCTTGAGTTCCCATTTGAGTTCGAGGAAGAAATTTTTAAAGATTTTGGAAACACCTCGAACTATTCATTTCAAAAGAGACCGCCTGTTCCTTGCCACTTCCCGAACCAATTGAAAAAGAATATCTTGTGGAAACTGTTCGGGAGCTTACTTCAATCATGAGCGATGAATGGTTGAGGGAGAATGAGCTATCCATGGATATCATTCGGCTCTGCCCTCCGTCAGCCAACATATGCTGCTCGATCAAAGGAACCAAGGTGGATGCACTCTACAACCCCCTTGTTGGTGCCAATATCCTCTCCGACACATATGCGTTGTCAATCTTTGGCAACCGACCATGGACATCAACAAACAAGCTCCTCAAGCACCCATCAGGCCATATTCTTGAGAGTTTGGGGATTGTCAGAGATGTAACTCTCTATCATGAAGACTTTGAGGTTATCCTGGATTTCTACGTCTTCGAAATTCCAGACTTCGACATATTGATAGGGCATCCTATAGAAAAATTCCTCATTGATGCCCCATCATTTGGAAACCTCGACTTCACCCTCGGAAAAGAGTCATTCTCTATACCAATCACCACATCACGAAACACTCTTTTCGATGAACCACTTGAGGAATATCAAGTGGAGGAGGTCATGGCCGTTTTTCCTCACATGGACCCTGAGTTGGCTTTAGAAGAAGATGCACAAGGTTTTATCTTAGAAGAAGCCGACTCAGAGGACACTTTTGAGCTACCACAAACCACACCACCGCCACGACCTCCCATTGATCTCAAAGCGCTACCTCCCGGTTTGCGCTATGCCTTCTTGCACGGAGAACCGCAAGCTCCTGTCATCATAAGTGACAAGCTTTTGGAACAAGAAACCACCAAACTCATAGCCGTGCTTGAAAAACATCGCTCCGTTCTTGGTTACTCACTTGAAGACCTAAAAGGGATCAGCCCTGCTCTCTGCACCCATCGCATTCCCACGGATCCTGAAAGTACACCTTCAAGGGAGCCTCAAAGGAGGCTAAATAATGCGATCAGAGAAGTTGTGAAGAAAGAGGTCTTGAAGCTATTACACGCCGGGATCATCTATCCTGTTCCTCACAGTGATTGGGTGAGCCCCGTACAAGTGGTACCCAAGAAAGGAGGTATGACGGTTATTCATAATGATAAAAATGAACTTATTCCTCAACGAACCGTCACGGGGTGGCGAATGTGCATTGATTACCGAAAACTTAACAAGGCTACAAAGAAAGATCATTTTCCGCTGCCCTTCATCGATGAGATGTTGGAAAAATCATTCTTTCTTTTGTTTCCTTGATGGGTATTCGGGATATCATCAAATTCCCATCCACCCCGACGATCACAGTAAGACCACTTTCACATGCCTGTATGGAACTTATGCTTATCGTCGCATGTCTTTTGGTTTGTGCAATGCACCTGCCTCGTTCCAACGTTGCATGATGTCTATTTTCTCTGATATTGTCGAAGAAATTATGGAAGTCTTTATGGATGATTTCTCTGTTTATGGAAAAACCTTGATCATTGCTTAGAAAATCTAGACAATGTCTTACAGAGATGCCATGAGAAGGACCTGGTACTCAATTGGGAAAAGTGCCATTTCATGGTCCGAGAGGGCATAGTTCTTGGACACCTTGTGTCTGAGAGAGGCATAGAGGTGGACAAAGCAAAAATAGAAGTTATAGAAAAGCTTCCACCTCCTGTGAATATCAAGGGTGTTCGTAGTTTTCTGGGTCATGCTGGTTTTTATCGTCGCTTCATAAAAGATTTCTCTCAAATTGCACGACCCCTTACGAACTTGCTTGCTAAGGATGCACCATTTGATTTCAATGATGACTGCATGCATGCCTTTGCTACTCTTAAGAATGCACTCGTCTCAGCTCCAATCATTCAACCCCCTGATTGGACGCTCCCTTTTGAAATAATGTGTGATGCTAGTGATTATGCTGTGGGGGCAGTTCTTGGTCAAATGAAAGACAAAAAGCATCATGCAATTTCTTATGCTAGCAAAACTTTGACGGGGGCTCAGTTGAATTATACTACCACTGAGAAAGAGCTCCTTGCCGTTGTTTTTGCTTTTGACAAGTTTAGATCTTACTTAGCTGGAGCAAAAGTTATTGTTTACACTGATCATGCTGCTCTAAGATATCTGCTTGCTAAAAAAGATGCTAAACCTCGTCTCATAAGATGGATCCTTCTGCTCCAAGAGTTTGATCTCGAGATAAAAGATAAGAAAGGAGTAGAAAATTCTGTAGCAGATCATTTGTCGCGTATGCAGTTCACTAACTTGCAGGAGTTACCCATAAATGACTTCCTACGCGACGACATGCTACTAAAAGTGACGGATTTGCACCCTTGGTACGCCGACATTGTGAACTTCATCGCCACAGGATACGTACCACCAGGGGCGGATAAAAGAAGATTGATATATGAGAGTCGCCGTCACTTATGGAATGAGCCATACCTCTACCGTGTCTGCGCCGATGGACTGCTTAGGCGATGTGTGCCCACTCCCAAGAGCACGCAAATCATTGAGAAATGCCATGCAGCCCCATACGGTGGACACTATGGTGCCTTTCGTACCCAAGCAAAGATCTGGCAAAGCGGATTCTTCTGGCCAACCATGTATGAAGATACAAAAGAATTCATTAGAAGATGCCCGCAATGCCAGAGATTTGGAGGCATCACAGCACGAGATGCAATGCCCCTCACATACAACCTTCAAGTCGAACTCTTCGATGTATGAGGCATTGACTTCATGGGACCATTCGTGAAGTCCCAAGATTGTGAATACATATTGGTGGCAGTGGACTACGTATCCAAATGGGTAGAAGCTATGCCATGCCGAGCGGCAGACTCCAAACACGCTCGCCGGATGTTCCACGAGTTTATCTTTCCAAGGTTTGGAACTCCGAGAATGGTGATAAGCGACGGAGGGTCTCACTTCATTGATAAGACCTTCCTTTGCTTTCTAAGAGAGCTTGGAGCAAAGCACAACATTGCCACTCCATACCATCCTCAAACAAATAGGCAGGCCGAAACATCCAACAAACAAATCAAGCGGATCCTGCAGAAAACAGTGTTGGAAATAGGGAAGGGATGGAAGAACAAGCTACCTGATGCACTATGGGCATATAGAACAGTCTACAAAACACCCAAAGGCATGTCACCATACCAACTCGTCTATGGAAAAACGTGCCATTTGCCAGTCGAGTTGGAACATAAAGCATATTGGGCCATGAGGACTTGGAACATGGATATGAAAGGAGCTGGGTGGAGAAGAAAAATAGAGATAGCTGAGTTGGAAGAATGGAGAGACAAAGCATACCACAACTCAGCCATCTACAAGGAGCGTACAAAGCGCTGGCATGACCGGCGAATAAAAATAAAAGAGTTCAAAATTGGAGATAAGGTGTTGCTCTTCAATTCAAGGGTAAAGCTCTTCGGGCATGGAAAATTGAGAAGTAAATGGGACGGACCATACACCATCATTGATACGTCGGCTCATGGAGCAATCACACTCCAAGACGACGGAGGTAATGTATTCAAGGTAAATGGCCAGCGTCTTAAAATTTATCTTGAACCCGAAGCAAATAAGGAATTCGATGTCATGCATTTAATTGATTTAAATATCCTCTCTTGACCTCTACTTCGAAATATCCTTCTATACCCTGTATATCCCGAATATACCTTTCCCAACAAGCTCCACAAAAAAGAGAAAGGCCAGAGCCTGCCAAGGCAGGTCGGCCGACCTGGCTACCAGGGTCGGCCGACCACCTCTGGCAGCCTCTGGCTTACATCCTTTGCTCATTATACCACCCAGGCCTTCCTTGTCTCACCCACCTATGCTTTGGAAATAAATCCTCCGTTTCCTCGCCAAGGGGGGGGGGGGGGGGTGAAACCATTATAAATACAACCCTTTGCACCCCCTCTCCATTCATCTCTTTCGAAAGCTCCACTCCTCGAACCAAATCCTTCACCTCAGCCATGAGCAACATGTACAACCCTTCCTACTTCCTCAACATGGAGGAAATCGATGAGCCTTCGTCCAAACGCACAAAGAAGGAGGGAAACCTAGCTTGGCTCTCCGAGGAGGAGCATGTGAGCAAGTACACCAAGGCTCTTCACTTGGCTTGCGAAAAAATCATAGATCTAGAGCTTCACATCGCTACAGTGAAGGTGGAAAGAGATGAAGCAAGGCACCTCTCCGTGTGCCTCACCTCTGGAGGGGCAGAGTGCTGCAGGGCCTTGAAGGCGATAGAAGATGCGAAGGAAAAACTAAGAAATAAGAAAGAATAAATAGAATAAGAAAAGGCGCATTTCTTTTGCTTAGTATATTTTCATTTCAATTTCCCTTCAAATTTGTAATGCGCCTGCGAGTTTAAAATTCAATCAATGATAGTGCTCCCCGGGCTTGCATACCGGCAGAGCAATATTTGTGTTTCCATATTTTTGTCGTTTTTGAAGGAAACAGGCAAAAAGGCAAGTGTGGGGGGGAAATCGCCATATCTGGAACAATCACGACCAAATTATCCAGAATCACACGAGGCAACTCAGGAACAGTCAACACGCGAAATATCAACACCTGTGGGGTCCAGGCCAGGTCGGCCGACCCCACCAGGAGGGTCGGCCGACCCCTGGTGGTCCCCACCAGGGCCCAGCCTCCTTCTGCCTCCTGAGTTTGCACCACACTTCCACTTTTTGCCTGCTACACCGTCAAGTTTATTCTGATAATCTGAAAATTAAATAAAACTTGACGCACTAATCTTTTGGGAAAATCATAATTGACTTATCTTATGCCCACAACTCTACCTCTCACATTCATAGACTTGCACACTTGTTATTTCTCGCTTCATCGCTGAATGCTTGTGAACACCTTATCACTAGGAACCCATGTTTTTCCTAGATAATTGGCATGTGAGATATGGTTTGTCGAAATGATCTTTGCTTAACCTTCAAGTCCTTGGGAATTTATCTTTATGAAAATAAAAAAAATCCATAGTATGATGCTCCTCACTTGATTTATATTTTCCTACCAAGGCCAAGAACTCTACATGAATACCTTGATAGCCTATAAGCTGCTAGTTGTTGATTTGAGCTTTGTCAAATTCTTGGACCCTAGTGAGAAGCTTGTCATACTCTTTTGATCAAGATCACGTACACTCTACCTCACATGCTACACTTCTACACTGGAAGTTGAGCAATCTCATCGTCCATCCACCAAATAAGTGCTCCAAAAAGATTTGTTACCTTCCTCTCTCAAAAATACTTTTGGAGACATGGCTATGCAAAAAGGAAAAGAATAATCCCTGCTCATACAAAAGTAGAGCATGATGAAAAAAAAAGTGGTGAAAAAGAAAAAAAAAGAAAAAGGTATGATAGCCATGTCCTCCTCAAAAATTCAAAAAAAAAAGAGAGAGAAGGTAACATCATAAAAAGGAGTACAAATATTTTTCCACTTCATACCACCACACACATGCACATCTTGATCAGATTATATGACTTGATTTCTCCATTGGATCCAGTTTTTGACTTAGCAATAAAAGAGACACTAGTATGCTCCACTTTACCCTATCTTGAGCTCCACAAAAGCCTGATCAAACACAAGGAGGGGAAGAGGCAAAATCATGGCCCTTGAGAGGAGAATACATAAACACCATGAGCGACTTGAGAGAGTCATTTGAGGAGCAGAAACTATGTTTTTATTTCTGAAAATTATGCAAAAATCCCAAGGTACTTGACAGGAAAGGCGAGGTGATTTGAGACGTAACCGTTCCACTTATCAATCATCCAAGGAATACATGTTAGACACCTCAAAGTTCACAGGTATGAAGTGTGGCTTGCAATAACTTGTGTGCAGGCTGTCATTTATGAGGATGAGTATCTCCCGCCTTATGCTCGCAACTTTACTCGAGGACGAGCAAAGAGCTAAGTGTGGGGGAGTTGTTGACGGCTGTTAGAGCAAGAATTTACCCGTCAACTAGCTGCACTTTTTATAATGAAACAATCACCAAAGGTAGACTTAGTTCTTTAAACTAATGATTTCCACAAGTCTTGGTGAATTTGTGAGTGCAGCTGCAGTTCATAGGAAAACGGGGAAAAGGAAGCATAAAAGGCCCATCCTGGAAACACCAATTTTCCCCGGAATAAAGAATTCCTCTCTTGAAGCCCAAAAACCAAATATCCTGGCTTCAACTCCACCCATAGCAGGTGGATCAGAGGATGACACAGCCCAGGGAAGAAGCACGAGGAAGACCAGGCCCAGAGGGGCCCACACAGGGTCGGCCGACCCCAAACCCTAGGTCGGCCGACCTGTGGTGGAGGCCCCCCTGGCCCATCTTGTTATGTCGGTTCGCCACCGCCTTCCAGAGGTCGGTTCCACCTGCAATCAATGCCCCCAAAGTCAGGAACCGGCTCAAGTTACCGACCTTCTTGGGCTATAAATAAAGGGGTACCCCCCTCCTCCAAAAGACATCACAAGAATCCCAAGAGGAGAGCACCACTCCCACATCTCAGGCCTAGAGCCTCTTGTACAGTAGTAGAATAGGGGAGAGGGCAAGGCTCAAGAGAGGGATAGCTTTCCTTTAGTTATTTCCTTATCTTGTACCTTGGCGGATATTTATCTTATCAATAGTTCATCGTTCGTTCTTCGTTCGTTCGTCGTTCGTTCTTCGTTCGTCGTTCGTTCATAGTTCGTTCGTCGTTCCTATTCATAAGATTTGTATTTGTGGTGATATTGATCTAGCGAGCTTTACATACTAGTTGTTATTCTTGTTATACTTGTTTACGGGATCATCGCTCCGCGAGGGGTGCTCTAGCCTTCCAGATTGGTACCAGGACCGGGGTTAGAGTAGTAATCAGCGGCATAGACGTGGTGTCTAGGCTAGAGGTTACCTTTGTTTGCAGCGTGCCCTACGGTTTGTAGAGGTAGGCGGCAGGTGGTGACAGCCCTGTCCGTCCCTTGTAATCCTCCACGTTCGGGTTCGTCGTAGAGCTACAAGGCTGGCGTGACTTGGCAGACAAGGTCTAGACCAGTGCCGAAGTAAACAAGTAGAACTTGAGTGCGATCGTCCTGCGGGACAACTAGATCTTTATTCATCCTCTCAATCCTATACTACTACCATTCTTGTTGTCTTTGGGTAAAACTAACCTTGCTGTAGATTATCACCGTTCCTTGGGGAAAACAAATACGATACCTTGGAATACTCCCGGGTGAAGTGCTACAACGGTATTCCGTGCGCTTGCGGATTTATTCGTGGTGTAAGAAATACCAACAGGGCCCACGGTCAAACAATTTTTGTCACTATAATTTCGTTTGACCGCGTGTCAAGCGTGGGACCCACACTTTGGACCCCACATGTAAGGCGCACGGTCACCATTTGTTTTTACTGATTTCTTCTGCCTGCGAGTAAGGCCACGTGGCGCACCATGAAGCGCTCGTCGGGCCCACATGTATCGCACCGTGGGGCCCACGGTCATGTAACTTTTGTCACTGCTTTCGCAGGCCCACATGTAAGGCGCACCGACGTGGCTTGTGAGCCAGCACGCCATGGACCGAATCTTCCTCAGACCAAAGCCCAACTGCTCTCTCTCTCTCTCTTTAACGACGCATTCCTCGGCCTGCTGCCCTCCTGTCAACTTTTGCGTGGCCCACCTGTCTGTGAAACCAAATTTCGGTACTACTGGCGCGAATTTTGGTACATGCCGCGGGAAACTCGATTTGGATGCTGCGCGCCTCGGTCCTCGGAACGGAAATTCGTTTTGGCGGCAGCAGTGCCCTGGCCAGCGGCAAAATAACTTTAGACCGCAAGGTACCATCCATGAAGACACCGGTGTCGGTACTCGGCAATGAGTGCATCTCAGCGGAGGCTTAACGCCGGAGGAGAATTACCGCCGGCTACAACGGCGGATCCCACGAAGGTACGGATGTCCTCCACATTCCAATAAATTATGCGCTTCAATGACCTGCTCAATTTTCACTTATCGGATTGAAATTTTGTATAGATGGACAGAAGTGGATACGGAAACTAGACGATTTAGCGATGAACATCTTATGGGGTCAATGATTTCATGCGGTTTGTTCGGGCCACAAAAGAGAGTGATTCAGTCATACTTTGCCCATGTGCTCAGTGCCTGAATCATAAAGAGCTAAATCTTGTTCAAGTGAAAGATCCAGCTGATGGTGAGGCATGGAAAGACTTCGATAAGAATTTTTCCGAGTTTGTAAATGATCCTAGGAACTTGTGACTCGGCTTTGCCACTGATAGTTTCAATCCATTCAGCCAACTGAGCAGCTCACACAGCATGTGATCGGTATTTCTTGTGCCGTACAACCTCCCACCATGGAAATGTGTGGAACAGAGCAACTTAATGATAGCCTTGCTCATTCCTGGTCCGAGTTCTCCAGTTAAGGATTTTGATTTGTTCTTGGAGCCTCTCATTGAAGAGTTGATTCAGCGTTGGGAAGGGGTCCTTACTTTCGATGCATCTAGTGGTGCAGAATATAAACTGCATGCTGCAGTTTTATGGTGCATCCATGATTATCCAGCACTGGCCACGTTGTCTGGGCGAGTGACAAAAGGTTATTATGCTTGTGCGCGCTGTGATAAAAATCCTTGCTCCAAATGGATAAAGAACAAGATTTGTTATATTGGGCACCATCGTTTCCTTGGTAAAGGGGATCCTTTGAGGGTTAATGCCCCATTTTTTGCAGATGCACACAGTGAAAAGCCAGGGCAATTTACTACAGAGGAGTTACTGCAGCAACTGGACAATGTCAAAGATGTTAGACCAGGCATCTCTCGACCACGAAAAAGGAAGAGGGTATAAGGCCAATGTTGGAAACTCAGGTCTTCTCTGTTTGACTTGCCGTATTGGACAAGTTTGAAGATACCGCATAATCTTGATGTCATGCACATCGAAAAGAATATATGTGAAGCCCTTCTTGCAACGTTTCTCAACATTTCTGGGAAGACCAAGGACACGTTTAATGCTAGGCTTGACTTGGAAGATTTGGAGATAATGCCACACTCACATTTGCAGCTTGAGGGTGATCGATACGTCATGCTAAAAGCTCGTATGCATTGAGCAAAGAAAAACAGAAGAAATTCTGCGATTTTATACGAGCGGTGAAATTTCCAGAGATATATGCTGCGATCTTAGCAAGATGTATTACTGAAGACGGTTGTAAACTCACGAGATTGAAAACACATAATTGTCACGTCCTTCTCCAAAGGATTTGGCGATGGCAAGGCAAAGGTGTCATCATTGATCATGAATAAGGTACTCCGGTCCCTCCTTTGTCTAGTCGTGGTTTTTTCTGACCATGGCTGTGGGCTAGTGAGAGTTTGGTTTTCGGTGACATCTATTTGGATGCTTCTTGGATTTGTATTTTCCCACGGCGAATCTGATGAACAAGGCGACGATGAGTTCAACGACGGGCTCGACGACGACAAGTTCATTAATGTATTTCCGTGTGGAAGGTTGGCAGTCTATTCTTTTTTTGCAAAAAGGATGGATTTCAGTTTTCTCCCGTCGGAGTTGAAGATGGCGGTGGCGGATGGTGAGATGGCCGTGTTCGTTCAGATCGGAGTTCTCTTTCGTGGCATATCTGTGTGGGATGTTGATCCTAGATGGTGGAATTTATGGCTCTTTCAAGGTTTTTTTGTCTCCTATAAGTGGAGTTGGAATTGTTTTGAGTGTTCTTGTAATCTGGGGATGTAATATGCTTTAATATCAATAGAATTCCTTTTTCGTAAAAAAAAAAAGAAAATTAGCCTAACCTACCAGACCTTTGAAGCTGGAGCTGAGCGAGGATGGTAACAGAGCGGAAAACAGAGCGCGGTGCGCGGGAAAACAGAGCGCGGCGCGCCGCAAAAGAGAGCCCAGCGAAAAAAAAATTAACGGAGCACGAAAAAAAGGGGCCGCAGGGATCGAACCCGCGGCGGGCAAGCAGCGTGACAAGAAGTGACCGATACCATTGCGATAACAGAGGACTGGTGACAGAGGTTATTTTTATTTACAAAAAGCGAAGAATGACCGCAGCTTCGTCCCCGCACACGCCGGCCTACAAAATTGTCAAAAGGAAAAATCCCCGTGCCCACCGGACGCAGAGCATCCTCCATTCCTTCCTCTCTCTCCGCCAACCTCGTCCTCACCGTCAGCGCCGGCGCCGAGCGGGAGGAAAGGGAGCGGCGGTCCCGAGTCCAAGCCCCAGCCGCCGCCACCATGTCCGCCTCCGCCCTCGGCAACTTCGCCAAAAAGTACGCCCGCTCCCCTCTTCTCCTATCCCCCTCGCTCCCCCTCGCTCCCGGTCCCCGTGGCGTCGCGGTACCTGCGGTTTTGCCCGCCCCGGTTGCCATCCTTGGCCACGGCGCGCCTCCGCTCCACGTAGGGCTCGCCCTGCTGCACGCGCGGCAGCGGGAAGCCCTGCGTCGAGCAAAGCCGCGCCGTCGCCGTGAACCGGAACGGCGCCGCGGCGAGCCATGCGTCGAACGCCTGGCGAGCATCACGCACCGCGACGCACCATCGCCGGGCGGGAGGCGACATCGATCGACGACTTTGGGATGGTGTTTCATACTGCTGCTGCTTCTTCCTCGCAGGGTGTTCGGCGTGCTCAAGAGGCACGGCGGCGCCGCGATCCCCACCTCCCAGGGGGACTTCGAGCGCCTCAAGCCCGCCTGGGAATACATCAAGCGGAAGGTAGGCGGGTGCGTGGGCAAGGTTTCCCCCGAGCAGGAGGAGGACGAGCTGGCCGCGAAGGAGGGGGATACAGCTGAAGAATCATCGTCGCCTCCTGACTTGATCTGACGGAGGTACACGGCTCAAATCCAAGTCTCTCTCCATACTGACGAGATGCCTGTGTGATTATGCTGCTATGATTGGTAGTGTGCCGTTTTTAGTCGAACTGGAATCCTCATCAGCAGATGCTTGTCTGTTTGGTTGCAATGCTTGTCCATTAATTGAAGTACTCCTTAATGCTCATGTGCACCAATTTAGCTGCTGCTGCTTCCGTATTGGCCTTGTCAGTTTGATTTAGCTTTCGGTCCTGCAGCTTCAAAGTATCTCATTGATGAATACTCTGGTTCTAATTAAAGTGACAGTCATCGAGACTGCAAAATTGACGTCTGATTAAAATGTGAAAGGTTGTGCATAGAGTAGTGCAATGCTTGAGGCAAACACGAAGGGGAGGAAAGCAGTTATTCCTCTTTTCTGGTTTCCTTTTATACATTATCATGCTTCTATGCTCTGCAGATTAGTAAACAATGTGTTCTACCAAGCTATTCTTTGTAGGCTTGTAATTAGTTGACTAATCTCCATAATGTTCTCTACTTTGGAATGCCATCGTTTCTGAGATAAAAATGTACGGAGACACCTCAATTGCTAGTTAAAAAGACCGTGCATGAATACGTAAATTGGTTCTCCAATTAGTAAAGATAAGTGGCAGATCTTCCCACCTTCCAAATAAGTAAAGGCACAAGGCAGTGTTAACATTATGATGTAGTTGCCTTTATGATGTAGTTGACTATTGTTGCGACTTTAGTAAAAATGTTCTTCAAGATAATAATATAGAGTTAGTGACACACAATTACTAGCTACTTACGATGCTGGAATTGCAATATGAAACACCAGCCCTATATATGTGTATCCAGCATGGGTCCTTGTCCATAGTATGCATTGTTCATCATTTTTTTTTCCTTTTTCTCTGATCCTTGTCATGGACTAGCGAATGAAGTTAATTAATCATTCACAGGTGCACTTTTACTTAAAGCTGATGTGTACTCCACCTTTTGCTCAAAACCATGTTCACCATTCACTTTGATCCTTCACTCGCCGTTAAAACTTTCAGAAGTATCAGGGCGCAAGGCCTTGTAATGTTTTGTCTTCTCACTGTTTATATCCCACCAACAAGCACTAGATTATTTGGTCACTGATGGAAAGAGCACACTAGTATGCTAGGCAACATGTGATTTTATAGCAATGTACTTCGTTGCTGACATTTGGTAAAGGTTTCTGGTCCTCCTCGAGTGTATACTTTTGTGCTAAATTTGGTAAAGGTTACCAACCCGGAATTTGGTTGGCTTCGATCATTGAATGCATTGCTGCTTGTAGACTTCGCTATGTACTGTGTTGCTGACATTTTCTTCTTGATGCAATTTCAGTTCTGGAGTGCACGAAATCTTGCGGGAAAAGAAGTGCTTCGACCTGTTGTTTCTGTCAAAATTTTGATGTGTGCAACCGTTTGTGACAGTGAAGGTGTTAACGTGATGGTACTTACGGGCTACCATAGTTTTCTGTTCTGAGACCATTTGTGGAAACTCCATAAACTATGCGATGTTAAGCTTTGTCGTCCTTTTCATTTTCGAACTTCGGATTTTGTCAATAGGATGGAAAGACGTGCAGTATCACTTACAGTTCTGCGCTCTGCTTTTGATCGAATGATATGCTGTACAGCTATGGATGACTCACGTTCCGAGACCTTATAAATGCTGGTCTTTTTCTTTGGCCATTTCTGGCTGTCGTTAGGTTACAATGTGTTGGTGCAATGTTTGGCTTTGTTTTGGTTGGGAGTTGAACTGCATTGCGTGAGTTGCATGGTGATGATTCCGGCGCTTGCAGCCGTGCCGCACGCGTGCTCCATGGATGGGTTGGCACACGCCAACTTCGTCGCCAACCGCTGCAACAGGCACGGACGGGCTACCAGCGCGCCGGCTGAGGGACTGAAACGTGCCTACGTGCGTGGCGTGGTGCTGCTAGTGATTAGGAAACACGGGCACGGAGTGATGTTTCGCGGTCTTGCCCCTGTTGCTTAGAACGGAGCAATGATGTGCCTCCACGGCAGCTTCACCTAACGGCTACCGTATGAAGTCAATGGATCAAAACAATTATCAGACATTTGTTCACTAGAAATCACCTCCAATATTACTACCTGGTTGATATGCAACAACTTATATATGTTATAGTGTGCGGTTTTAGTCGCAACATAGCGGCTTCATTGACAGTCAAGTTTCAACCAATTTCCTAGGTTTCCCAGTGAACAGATTGCAATTACTATTTATATCATGGAGTTCGTAATTGGTGTGAACTCAGATTTGAGTTAGTTTCTTCGGTTTAGAAGCCTTTGGATCAGCTTTGTCAAAAACTGTTAATTTATACATGCCTGTTAACTGCAATGTTTTGTTTCACTCCTACTTTGATAAATTAAATGCCTGTGCCTTACTGGTCATCGATGGACATTATTTTTACAGAAATTCCAATGTGTGTAAAGCTGACATTTTTCCTCTCGTTGTTACTTACAGTTCTGGAATGTGCGACTTTTTGTTGAAGGAGGGAAGCTTCAATTTGTTCATGTGTTAGTTGAATATTGATCTCTGCGACCATGGACGATTTGAATTGTGATGAGACTTAAAGGCTACGGCTGTTCTTTGCTCTTAACCGCTGCGAAAATGCTGTCATCTACGCTATTTTAGTCGTTTTCATTCAGGCCAATACTTTGTAATAACAATGTGGTGCGACAGACGGAACTGTCAGGAGTGGTCTGGCTTTGGGAGATGGAGACACAACGGCCGCTTTTCATGCCAATTCTCATGGAGATGAACGAGATAGTGGACAGGTTGCATGACTTCACTATAGCGTATGCCTATGAGTTCGCCAATCATAGTAATGTTGAACTTGTGTGTAGCGTGAAGCCCAGGGTCCAAGCACGTGCACTTCTTTATGCTGGTTGTAATCGACGACTTGCTTGATGAGATGAAACTCCGAGCTTTTTTTAAGGAAAAAAAAACTTCCTAATGCGGTGAACTTCATTAAAACATTTTCTAATGTGGTGAACGCGAAAACCGGGTGCAAAATCTCTTCTATTTTCATCCAGACTGATTAGTTGCTTTCCTCCAGACATCAATTTAACTTATAGTCTCCAAACAGCTCAAACGATGGCAACAAGAATTGCATAGTTCTTTACAAAGAAGCTAGTAAGATACCTAGGTGCTTGGCACCAGCTCCAATCCACGCAAACGCCTCCATTTCTATCTTGATCGTCAACTGTGTGCTTGCCATTTGCATCTTCTCGTCCTTGGAAATCCTTGCATTCTGTTCCAGGCAAAGATGCCAAGTGACCAAAATGAAGAGGATATCCAACGCTTTTCTTCAGTCTTTGGCTACCGAGGAACGCAAATGCTTCCACCAACAATTAACAGACGGAACAGCCGGCGGGAAGATACAGGAATACATGCCCGGGACAGGATATTCCACCAGACTTCCTTGGCGAAACAGCAGTTAAACGCCATGTGTACTGGCGCCGCAGGTGTTAGATTACTTTGACCTCTAGGTGTAGATCAAGAAGGGATGTACATAGCTTTTGATGGTGATGCTCGCGTATCATGTCGCCGGCCCGTCTGGACGGCGGCGGTAGAGTCAACGGTGAGGTCGTGGACGAGCACCAGTGGTGGCGGCGCTTCCCGTCACTTCAGCACTACCCTAGATCGGTGGGCGGTTGAGGTGGGGAAACGGCGAACCTTGGGTTGCGTGTGTGCGGCCCCGGGCCCACCAACCATTTGGGTTGGCACCCCCATCAGGGTGTGATCCAGGAGGGAATCCGACTCGGTCGTTGGACCGAGTCGTATGAGATCAACACTAACAATCTCCCCCTTGATCTCATCTTCCTTCCTTACTACTTATAATTCTTAGCTTAACCCATTCCATCAGAGATAAGTGTATAGAGCATGCCTTGTCATAACGGTTAGAACCATTAGATTTACAGCCACAACACACATATCCGTTCTGAAACAGATTCTTCACTAGGCCCTTTTAATCCAGAAATCATAGGCTCTACCATAGACCCATGTCGATTGAGTGTTCTCTGAACACATTGGGCGGTAAGCCTTTAGTAAGCGGATCCGCAAGCACTTGCTTGGTCCTTATACTTTCAATACTTTACTTGGTCCTTATACTTTCAATAATTTAATATGATTATGGATTTTCTCCTTGACAATACAACACTTAATGTCAATGTGTTTGGCAGCACACTTGACTTGTTGTCACAGGAGCGGAAATTTAATTTTGGATATGAATTTATCAACTTTATGTGCCTGCTTGGTGGCCTCATATCATGCCATACCATGGGTATTCATCATTGTTGACACCATAACTGATTGTTTGGAGCTTTTCCACAATAAAACTCCAACTACGAATATTAGCAATTACTGTGGATTTTCTTACACATCTCGCAGAAGCTTTGTCTTTGTGCCCACAACTATATGAGAGCACTTGTTCCTTTCAATTTAGCATGAGGCCTTAAATACTTTGCAAAATTGCAAGACAATCTTATCTCCATTCCAGTGATCTATGTCTGGATTGGACTTGTGCCAAAACATTCCGGATACTTGACATATGTCAGGGTGAATACTTAGTTGAGCATTCTATAAGCTTCAACTTTGAGGCACATAGAACTGACTTCACTTGATCGATCACTTTTTGGTACTCGAGAATTCACAATATTCCCATATCTGTCACCCTTGACCATAAAGGCAGGCGTATATTTACTCGCATGCATACCATTTATTCCTTTAAAACTTTTCTAAGTATGCCTTTTGCGATATTCCTGATATCCCTTTTGTTCTATCTCAGTGAATTTCAATTCCTAAATTAATGATGTTTCACCGAGATCTTTCATTTCAAAACTTAAGGACAAAAACTTTTCCTATCCAGAAATAGATAATGTCACTACTAACAAGCAGGATGTCATCCATGTACAGGATAAGAGAAAGAATTTCCCATTCTTAAACTTTGCATAAGCGCAATTGTCCTCTCGTTCTAAAACCCAAACTTTCTTATTGTCTTAATAAACTTTTAGGCAGCATCTTTTATGTTCTTTTCCTTCCACGGCAAACCCTTGGGTTGAGCCATGTAAAATTTCTCATACAAATCCTCATTGAGGAACGCCGTCCATCTGATGTAACTATAATCATAGTGTGCCACTTAATGCCTTCATGATTCTAAAAGAATCCTTTCATGAGACCGTACAAAAGACTCATTGTTATCTATTCTTTATCTTTGAGTGAAAACTTTTGTCACAAGATGCGCTTTATATCTTTATACATTCCCTCTGGAGTCACATATAGAAGTGTAGACCCTTTGATTGTCTACTGTCTTGGCACCTTTAGGAATATTTTCTAGGTCTCAAAACAAAGTTGGTACTCATTGATCTTATTTCATCCCGCATGGCTTCAAGCCATCTTTGCGAGTGAGCGCTTCTCATGTTTTCTTCAAATAAGGTGGAATTACCCTCCATCATTTAGTCATCAAGAATGACTATTGTTCTAACTCTTTGAGACCTTCTAGAGGTCTCCATATTTGGCACATTTTCTATCTGGGGTTTCTCCCAATGTGCGGCAACATTTTTCTATCGGTTCCTGAATGACAGGTTCTGCATTCACACTCGTTGCCATGAGAGAAAATAAACTGAAATGTTATTCGTACAACATCAGACTCCTGAATCATTGAAGGAGACACATGGTGCTCCCCCAGATTCAACCCATCTTCTAAAAAAAAAGGGTATCTTCAAATTTCTTGTTGGGTTCAATCTTTTAAAGCCTCATATGGTACCTTAAGTACCACCTTACTATTTCTCAACTTATTTTGAGGCTCGTCCAGTATGAATACTGGCCAACTATGCTACTTCCTATTGGAACCCTAAAAGATCCAGGAATTTAGCTAATTTCTTTGTATAGGGATATCAATACCATGACCGTTGTACTCCTCTAACGGTCATAGTCATCTTAAGAGATCATTATTGCCCTCAATGCGTACCGTACATTGTATGAATTAATGGCTTAAACCGTAAGGGAATTCCTCCCCCTCAAATGTGGTATGAACTTTATTGCCATAATTTCGAAATCCATTAATTCTTGTGAACGAGGATCCTTTTATCACTTACTTCATTCACACATTTGTGTTGTACAAACAAAGTTATTTCACAATGCTTATGGGGGTACACCTTCCTCATTCCACTACAAGAACTTAACAAAGTCCTTTATTAACTATACTTCTGCAAGTCATGTTCGCATGTATTTCTTATCTTTTGGTCTGTACACAACTTCCTTTCTGTCCATGTCTAATGACTCGGCCATATTGCACATGTAGAAAATGTGCATTCTGCCATTGCTGAATTTCTTCGCAAAACGAGCAACTTAAAAGGAGTGCCCGCATACGTTTGTAGAAAATCAGATAACTGACTCTCCACCTTCTTATGAGTCAGCAATGGTGTAATTTGGGATTGCTCCCCTTATGGCCTTAACGCCTTAAATGCTTAATGACCATGACACTATAAAAGTGCACAATCGATTCTAGAGTAGCTTAAGAGCTCCCCCAAACTTCTCTCGCTATGCAAGATACTTTAATAACACGAGAGTCATCACAAATTTCTCCTACCATGTAGGATATGCACATCATAACTGCAATGCTTAACTTCTCCCACCGTGTGGGATAATTCCCTCAAAGGGACTTAAATGCCAGAATTAGCTCTCAGGACACAGGAAGTGCTTGAACAAGAAACTTAGAAGTAAATCCGAATACTCTATGATATACATGCATAATCCAACGTTGGTCAGATTAGACATGTATATGTCTTAATGCAATAAATGTAGTCATAATGACAAAACAACAAACACTTATACTTCATTCTCCGATCAAATCTTCCCATTGGTTCCGATTTAACCAGAAAATTTAATTAACTTATAACAGCGGAAGCTTTAATGAGAGATTAAATTATGACTCATTTTGGCCCAAAATAGCGCAAAATGTATAATACATTCTTCTACATCACCGTTGGGCAGAAATAGAACAAATGCATTCTCTTGTAAAATTGTATGCCTTAATTCTTCATTCTCTACAATAATTCTACATCACCGTTGGGCAGAAGTAGAACTAAATTACAAAACTCTCTAAGGCAAAAATACAATGTCTTTTTTTTTACAATAATTCCACATCACCGTTGGGCAGAAATGGAATTAATGTATAAAACTTTCTCATGAATAAAACTTTACGATATTGTTATCATCAACTTTGGTCAGAAAATAACAATATCACTATTTACTTGAATAAAACAGCTACTCTCCCAAAACAAAATTGCAACGGAAATGGGAGATAAAACTTTACTTTGCAGCGGAAACTACAAAAAACTTGCAATTAATACATGAAGAGAAGCAATACTTCATTCATCTATTCTCTCAACAAATTATCCCGTTGGTTCAAAATTATGAGAGATCAAAACTAGCTTCATCATCATAGCAGCGGAAAACATGAAAGCACTTATTCAGAGGCATTCTTTTACACTTATCTACTCTCCAAAAGATTTATCCCGTTGGTTCAAAATTAAATGGAGATAAATAATACTTATCAAATATATATGCTTCCGAAAAATAAACTTAATGCTGAGAATAATACTTGTAAATAACTTTGATCAGAAGCAAAACTTTTACTTTCTACTCTCAAACAAAAAAATTAGATATTAAAACTTAACTCAATACATCAAGAAAGTGCTTCTGAAAAAAAAAGAAAAAAAAAAGCTTATCGAAAAGACAAAATTCTCATTCCTGTTCATGGCAGCCCGGCCATTCACTCGGCCCGCGGCCTGCCAGCGCGCGGCGCGGCGCCCTCCTGGGACTTCGGCCCAGCAACCGACGACCAGGCCGCCGAAGTGGCCCCGCCGCGGCGCCCGCCTGGGCCACCATCTGGCCCGTTGGCCTTCGGCCGATCACGGCCGTCGGCGTCGATCGGACGGCCGCACGTCGATCTCGGAGGATCAAAACCGGCGGCGCCGGCTCCCCCCGGAACCCTAATCCATTTCTCTTCTCTTCCTTCTCGTCCTTCTTTCTCAGCAACACCGGCGCCGCACGCGGCGATGCCGGCGGCGGAGCGGCCATGGCGGGCGGAGGTGAGAGACGACGGCACCGCCGCGAAGCTCTCCGCCAGCGCCCCCATTCTTTTCTCCCTCTTTCTCTTTCCCCTCGCTCTTCCCCAGCCGCGGTGAGCGAGAGCGTCGGGTAGCGGCGACCGGCGCCACGCACAACTGCGACCGGCGCGGCCCGACCAAAAGAAGATGGCGCCGCCGCGAGCCCTCTCGCCGGTGCGCGTGTTCACCCGAGGGTGAGCGCGCCGCCGTCGAGCGGCCTTGCCACGGCGCCCTTGTCGCGCGTCGACGAGTTGCGGCCCTCTATGGCGGTCTTTTCCGCGCAGGGCAGTGATGGCGACGGCGGATCCAGAGATAGGTAAGCGCCGCCGCCCTCTTTTCTTCCTTTGCTAGGGTTAGGGTTAGGGTTTCGCGATCTCTTTTCTTTCTTTTTCTTCTTACTCCGATCTCAACGAGAACAGAGTGTGTTGGATCCGTGATCGAAATCCCTACTTTCTTTCTTAGGGTTATAGTTCATTCACTTCTTTCGATTCGATTCGAATCGAAATTTGTTCTTCCTTTTCTTCCCCGATCTAGATCTACACATAGACCGGCTCTTGATACCAATGTTAGATTACTTGACCTCTAGGTGTAGATCAAGAAGGTATGTACTTAGCTTTTGATGCTGATGCTCGCGTATCATGTCGCCAGCCCGTCTGGACGGCGGCGGCGGAGTCAACGGTGAGGTCGTGGACGAGCACCAGTGGTGGCGGCGCTTCCCGTCGCTTCAGCACTACCCTAGATCGGTGGGCGGTTGAGGTGGGGAAACGGCGAACCTTGGGTTGCGTGTGTGCGGCCCCCACCTCTACTTTTATACATGCTGTGCGACAGGGGCCCACCAACCATTTGGGTTGGGCACCCCGATCAGGGTGCGATCCAGGAGGGAATCCGACTTGGTCGTTGGACCGAGTCGTATGAGATGAACAGTAACAGCAGGATCTTCATCTCGTGCACAGAAAGGGCATTGTTTGTAGCACTGCAGCCCATGACACTCATAACGATCTACTCTCAGTAGCTTTCCATTGAGAAGGAGCGACATGAAGACTTTCACCTTCAGAGGAGCAGGATTTCCATAGCGATTTGGCTCACGGGAAATTAACATTTCCTTGGAAGAACATTGTGTAAGCAGAACTAGCAAGATGCGCACCAGGCTCGGACCATCGCCATGAGGCAACGTCATTTGCATCATTCAGCTGTTGCCAGTCGGATGTATAGTCTGTGTCACATTGGTCGATTGCTTGTTGAACTGATAAAGATCCAACACTATTTTGGATCAGCCTCTTGCTTGCCGGCACCTGAGCCACTAAGGGGCTGTTTGTTACGGCTCCCTCAGGGGCTCCAGGCCAAACCAAAACAAACGGACGGCAGAGCAAGAGGCTGATCCAAAATAGTGATACAGATATTTCTTCCAATCCATGCAGACATGAATTTGAGGCGGATCGTATTGGCCTCCTCCTACTTGCGGCTGCGGGTTATGAGCCACGCATGAGTGCAAAGACTCCACGCGGATGTGGCATACACGGAACGAGTACTAATGCGAGAACTGGAATTGGTCAGTGATCTCCCAACCCACCCTCCAACTTTCAAAAGGGCACAGGTTCTATTACGAACCAAGGTCATGGACCAAGCGCTGGATTTGTACGGGCAGGCTCTAAGATCCGGCAAAGATGCTCAAGCTGCTCAAGGCTCTAAGATCATCGTTGAAATATGGACTCTCCTGGGGCCGATTCTGGGCAGACCAATGGTTGCAAGGAGTTTCTACTTTGCCTCAGAATCTCTGGAACTCGGTACCTCCGTTTCTCCAGAGCCGTGTCAGGAATTCAGTCAAACAGCTTTTTTTGGTACCCGGAGCGGAGTCGGGGGAGAGAGACGAGCGGAGGCGATATTTTTTGGTACCCCTCTGACGTGGCCTTTGTGGTGATGGCAGGAGGAGCGCGTGAAACCACCCGCGGTCTGCTCCCGGCTTCACCCGATTCCAGGCCGCGGCTCCTTCCGTGTTTTGCGCTGGAGACCCTGAGGGAGCCGTCCGTTTGTTTTGATTTGGCCTGGAGCCGCTCCTGTAGCCCCCTGAGGGAGCCGTAATGAACAGCCCCTACTTTTGTCAGACGGGGAAAAAATATGGCATGATAATTTGTAGTAGAAAATTATAAGACATGTCTCTATGAAGAAGTGTTAAAAAATGTCAGTGTTCTCAGCTGAAATTCCGGGGTCCCGACCGTTTCCGGCATGTTTCCATCCGATTTTGTTCGTTTTCGGATGCCCGCCACTCCCGTTATCATTTTCATTCCCGGCTGTTCCGTTTTCGTTTCCGTCCGGTGTTATAAATACGGAAACGGTTAGGGTATTTTTCCGTCCGTTCCCTTACGTTTTCATCCCTACTCCTTCACCGCCCTCCCCGGCATCGTCAGGGGCTGGGTCGGCGGCCGCGGCTTCCGCGCGAAGAAGTTCAACCTGGGCGCGCTGGTCTGGAGCTCGCTGCTCGCCCAGGATGCCCTCCGGCAGCGCATGCCCGTCCGGTGGAACATCCCCGCCGCCGAGGTATCGCCGTCGGCACCGCCGCCCTTCTCCTCTGCTTCCAGTGTCGTGCGCGCCGCGCTCGCGCGTTAGCTAGATCTGCTCGTGTTTCGTGTCTCACGGATGCCGGGTTCCCCTTGCAGCAGCCGCCCGGTGCAGCAGCTGCAGTGGAGGCTTGCCGGCTGTCGTGGAGCTTGTTCTGACGGATGACGCGTACATCTGGGTGCTCGTGCGCGGCGCCGTCATCTGCGTCTTCGCGGCCGGCATTCTGGCGATCTTCCATGACGCGGGCGTCACCATGGTGGAGGCCATTTCGTGGGGGATGTCACCGGCGCGTCCGCGTGTGCCTGCTGGAAGGGGTGTTACATGCAACTAAGACTAGAGTAAGATATGTATTTTTTTTAACTCATGCTATCCAAATGCATTGACGTCTCTAGCATTCCAAATGGCGTGTCAAGAAGCACCTTTAGATGAGATTACATACGTTTAAAGCGTCGCTAATATCGTATCACTTTGATGCGTTCTCGATATCGTGTCATAAGCGTGTTTACGTGGAATACCAACGGAATGAAAGCGCGTCTAGTATCATATAATTTCTCAATGCGCGTCAAGAAGCATCTTTACAGGGCTTCTAACGTCAAAAGCATGTCAAAAACATGTTTAGTCGGCTATTGATTATCAAAGCGTATCTAATAACGTGTTAAATTGACACGATCTCGATACCGTGGCAAAAAGCGTCTTTAGGTGCTGATGTATTGACGTTTATAAAAGCGCGTCTATAAAAACGTCCTTAGAAGGCCTTTTTCTTGTAGTGATTCAGCAGGGATTGAATTTACTGGGGGTTTTGCCTAATTCTTGTTGGAACATGAATTAGTGTAGAGCTCCTCGTGTTAGCTTATTAGGCCCATATGGCACTAAATCAATTTCTCATGGGTTCAGTGAATGTTTGCATTAAATGATACTGTTTGCCATAGTGCTGAGTCCAGGTTAAATTTTTGGCGATTGTCTAATGGAGACCAACGTTTTCTGAATTTGTACTTAATCTAGTGTGAGGCATGCTTATATAGCTTTTCACTGCAGAAGGAATATCATTTGCTGCCCTGCCATCTTGGCCGTTGGCATTTGATATTAAATTGGATAATGGGTAGTTTTTATTATTTCAGATTTCCTTTTGTGTGAAACATTGGCATAGCTTTCCCGTGCATGCAGGGATTGGACAATTTGATCATTCATACTATCTGATATAGTGCATACATGGCCTTATCAGGTCACTTGTTTTACTTGTGGTATTTCAAACAGTAAATGTGCTTGTAGAGTTGCAGACTGCTTGGTGATGTAATGCTGGAATTATTCGAAGATTTGTGTATAGAACAGGAGAGTCATTTGGCTGAATCGACTCAACGAAGATAACCGACTCAAGTTTTCCATATAACGATGCTAGCAATATTTAAAGTTATTTCCTCGAACCATCCTTGATATAGTATAGTTGTAGGATAATATGCTATGCATCATCACTCTGCTAACTATGCTGGGGTTGCCACTGGCTGCATGATCGATTAAAGATCCAGTTTCCTTTGCCTGATAAGTTTGCTGATTGGGTTTTTATGTTTTTTTTACCGCCTATTGCTATAATAATAGTAGTTTTTTTTTAGCCAAACTATAATGATAGTAGTGTGATACGGCATTGTAGCGGTGCAATGGTGTGCAACTGGCAGCCCAAGATGACAGCCCAAGAAATGAATAGCTGCCGCTGTGTTCCTCCGTGGGGTATGTCTAGCAGCTGCCAGCTTCCGCGGGCATGTTCTCCTTGTTCGAAATTTGAAACGTAGGAGCGGGAAGCAACATGTTTGGCGCGTCGGCCCGACCGATGTTAGTTGCAGTTTTCTCACTTGGCGCCGACCCAATCCACTTATGGCAAGTTGCATAGTACATTCTTTGGTTTGTATAGGACAAGAAATTTAGTTAATTTCTAAGCTAAAAAAATGTTATCATAACGACCCCAGACTAAATTTTAAATTGTGAACCTTAATGATGACAGACCGAAATTAAGTCATGGATCATCCATGTGTTTTACTTTCTTGGTGTCAAAGGCATAACCGCAAGATGCATGAATAGGTAAAAGCCGGTTAAACAAAAAGTTAAAAGGGCCACCGATGCATTTTTCTCTTTCACATTGTATCTAGGATTAATATCGTGAATAGGTAGAACCGAGTTACATAAAGGTTCAAAAGAAATGGTGAATTCAATGGTTTTGCCGGCACATCTACATCAGAACAATAGGGACCGGCACCAGATGTTGGTTCCTATTGGAAAACAAATCAAAATTTAGATATCTAGGTAGAGTATTTATTTTTGAAAAGAAATATAGCTCTGTTTGACACATATTACGCTTGTTGCATAAGCTGATAAAGGACAGCTTCTGCTTATTACTAATTTCAGTTTATTCTGAGAATTTTCTTAACCAAAAATCTATTTCAGAACTTTGGTCCTCAACACATCTGTTTTTTTTTTTTTTTGAGAGGATTCACATTCAACACATCTGCTCAACCTGTGCTCAGGGCCGGTCCTGGGATTTCGGTGGCCCGGGGCGAGATTTAAATTGGGGGCCCTAAATAAACATCAAACTATCATAATCAAGTCCCCAAGAGACACTCTAAAAACCGTTATCGAAAGAGCGCTACAAGTGAATATCCCACTTCAGGCGGATAAAAAATGCAAAAAAAGAAAACCCCGTAAATCGGGAATCTGCTTACTGTTGACCTTGGTTTTATTTCGAAAGACCTCTCCAACCTTGGTGAAATCAAGATTTTGTAGGTAGTGGATAAATCGGGAATCTGCTCACTGTTGACATTAATGTTTTATCAGGAATCAACAAACTAGGTGAACCAAAACCAACTAACCCTATGAAATCAGAAAAACTTGAGTTTTACGGGGAGGAGGTGGCTGTGCATTGGCTGCTCACCTTAGACCTATTGGCTTGTAAGCATAGATGCAGAGGAGATGAAGGAGACAATTTATGGCGTAAAGAATACCGGCTGCCTGACATCGTTAGTTTTTGAAGCCTGCTGATGGATGGCCACTGCCGATGGAGAGGACCCTATCAGGAGGAGCTGATGCTAGCGGAACAGAGACGACGACGGCGGAAGAACGAGCAGATCGAAAAATCGAAGTAGTTTTCGTATCGCTGCTAGGTTTCTACAAGACGTGCGTTGTAATTTGGGCCTAGGAGTGTATGAGCAGTACCCAGGGAGGGGGGGGGGGGGCCTTCAGTTTCGGGGGCCCAGGGGGCCCGCCCCGCTGGCCCCCCCCTCAGGGTCGGGCCTGGCTGTGCTAAAAATGAGCCACGTAAGACTGACTCCAACAGAGGCTAGGCAATCCTAATTATGCCTCCCCCGGCCACTGTACACTACCCAGTTCACTCACTCCAACAGGAGAGGTAAAGTGAGCTGGCAAACTGCCTTTGAGGAGAGAAGAGGAGCTAAAAATGCACTCCCTATCTCCTCCGAACGCATCCTACTCCCCGTCGTCGGCATCCTCTTCGCCTTCCTACTCCCGGGTCCCGACGCTGCGCCGCTTGCTGGACCGCCTCCCGTTCCGCGCGCCGGCATGCCTCCGGCGGCGCGCGCCCAGCACGTACTCCCCTACTTCGCGCCCATCGCCGACCGCCTCGGCACGCTGCCGTACCTGGGCCCCATCGATCGCCGAGCGGCTCCGATGGGCCCCAACTGCGCAGGCTCCTGCTCGGGGCACCGCGTCGCCATGTCGGAGTGCGGCGACTGCCACTCCAAGCGGGTAGGCAGCTTCCGCGGCCTCGACTCGCAGGTGCCCACCGCCAAGCCGCCGCAGCAGCAGCCGTCCAAGTTCGTGGCGGACAAGCGGCCGGGTGAGCTTGGAACAAATTACAGCACGGCCACGGCCCATTTCCCCGGTCCACACGAACCAGAGAAGACACCGCGGCGCACACTACAGTCACCGCTCATCTCTCCCTTCGCCACCCGCAGGAAGGAGCCGCTCGAGCGCTCCGCCGCCGTCCTCACCAAAGCTTCCAGAGCCTCGGCCCTTGGGTTCCCAACCCGCACTCCCCATGGCCGCCTCCGAGGATTTGGCGACCGCTCGGCCCCAGGTGGTGCGAGAGAGGACGGCTGCAAGGGCGGCGGCCGTGCGCCGACTCTGCCGGCTGGTGTGCGACACCGTTCCCCTCCCTCCTGCTTCATCGACGCTCTGTGGGTGTGCAACGTCACGGTCATCGCCCTGATCGGAACGAGCTGGGCCTGCGGCCGGGAATCCCGCGCGGCGACCGTCGTGAAGAAGGCCTACCACCTCGCCTCGGACGCTTGGGGCTGCTCGCCCCGTTCGGCGCGCCGCTGCTGTTCCTGAAAATCGAGAGCTGCCGTATGTATGGCTGAGGCCCGTGAGGTATCATCCTCTCTTCTGTTTGATTCTCCCGTACCGGTTACTTCGTCTCTGAGCCTCGAATTTTAGGATTTGAGGATCTGGTGGGTGATGATGCTGGCTCCAACTCGCAGCCTCGCAGGTGCAGCCACGCCGCCATCGTGAGAGCAATGGAGCAGGCCTCCAACAGGATAGAGTTGGCCTTGCTTCCGCCCCCCGGGGCTGGCCTTGGTTCCTTCCACCTGGCTATGTTCATTGCTGCCTTCGCTGTAGTTGTCATGATGGTGGCCTATGTTGGTCCAAGACCTTGCGACCGCAGGAGAAGTTCGGTGCTGCTCTCGGTGACATTAATTGCCAACTTTGTCGGCGCCATTGTGCTGAATTGCTGCATCCTCCCGCGCATGATTATCCAACTAAGGGAGCCACACGGATGTGAACTGGGGTACGCCACTATATATGCAATTATGCATGTTGTATCATGTCCGAGTTCTTCATTGATGTGTTGATGTCGGTACATCGTAAATTCTGTTCATGATGCCTGATATAGTGCTAGCCATGCTCAGTTGGAAATAAAGTTAGCTAGGAGCATTATATTGTGAGATGTCGCCATGTCCGGTGTCACTTCTAGTTAGTTTTCTTATTGCTTACTGATATGGCTTAACTAGCTGAAGGCCATTAGCAGATCAGATCTACATAACTCTCCCTCTGAGCTGTGTTAGATGATCTAATCTGCTTGAGCTTTATTCGAAAATGGCCGGCTTATTACATAGAGCCGGCATAAAATAACTGAATATGAGCACAATTGCTCTGGGAAACAACTAACTGAAGCAAATCTAATTGAATGATTATCCAACTAACTGGTCAAGCAACAATCCTTCCTTGATATAGCCTGATGCCACTAAAGTTGTTGACGCCTTTGGCTTGTCACCCAGGTACTTGTGCTGATAGGTACAGCCCACAAAGGCATCCACACCACTTTAGTGTGACTATAGATGAATAAATGTGAGTTCTGTTCATGTTAAGCAGGTTTTAGATGGTACAACACAACTTCTTGGTTGATGTTTAAATGTGTGGATTCACTCAGATAGTAATGCTCTCCAAGCCCCGAGATAACTTTTTCATTGCCACATCAAAATTGCCACATCAAAATGGAAACTAATTGTCAATGATGGGTTCATAATCTTGCGAAAGTTACCCCCAGGGCCTTGGACATTGCATTGCACTATCCTTGACTATGTATTGGAACTCAGAAGATTGCGCTCCACCATTCTTGGATATTGAGCATTAATCTGCTTGCAAATATTGTTACGCATCCATTTCAGGCGTGGAGGCTAAGTTCCTTCACTTTTCCATTTCTTTTGCTAAATTAATTTTAGTCGTCACCATGATCTCGGGCAAATTTGATTGTTTAATTAGCTTCTTCTATCTGCTTCGAATGATGCATATAGCTATTTTTATTACAACCATCATGAAAAAAAAAACAGAGAACACTTCTACTCCCAACTTCCAATCCCGAATGTAGAAAGGTAGACGTGGTTTGGGGGAAGCCTCGTACAGCTTGAGAGCCGGGGGTTCCGTTTATATAAAGACTTAATCGAGTCAATCAGAGATTACAACGATCGCATGATCGGGTTACAGCTGCTAAGATATGTACGAGGTTAGGAAACAAATCGTATACGCTAACACCCCCCGCAGTCGAAGCGGGAGGCGCCCGGACGCAGAGACTGGACCGGAAGTCAAGAAACAGCTGTGTCAGCAAGCCCTTCGTCATGATATTGGCGAACTGAAGTCCCGTGGGCACGTGAAGGACGCGCACCTGGCCAATGGAGACCTCTCGCGCACAAAGTGAATATCGATCTCAATGTGCTTGGTTCGTCGATGATGAACGGGATTGAACGACATGTAGACTGCACTCATATTATCACAGTAAACCACCGTGGCGGAGCGCAGAGGTCGATGTAGTTCCTGGAGAAGCTGACGGAGCCAACAACATTCAGCAACGGCATGAGCGACTGCCTGATATTCCGCCTCGGCGCTAGAGCGAGATACAGTGGTCTGACGCTTGGAGGACCAAGAGACGAGACTGTCTCCCAAGTAGGCACAGAAGCCGGAGGTAGACCGTCGAGAATCGGGGCAGCCGGCCCAAGCCGCGTTGGAATAGGCCGTGAGGGTCGCGGTCGAAGTAGCATGCAGCTGCGCCGTAGCCGAGTGCACCCTTGACGTATCGCAAGATGCGTTTGATCAACGCAAGATGCGGTTCGCGGGGGTCATGCATATGGAGGCAACACTGCTGGACGGCATAGGCGATGTCGGGCCGTGTGAGTGTCAGGTACTGAAGGGCGCCGGCGATGCTGCGGTAGGAGGATGGATCCTCCACTTGGGCGCCATCAGTAGCAGAGAGTTCAGCCTGAGTGTCCACCGGAGTTGTGGTAGGGTGGCACTCGGCCATGCCGGCTCACTGGAGAAGGTCCGCCGCATACTGACGCTGCGACAAGAAGAGCCCGGACGCAGACCTGGTCACAGAGATGCCGAGGAAGTAGTGGAGGTCGCCAAGATCCGTCATAGCAAACTCGCCATGCAGACGGTGGATCAGGCGAGTCAGCAGAGCCGTCGAGGAAGCCGTGATAATGATGTCGTCGACGTACAGCAGCAAGTAGCAGACATCAGCACCGTCCTTGAGGATGAACAAGGATGTATTCGAAGCCGACGAGGAGAACCCCAAAGTACGAGCGTAAGTGGCGAAACGCTGGTACCAGGCCTGGGCTCCTGCTTGAGGCCGTATAGGGACTTCCGTAGCTTGCAGACATGGTGAGGATGACGCGAGTCGACGAAACCTGAAGGCTGAGCACAAAACACCGTCTCATCAAGGTTACCGTGAAGGAAGGCGTTCTTGACGTCGATCTCTCGTATAGGCCATGAGTGGGAGGCAGCGATGATGAGGACGACGCGGATGGTGGCCGGTTTCACAACCGGACTGAAGGTCTCGTCGTAGTCGATGCCGGGCTATTGGGAGTAGCCGCGCACAACCCAACGTGCCTTATACCGGGCTAGAGAGCCATCCGAGTTGAACTTGTGCTTGAAAACCCACTTGTCGGATACAAGATTGGCGCCGGAAGGGAGAGGTACAAAGCTCCAAGTAGCACTGCAAGCGGGGCGGGCCGCGCCGCAACGCTGCTGGGCCGGCCCGCGCCGCAAACCCGCACACGGTCTGTTTATCAGCCCGCTATATCGATGCGGGCCGAAGCGGCGCGGCTCGCGGGACCCGCGGCGCCGCAACCCGCAAGACTCGCGGCGACGGTGGCTGTGGCGAGGGAGGAGGAGGAGGAGGAGGCGGCGGGCTGCAGCCGAAGCCGGCGGAGGAGGGCCAGGACAAGGCCGTCGGGGACCATGAGACTGCGCGGCAATGCACTCAACGACGGCGGCCATGTGCGGCGTCATCATGCGAGAAGGCAGCGATGGATCCGAACCCGACGCTGGCGCCGTTCTTGACGTCGGCGCGGATCTTGGCGCGTTGGCCGGCCAGAGGCTGACGGTGGCGGCCATGTCCTCGAGCCCCTGCAGCCGCTCGGGCGCCTCGACGACGACGGCCATCCGCGGCCGGTCCCGTGGCTGCACGGCGCACTGCGCCGCCAGCTGTCAGCGGTCCCTCGACACCATGCCCTCCCGTATCAACGCCGAGCCCTCCAGCACCCTCGACTTCTCGCCTTCTGTCAAGGTATCACCTTGGTCGTTGCTGGAACAATCCACCTTATGGTGCCTGCCTTATGTTCGTGGAAATGCCCAGGAAGGAACTGGCATGCCAAATGCAGATGTGCAGCCTGAGTGTGCTGTTTGCAATGTGCTTGCCTGTCTCTCCTGCAATTCCACTGCTGCCCTGTCTATCCTGCAGTTCCACTACTGCCGTTTCTCTTACTGTTCTTTTACTTGGAACCTTTAATGCTGTTATACAATCTAGTGAGAGTGGTCTGTTACTTGTCGAGAAGAGGGAAAATTCCACTTTCTAATCCAAGCCATTAAAGGTTAAACTCGTTTCCACATTTTGTTTTGGTGCTACTGTTAATGCTTGTACTCTGTATTACTAGGGGCCCAATATGTGAATGGAAAGAAAATTTTACCTTCTGTTTGGGATTCTGATAACTGGACTGCAGATGGGCACTGAATGCCAGTTATAAAAGATTGAGCAGTTGCTGTTGCTGATGTAGCGCCAATTGCTGATGTTAATATGTAGCAGTGTAAGGCGCCTATTGCTGATTTGTTTCCAAAGCTGTGAACAAAATTTGTCTTCGTACTAGCAGTATTTCTATTTCTGATAATGTATACGAGTAGTATATTTCTCTCCTATGATGGGCTTTGAAATCAATATGTATTTCTGATATATTTGATGTTTATTGTAGCTGCATTCTCATAAATATGTTCTTTGCAGGTTCACAAACTCAACAATTATTGGGAGGCCAACTCTTCCTAATCTTTTTGTTCATGCTCTGCTCTGATGAAGTGTTGGTCTGTCTTGAAGATGGTTTTGGCACTCATGTTTTTCTCTCGTCATTTAGAAGATGTGGAAGGAAGGACTTTTTGAGTTTAAGATCCCATCTTTTGTTTTTCATGACTTCAGAAGCCAGAATAACTTGAAGCATTCGGTGTTACATATGTTTAGGGATTGGAAGTTGGGAGTAGGAGTGTTTTTTTTCTTTTCTTAATAGTTGTAATAAGAAATAGCTATATGTATTATTCGATGCAGTGGTTGGAATTAATATATTCCCTTTTCTTAAAAAAGAAGTGTTCTGTTCTTCACTTGGATGAAATAGCTTCATATTCCTTTTGTATTTGTGGCATGGTGGGACTGCATGTTATTGAAAAAGTGTGGTTGATCAAATTTTTGTAACAGCTTGTATGCATGCACCAGTGTAATTGATAAATTAAACCTGTTGTTTTGATTGTGCATCCCTTCCAGCTGATAAATTACATGTGCGTACGCTCATGTCGTTTCACTGAGAGCAGTAGTATACAAAGATCATCGTCTGTTCCATCAAAAGTAATTTGTACAGTTCTAATTTATACACGGACGCAGCTAGCTGAACATTTTCCGCACTACACTGTAGCCGTCCGTTCGCCGGGCGACGCAGATGGATGCGTGAGCAGAACACCGAGAGTATGCACGCGTATGGAAATCGCGGAACACCAAGAGCACACGCTGGTAGTAGGGGGTTTTGTTTTGATGCAGCTCGATGCGGACGCGGCGCGGCTTGCGGCAGCCCGCAACAGCAAGCGGCGGCATGCAGGCCGCCGCATCAGCCCGCTTCGGCTGTTGCGGCTGATGCGGCGCGCGGCGCGGGCAGCCGCATCCGCGCCGCTTGCAGCGCTAGCTCCAAGTGTCGTTGGCGAGGAGAGCCTTATACTCATCTTCCATGGCAGCACGCCAGTTGGCATCAAGGAGAGCTTCACGATAGGTCTTGGGCACTGGAGAGACCATGATGTGGAGCGAGGCCGATAGGTTGATCCTGTCAACCGGTCGGACAATGCCAGCCTTGGCCCGGGTGAGAATGTCGTGCGGACCAGGGGCAGGCCGGGCAGTCGGCTGCTGTGGAGCGGCGGCCGTAGCTGAGCGACTTGACGAGCCACGGCGACGAGGTGCAGCAGGAGCAGCACGTGGGGACCCAGAAGCCGCAGGGCCTGTACGCGCTGGGGAGGCCGCGCCGGGAGTGACCTGATGGCCGTCGGGCGCGGGCAAATTCCCGTGGTCGTCGGGTGTGGGCACAGGTGCCGAACCATCCGGAGTGGAGGTCGGCCCCGTAGCTGTAGACGTGACGCGCCCAGGAGAGGGGGGGTTGTTGGCACCGCGGCAGGAGTAGGTGCCGCCGGGCCTTGCTGATGGCGGTGGCCCGATGTAGGAAGCACACAAGGGTCCTGCAAAAAATCCAAAGCAGTCTCCACAGATTATGGAGGTGAGGATAGTGACGCAAAGGGAACACAAACTCGTCAAAGGTGACGTGCCTCGAGATGATGACACGACGGGAGACGGGATCGTAGCAGCGGTACCCGCGATGGCAAGAAGGATAGCCAAGGAAGATACAGGCGACAGACCGAGGTTGGAGTTTGTTTGATGTGGTGGCAGCGGTGTTTGGATAGCATAGGCAACCGAACGCTCGAAGATGTTTATAGGAAGGTTTGGTGCCGTGGAGTTTAGAGTAAGGAGTGGCCATGCGGAGAGCGCGAGATGGGCGTAGGTTGAGTACATGGACAGCGACGTCTAAAGCTTCAGCCCAGAAGGACGGTGGCATGTGGGCTTGGAGGAGGAGCGTGCGCATTGTGTCGTTGATAGTACGAATGGCGCGCTCCGCCTTACCATTTTGTGGTGAGGTGTATGGACAGGAGAGCCTGAGGCCAACACCATGAGCATCGAAGAAGCTGCTAGTCACGTTGTTGACAAATTCCTTGCCATTATCAGTTTGTAGAGCACGGACTGATGTCTTGTACTGGGTGCGAACTAGAGCAAAAAACTTTTGTAGTGTAGCAGAAACACTAGACTTTGTGCGCAAGGGAAACGCACCAGTAAAAATGAGAGTAATCATCGACAACGACTAGATAATATTGATAACCCGAAGGGCTCAAGACAGGAGATGTCCATAAATCGCAATGGATTAAATCAAAAGCAGCACTAGAGACTGAAGTAGAGCTAGTAAAGGGGAGACGAACGTGCTTCCCAATTTGACAAGCATGACACAAATGGCTACTAAGTTTGTTGGTGGGGATCGCAGACGAGCGTTGCAGCGAGGCAGTGGCGTCGCGACCGGGATGACCAAGGCGCCGGTGCCAGACTTCAGCATCGATGACGGTGGACAGGAAGGCGAAGACTTTATTGGCGGTGGGCTGCAGCGGGATGGTGTAAAGATCGCCGGAGCTATTGCAGCGAAAAATCACGGCCTTCGTCCGAAGATCCTTCACAGAGAAGCCAAAAGCGTCAAATTCAATGGAGCAAAAATTGTCACGAGTAAACTTTCGTACGGACAAAAGATTACGGACAAGTGAAGGAACATGAAGCACATCATTGAGTGTAAATGAAAGGCCGGAAGGAGTATGAAGAAAGGTACGACCAGTAACGGATACGGGCATGGAGGCGCCGTTCCCAACAGTGACATAGTGTGGTGTATGAAGGGGACGAGCAGAACGAAGTATACCGTCATTGGAGGTCATGTGTGAGGAGGCGCCAGAGTCGACAACCCACCCACCATTGAGGGTGAGGTTGTTAAGAGTAGCGACAAGGCCAGAGCTGTCCCATGACGGCGTTGACGGAGACCGGGGCGCCGGCTGCGACTGGTGTAGAGGAGCAGCCGTCGTAGTGAGAGCCTGCTGTGGCACAGGCCCAAGGACGCTGGAACGTCCAAGGCCAGGTGCAGCCCACGTGTTGGTCCCGGGGTTGTAGCAAATCCAGGGACCGGCGCCAGGAAGGGTTCCAGGGGCGCCGGAGGAGCGGAACGGACCGGGAGCGCCGCCTTTTTTCTTCCCTTTAGCCTTGTACCGGTTGTTGTTGTTGGAGGAACCGGGCGAGGCATGAGAGGAGGTGTGCGACGGCGGCGGAGGAGTCGACGTGCGACAGTTGGATCCGGTGCAGGAACTGCTCTTGGTGGCCGTGGCCACCATCGCCTGTGCTGCGGCCTCTTTGGCCGCAATGTCAATGCGCCGCTCCTCGGACAGAAGCATGGAGCGCGCCTTGACGAACGTCGGCAGCTTGGATGACATGGACATGTAGGACACCGCCTGGGACATGCGCGGGCTCAGACCACGGATCATGTTGAGGACCAGAACACGATCATCAATGGGGGAGTCGGCGTCGCGGAGCGCATCGGCTAGGCGCTTCAGCTCCTTGAGGTAGGCAGAGACAGTCATGTCGCCTTGAACATGACTGTGGAACTCGGAGAGGAGGACGATAGCACGACCTTCCTTGTTGTCATTGAAGAGTTCCTCGGCAGCGACCCAGATTTGACGCACCGTCTTGTCCTCGTCGTCAGTGATGAGGTCGAGAACGTCGCGGCTGATCAGGCCGAACATGGCCGTGAGGACAGCATAGTCATCCTGCGACCAAGTTGCATCTGTAGGATTGGGATCGATAGAACCGTCGATGTGGTGGAGGAGGCCGTGGCGTCCAAGGAGAGCACGTAGGTGGAGGTTCCACTTCGTGAAGTTGTGGTTTTCAATGACCGGCGGCGGCGGATGGCTTGCAGCGGCGAGAGAAGCAGCACCGGAGACATGACCACTGAACACGGAGATTGTGCCAGCGGCGGTGCTGCCCATGGAGCCGGAGGACGAGCTGGAGGTGGTAGACTCGGTAGACATGATAGGCAGCGGAAGGAGGAAGCCGCGGCGGCAGGATGGTGCGGCGGCGGCGTAGGGTTTAGGCACAGGAAAGGAGAACCTAAACTGATACCATGTAGAAAGGTAGACATGGTTTGGGGGAAGCCTCGCACAGCTTGAGAGCCGGGGGTTCCGTTTATATAAAGACTCAATCGAGTCAATCAGAGATTACAACGATCGCATGATCGGGTTACAGCTGTTAAGATATGTACGAGGTTAGGAAACAAATCGTATACGCTAACACCTAAACATATGTAACCCTAAAAGCTTGATGATGTTCTAGTCTCTGTAATAATTAAAAACCCATTGATCCTTGGGCCAAATCTCGAAGTGAGGAGAGAAACATGGGTCTTAAAGTCATCCTCAAGAAAGACCGAAGCAAGAGGCACAATAGAGAGGTTTTGATGTTCCGTGAATCCGTGACAATGCTTCATTGTTGCTTGATCTCAACAAGGTCTCAAAAGTAGTACAATGTCATATCTTAAACGAAGCCTCAAACAAGGGGAAAGACGTCCTCAAACGCCACTGTCGACTGATCTAACCAGATCAAGGCTTTTCACCCAAAAAATTACATTGCGCTACTCTTCCACTGCCCACAATCATTTGTCAAATCAATCGGAAAGACCATGACCATAATAGCTCATCCACACCGCCAACTACCAACACTGAAAAACCAACAAACGGAAAACGACTTGACGAGAGATGCTCTCATCGTTCAATTCAACAGCCACAAAACACCATACAATGTTGTTGTGAAGAGGCAACCATCGCCGTCCTTTTTTTGTTACCACTAACCATTTTTCTAACCATGGAGTCTAGACCCATCTCTCTCTTTGTAGCAATGCTGGACAGAAACAAGCGAAGAGAGTGCAAAGTCCACTATTGCCCTAGCTAATGAACTAGGTTGCATGAACAAGGAACAAGGGCGAAGATGTCCATCAGATTATTCCAATATAAAGAAACAAAAAAGAACTTGTACTTTGCTGCTCGCTGGATTTTGTTGAAGTAAACAAGATGATGCCTGACGCCATCACGAAGGCAAAAAAGAGGACCTTGTATCACAAGCCAACGTCAAACTCCCCCGTGTGGGAGACAACACGACGACGAGATGGTGACGATGATCCTCGACCATGCTGATGACAAGGGGCATGAATCTCCAAGAACCCAACCCAGCATCAATGAGCAGGCGCAACAAAACAACTGCACATCCTACCGGTGTGTCATCATGCACACCGATTATATCCATCGGCGAGGCGACTACGCGGCTGCTATCGCAGCTCTGCAACACAGACCATCAAACACGTGCACCCCCCATGGCTTGCCTGGGAACGATATGCTAGGTGCCCCAGCCTCTTGATCCAGTGTTGCTTGCCAGACTGCAATAACACGAAAGCATCAACACCACTTTCATGCGCGAAAGGGTCCTATAGCCTAGTGGTTACAAGAGCCTCAGTAGCACCTCAAGTCCTATCTGATGTTCAGGGTACTTCGTACTTTGTTAGTTTAGATTAGATAGATTAGATTAGATGAATTGATCTTAAAAAAAAAGCTGAGCTAGTAACCCCCACTAGGCGTGTCTTGCTAAAGGTCTAACACTTCTCCACGCCAGAGTCGTGAGCCCGCCCAGGCGCTCAGCAACGCGTGCGGTGCGGCGAGCAGGTGCCCTCACGATTGCGCGTGCCGCCGTGGAGAGCGCTGGCTGCGGGAGGCCCCCCGCGACGTGTCTCTCGCCATCCTGACGATCATCGAGCCGGTTTCCCTTCCCCCCGCGACTCTTGCCGTTTGCTGCCGCCCGTAGGGCCCACGAAACTCGCCGTACGTGGCGCGGCGGCTACCAACTCCGTACCCTAGAAACATGCACGCACCCAAACAACCGCGCAAGTCGTCACAGAGAAAAATGAAGCAATCACGAGCTCACTTGAAACGGTTCAGTTCACCGCCGCAGCACGCGCGCAAGCTAGCTAGCTCAAATCAAGCTCTGCTTCGGGCGGCTGTCCATCGTGCTCAAATCAAGCGGGACGGGAAGCAAGCGCGCGGCCGTCGTCAAGTCTTGGTTCCTTTGTGTTCATCGTCGTCCGTCGGGTGCTGCGCGTTCTTCAGGAACAGCCGCCGGGAGGGACAAGTACGCACGCTTTCCCCAACCCGCGCCGCACCGCCTTCGCCCGCGCCTGCAAGCACCGTTGACCTTCGCCCTGGGGATCGACCTCCGATCGCACGGTGTGGACCTTCGATCGTCACCACAATCCCAATCCCCTTCGTCCTCCTGCTCGTCACTGCGCGATGGCGCCCGACGGCTTCGTGGAGCTAGCGCACCGGGACGTCGCCGCGTGCTGGCCGTGGTCCGTCATTACATTACGGCGTCAAGCCGGCCGGCGATCTACCACAGGGACATCAAGGCCACCATGCAACATCCTGCTCCACGCCGACATGCATGCGTAGATTTATACAACAAGAAAAGTAGCGTGCATATATAGGTGGTGCGATTACTTGGTTGTACATGCATGCCACTACGAGTGCGCGTTGCGTGCGATTGCTTACTTGGCTGTCTCGTGTATGATCGATCAGGGGCATGCAGTCTCTGTATTGTTCTCTTCTTCAGCGACATGATACAGTCGTGTATGTAAGTATATATACTAGCTAGCTAGTACCCTCCATACAGTCGAATGAAAAACTCACCAAATCTAGCTTAATTGGCTAATTGAAATGACTGAGATTTAATTAGTATGGCAATGGCAATTTTGCAGTTTTAAACAATTACAGCTAATCACTACGGCTTTTAACGACGGGGATTTTGGCCTTTAGCGACGGAATTTGTTCTATCACTAGTAATGCGCCACTAAAAGATACCCTTTAGTGACGGGATTTTTCCCGTCGCTAATATTTTACAGACCCATTGCGAAATCCCGCCGCTAGTACTTGTAATGGGAATGGTGGTTTTACTTTTGGGTTTTGTTCTAAGTTTGAAATTTTTATTTATTTTTATTAACATTGATTGAATAAATTGAAGATTTTTTTTTGACCGAAATTTCATCGGGTCTTTGCCATCAAATTTCTAAAGGTCGGCGCTGGTAGTAGCTGAATGAGGCAAATGACGTCATCTCATGGTGATGGACAGAGTCGGGTGCGTATCTTGCTAGTTCTGCTTACAGAATGTTCTTCCAAGGAAACGTTGATTTCCCGTACGCCAAACCGCTACGGAAATCCTGGGCTCCTCTGAAGGTGAAAGTCTTCATGTCGCCCCTTCCCAATGGAGGACTATTGACAGTAGATCGCCATGAGTGTCATGGGCTGCAGTGCTACAAAGACTGTCCTTCCTGTGCACATGATGAAGATCCTGCGGCTACACATGGCGTTTAACTGCTGTTTGGCCAAGGAAGTATGGTGTCCCGGGCAGGTGTTCCTGTCATCTTCCCGCCGGCTGTTCCGTCTGTTGATGTTTGGTGGAAGCACTTGCGTTCCTCGGTAGCCAAGGACAGAAGAAGAGCGTTGGACAGGATACCCTCCTCATTTTGGTCACTTGGCATCTTTGGCTGGAACGGAACGCAAGGATTTCAAGGACGAGAAGATGCAAACGACAAGCACACAATTGACGATCAAGATAGAAAAAGAGGCGTTCGCATATGGATTGGAGCTGGTGCCAAACACCAGGGTATCTTACTAGTAGCTTCTTTGTAGAGAACTGTGCAGTTCTAGTTGCCGTCGTTTGTGCTGTTTGGTGACTATACGTTAAATTCATGTCAGCAGGATCCTCGCAAAAAAAAAAAAAAAATCATGTCAGCAGGAAAGCGTAGTCACAGTCTGGACAAAAATAGAAGAGATCTTGCCCCGGTTTTGGTCTTCACCACATTAGGATTTTTTTTTTCTTAAAAAATGTTTAGAGCTTCATCTCGTCAAGCATGTCGATTACAACCAGCATCAAACAGTGCACGTGCGTGGACCCGGGGCTTCACGCTACACAGCAGTTCGACATTACACTGCTTGGCCAACTCATGGGCATACGCTATAGCCATGGAATTGTCATAAGCTGCCGTTGTGTCTCCATCTCACAAAGCCAGACCATCCCCTAACAGTCCGTCGCACCACATTGTTATTACAAAGTATTGACATGAATGAAAACGACTAAAATAGCCTAGACGGCAGCATTTCCGCAGTTATTAAGAACTAGGAAAAAAATTTCGGCGAAATTTCACCGAAACATCCGATATTTCGTCTTTTCCGTGGGGTCCGAAATGAAATCGAAATGAACAGTGCCGATGAAATATTGTTCTTAACCACCTTCGTGAGTGCAAATTGTCTTGTTTATGAATGCAATCGTGATGTTTAATAGATTTGAGACAATATCTTGTGAAATCATGTCAAATTTTTTTGAAAAATTCAAATTTTGTTCGTTGAAATTTCCGAAATTCCCGAAATTTCATGTTTATCGGTGACCTCCGAAATTTTTTTATTTCCGAAATAGTTTTCCTAGATTAAGAACAGAACAGCCGTAGCATCACAACTCAAATCGTCTGTGGTCACACGGATCAACGTTCCACTAACACATGGACAAATTGAAGCTTCTCTCCTCCAACAAAAAGTCGTGCATTCCAGATCTGTAAGTAACAACGAGAAAACTGTCAGCCTTACACACATAGGAATTTCTGAAAAAATAATGCCCATGGATAGTAATTAAGGCACATGGCTTTAATGTAGCAAAGTAGGAGTGAAACAAAACATGGCAGTTAACAGGTACAAATTAACAGTTTTTGACAAAGCTGATACAAAGGTACTCCCTCTGTCCCAAAATATAAGGGATTGTTGACTTTCAGACATCACCTTTGACTATTCGTCTTATTCGAAAAATTTATGAAAATAATAATTATTTTCTTATGATTTGTTTCATCAATAGATATACTTTAAATATAACATAATTATTTTTATATTTTTAATAAAAATTTTGAATAAGACGAATGGTCAAACGTAATGTCTGAAAGTCAACAATCCCTTATATTTTGGGACGGAGGGAGTAGTAGCTACTAAACTGAAGACACTAACTCAAACCTGAGTTCACACCAATTATACTCCATTATATAAATAATAATTGCAATCTGTTCACTGGGAAACCTAGGAAATAGGTTCAAACTTGACTGTCAATGAAGCAGCCCTGTTGTGACTAATACTGCACACTGTAACATATATAAGTGGTTGAACATCAACTATGTAGTAATATGAGCTGATGGAGCCTTTGATTTCTAGTGAACAAATGTCTGATAATTGTTTTGAGGGAAAAAAATGCCTGATAATTTCATCCATGAACCTAAATATCTGGTTTGATTTCAAGTCTGTAGTACAGGTGACTTTCAAATTGAATATGGACACACTTATTCAAAGTAAATAATGAACATCGACATGTAGTACCAATTATAAAGACAAAACCGGCATCCAATTGGATGGTTTTTTAAGGATGCATGATGATCAATATTTATAGAATGATACTGGTAGCCATTAACAGTTTAAGAAAGCATTCAATCAATTGATGGTATAGAAAAATGTAGATCAAGTAAGATTACAACTTGAGTGGTCTCATGTACTGAATCCAAAATTTATGCCAATCACTATACTCATATTAACAAGTGTGTAGAACAAATGTAAGATTTCATCATACAAAAAGGATAAGCCAATATCATCAGGACAAATATTGTACTGATTCAAAGAGCAGATATCTACTGACTTAATATTGGAACCATAATTTATTACTGGTATCAAATAGCGAATATGATATGTAACCTTTTAACAACCTATAGGAAGACTGGATGAGAGAAAGATAATCTTTTGTTTTTGAGGAAGATGAGAGAAAGAAAATCATCACTAACAAGGAAAAGAAACACTCAATGTCTATATGGGCAATCACCAAGTTCATTCTTACGAACCTGCTTTAATTGTAGCCGAGCAAGAGTTCACTATAACAGAGTTATGCAGATGGATCGGCTGGGCAGAGAAACGGTGATTCATCGACACAGACTCTGAGGATGTTCAGCAGACCAAAAGACGAAAAACGAGTCTTACGACCCCGCTTAGACTTATTAGAGAATAGAGATAGAGAAGAGATTCATCATGACACACATTATCGTTAGGCATTAGGGACCAGAATTATATTGGCTAGCGAGGAAGCATGAGCAGAACAATATATTGCAATAAATCACAAGTTGCTCATGCATATCAACATGTCACACTGTCAAGAAAATAAATGCAACCTACAAGAAATGTGGTCATTGCTTTATTGGATAGCATATTGCTGCTACTTTCATTGATGAACACCCTTCGCATATAAATCAGACTTAGTTTGCAATCTGGATAAATGTGCATTTAGATAAAAGGGAAGGTGGTTAAAGGAAAATAAGAATAGCAAAAGAATGTTGGCTACAACGTATCACATTTAAACCCACATATAACATGGATTCTAACAAGCCAGCACCCGATTGAATGATACATAGATTGTTCAGAGATGACTCTAGCAGTTGGAAATGTAAGTTCTTACATTTCGTTGCTTTGCCATCAGTCAATTTCAAGCAATCCCCATTTCAAGTAAGGCGACCATTTTAACTAATGCAATCATAGATGGTAAGTTATACACCCCAACCATTCATAACATTTCAAGTAAGGGGATCATGACGAATAGATAGGCAGAATACACATATTAAAGCCCAGCTCATTACCATGTTAATTAATTCACTTCCCAAATTAATCCTTTTTTCCCCAAAGAAGCACCAGTATGACATGTCGATTAGAGGATAACTTGATACGATGTAAACAGAAAGAGATGAGAACAGGGCGCAAACACAACTAAAAGGCCGTGCATCCATGAAAAATAAAGCTTGGACCATGGAGAAGGAGAAGTTTCAGTGGCGCTTCATAATTCCTAATAAAAGACACCTACTAGGTTAACATCTAGAAATTAATTTGTTGCCATTAATAATTTAATTCCAGCAGCACAATATTACCCCAACAGTTAAGTTCAATGCTCAACAACACAGGCAACAATAATGCAAGCTACATTAATGATCGATGTTGCAGATACTATCAGATAACTAGCAGATTAAGGTGTCCAATCAATGCATATTAATCAACATCGTGCTAATGTTTTGCACAGAGGATACAAGCTAACTACTATTGGTGGCGTAGAACTCTCCATTATCTGGACGAATGGTTAACACCAATGATGTCATACCAATCATTGTCAATACTAGCTCGTGGCCTTCCATATTTAGAAGGTGTAAACAAAGAGGCCCCAACAGCGAATTTGGCTTCCATAGAAACAGAAGGTACTAAATACAACTGATGTGATTCATTTTGAGTAAAAATGACATTGCAATTATAGCAGCACAATGATCTAGCAGCAACTGAAAGGGTGTCCTGAAATGAAAGCAGCAGCAACTGCACATGACCACTATGAAGTACCCCAATTTATGAACAAACCTTGCAACCAAACAGATATTGGTTCCATTTTGAGTAGAATGGCACACCAATCATAGCAGCACAACCTACCAGCAACTGGAACAGTGCCCTGATATGGAAGCAGTACCAAGCATATATGTGCACGTGAGCACGAAGGACTACCCAAATTTATTAACAACCGTACTGCAATCAAACAGAAGACATAATACTATTGGAACTTCCCTTCGATCTGGACAAGGACCGAAATCTAGATCAACCTGGCGGCTGTGCACGAACCAACAGCAGAATGGACGAAGACAAGCAAGCGTGAAGACCGCATACCTTGGACAGCCACACACTATGCCCTCCGACCGAAGCGCCCCCTCCTTCCCGGCGCACGCGGTGGCGCCCTCCTCCTCCTCTTGGCCGCCAAGCAAGCACTGAGGGCGAGGCAGAGGATGCAGACGTCGGCGACGGCCAGCCAGACCCTCAGGGTGAGCCGCGCAGCGCCCTCCTTGCCGTCGGCTCCGGGTCCTCCGCTCCGGCTAGGCTGCTACCAATCCTGCCATGGAAGGAACCAAACCGTCGTCGCCACACGGAACCCCACAAATCCAGAGCAGGGAGAAGCGAAGGGAAACAGGGGCGAGTCCGGCAACGGGGCCAGCTAGAATACCTTGGTGATGGTGGTTCGCTGCATGAGCGCCCCGGCAAAGATCATCAGGACCGCCTGGGGATGCCCGTCGCTGCGGACCCAGTCCCTGTGGATCGCGACGCCGACGGCAGCGTAGACCGCCAGCGCGGCGCCCACCCAACCGAAGAGCCCCGCGTAGTCGGAGAGGGAGAGCGCCATGGGCGGAGGGAACCCTAGGCTCTGGAAGCTTCTGGGCGGGGGTGGAGTGGTTTTGGGGGCTCCTCGGGGTGGCGGGGGTGGCTGCCTTGAGGTAAGGGAAGGCGAGCAAAAGCAGAGCAGGGGTTTTAACTGAAATAAAATGCATTCATATCATATATATGAAATATGAATACATACATGATATAACGTCAACAAAGTTTTAACTGAAATAAAATGTTTCAGTTTACAAGTCCGGCAAAATTTTCACTGATAGAACTGAAATCAATTGCATTACAAAAAGAGGGTGAACACTCAAATTTCAGTTCACAATGCTACCGATTTCATCATAAAAACGATTAGTTCATTGGGCATTAGGCACCAAAATTGGCTAGCGATACAGGAACCCATTAAGATTAAAACAGTATACTGAAATAAATGACTGACTGCTCCCACACATCAGCAATTTCATACTATTGAACCAAATAGAGCTTAAGTGGAATGTAATGTTATAATGTTTCTATTCAACAATTAACCATTGCTCCATCAAATAACATAATCACGCAGAAAAAGATTCATGAACTGACATAATGCATCTAGTCAAAGGTAAAGTTAGTGATGGCTACCCTGTTTGATTAAGGGAGAACGAAGGAAAACAAGAATTGTCTCGAATGGTTTGCATGACAAATTAAACATTCGTGTTGGAAGGTCAGACATGACTCAACAAGACAACAATTCTGGACCAGTAATTCTCAACTAGATGCTGATTCAGACTTCGGTCAAGCTAAGCTTGTTTGAGACCGGAGCTAATCCTAGCCCGATACTAGGATTACGATACGCATTTAGAGAACTGGCACCTGGGAATAGGCCCTGCCCAAGGTGGTCAAATTGGTACTTGTCAGGAGATGTCATGAAGCAAGCATGCAAGCATAATTTTTTAGTTGTTCCAGATAAAGAAAGAACAAAGACTGCCTATTCCCTTCTAAAATAGGATGGAACAGTTGTATTCTGGATAAATTCTTTTTATTTTGAGTTTTCCCCCTTTTTTGAGGACGCAGTTATTCTGGTAGGACATCGTGTCCTTCCGGCTGAACACTTGGACTTCAACTTGTATGGGTCCAGGTTAGCAATGCATCAATCACCAAACAAGCAGAGGACAATGGCCACATCTTTACAAGAAGTACTAGTTATACGAGAAACACAAAACTGAATGATACCTTGCACGATTCTTGTATCAAGGCGTCACAGCAGCCAGGCCGTTCCACGATTCACCTCGGCATGTCCCTCACCTGGACCAACACATAGCAGAGCACGAGAAGGTTCCCATGTCACAGATCAAGGCAGGCTTCGTCATGGCGTCTTCCCAGCACGAGCTTGAAGGCGAACGGTCTTGCATCAGCAGGACAAACAGAACATGCATCCAGAAGAAGACGAAGATCAGCAGAGCCATGAGGCCGTAGCCGCCGCCACTGCCGGACTGCCCCGACGCCGGCCGCGCGCCGCGGGACGCTCTGAGCCGTGTATCTGCGCAGTGACGTACACTCCCTCAACCTGCAGGAACAGGCAAGGAGCACCAAGCAGGCACCACACAATTCGCGCACCAAAAGCTCAGAAGCGCTCCCGCAGATCGGAAATTCTGGGGACAGAAGAAGAACAAGCGGGAACAGGTTGGGGTCACGCACCAGCATCAAAAGCTCGGGCGGCTCGGCCTGCCGTCGGACGATGCGCACGTGCAGAGGAGCCACGCGACCGGAAGCGCGCCCAGGAAGAGCACCCTCGCGGCGTTACATACACGACCAGGGCCGCGTGGGCGGTCCGGCCGACGGCGTAGCGCGCGAAGACCACGAGGACGGCGGCGGCGTTGCTCACCCACATCGCGGCGAGGCAGCAGTAGATGACGGCGTTGGCCACGGTATCCGCCGTCCGCCTTGCCGCCGGCGCCTGCGGCGGAACCGCCTCTGCCGCGGCCCTCACCGCCGCCGCCTCGACATCCACCATGGGAGGGGGAACGGCGACAAGGCGGACGGCCGCCTCTGCGTCCGCCATGGGAGGGGAAACCCAAGCTCCAGAAGATTGTGCGAGTGAAGAAGCGGGGGATGCGGTGGGTTGGCGATGTAGGCATGCAGAGGATGATGATGGGTGGTGAGACGGGGTCAACTTTGTCAAGGACTCGCTCCGTCGCTCACCCGGACAAATGGAAGCGTGACTGAAGTCTGTTTTTTAGCAGAACTCAGAAGCAAAAAGGTGCTGTTTGGATAAACACTCCATTGGTTGGAGAGCTTCTTTTCCATTTTCCCCTCTCTTCGCTACAGTAGAGAGCCGGCGAAAAAGGAGATCTCGGCGCCGGCCCGTGTCCGTCGCTTTCCCCTCCCCTCTGGTGCCCTCGTCGGCGCCGGAGGGGGAGTGGAAGCCGGTCCCGACCGGCTGCTGTATATATTAGCCCTAGTATTAGGTTTCCTTTTGTTAGGGTTAGGGTTCTGGTGGTCGCTTCGTCGTGGCCGCTGGAGTTGGTCTTCTCCCTTAGCGGATCTGGTGCCGGCGGTGTCGATGGCGGCGTCGGCCAACGTGAAGCTTCGTGGAGCTTTGGTTTCCTCGTTGGCTTCGCCACCAGGCGACGGCGCGGTGGTGTCGAGGGAGTTTTCGGGCTGGTCTTCGTCGTCGGCTCCCTCTTCATCCCCGCCGGGTTCCCTACCTCCTTGGAGATGGTCCGGCTGAGGCCTTTCTTCCTCCTTCCGTGCGGAAGGGTGGACCTTTTGTGCCTCCTTGGGAGTGCACTTTGTGTCGCCGTCTCTGAGTTCTTCAGCGACGGGCGGCGCATCTTGTCCCGGTCGGCGGCGGAGACGGCGTTGATGGTGGACGGTATTTCCCCTTCTTCCCTTTGTGCGGCGACTGCTCTTGCTCCTTATGCTACTGCAAGTGTGGTCAGTTTCCAGCTGCGACCAACTGCGGCGGCCGTCGGCGATCGAGGGAGGTGGAACAGGCCGGAGTCTGGCGAGCGTCGCCTGATTCCTGTTGTTTCGAGAAGATTCTCGGTTGAGGGGGTTGAGTGCAAATCAAAGTGTACCCAGGGTGGTCTTTTGTAAAATCTATGGATGTACTGTTCCTACTTTTTAATATATTCCCCTTCTGATAAAAAAAAAAGAAGTCTGTTTTTTAGCGGCTCCTTTTCTCTGAAGTTTGTTAGCCGTTCCTGGAGATTGATTTCTGGACTGTCTGGACATTTCACTAGATTATTACTTCTCACAGCCTCCCTTCTAACTATAGGATCCTCTCAACTTGCGTTTTGAGAGTGGTTTACAAAATGAAATTGAACGAAAAAGTCTCAACTAATCAAAGCGTGTGACATTATTTGAATACGGGAATCTCAGCTTACCAAACTGTTGAAAAGCCGAGCAGATTACTATTTCAGGATAATCTCTGCAGATCAGTTAGAATGTGCATTGTCTGCAACAAAATACTATCCTTTTGGCGGTCAAATGGAAAGCTTTTGGTGATCTATTTGCACCATGCCACTGAGCCCACCACGGAATTGGAAACAGACACAAGTTCAAAATGCAATCATTGGTATTCTTGAATCAAAATTGTGATAGACCGATGACAATCAGAAAGGCAAACAGAATCTCAGCCTGCGGGTGGCCGTACATCATCTTGTGAAGAACAGTATTTGACTTGTAATACTATTCTAGTACTGGATTGTTACCCAAAAAACGAAAATGGCATCGCACATTTTCATCCAGCTCAATTCCGAACTAAACTTCGATCCCCAGAAGGTGCTACGAAACAAAATGGATGAAAAGGGTCAAAACATCCTGTATTGTGGTATTTTGATATGTTCTACTGTGGTTTCTAAACAGAAAATTGTGACGCCATGTAAGTAGCATCGCATCTTGTAATCCTGATCAAATCGCTGTTGCAGTAACCAACATTTCAGACACTTCTACTCCAGCAAAATGCCATGCATTCCAGAACTGAAATCAACAAGAGAATGTCAGAAAAAGAGCACACCAGTAGTTAGCAGTAGCAATGTAGCAAAGTCTAGCATGAAATAAAACTCCGTAGTTCAGAAGTTCAAAGTTTTTGACAGAACAGAAGTCCATTGCAAGCATTTACTAAACTAGAGATACTTAAATCTTTGGAAGTAGGACTTGAACGGTTATTTAGAAAGGATCCCTGTGATGATTATAATGGCATGTTGTAACCTACCTGCAAAAAAAAGGGCATGTTTGTAACAGCAACTAGTTGAAAATAAGGAATGCAATAATATCTTAGCAGATGGAGCCTAATTGAGCTAGTTAGCGTCATAAAAAACTAATAGAGGGAGTTTGTCCTAGTTTCATCCAGGAGCTCAAAATTTCTAGTCTAGTTCAAGTACATATATTGTCAAAATGCATAACGGGACAATGTTTAAAGCCAAAGGAATACAAGGGAAAATTACATGGCAAGAATGGCAAGATAGGATATATTTAAATAAACCAATGTCAGAACCGAGTTGCCATGACGAGGCAATTTATTTTGAGGACGAAACTGGTATTAACACACGTACAGATCCAAAGTTGTTCAATCACAGATAAAAACAGAAAAATAATAAACTAGAAATATTTCAGTCATACAGAAAAGAAGTCAACTGCCACCTTTCAATATTTAGCACTGACTCCACATTGTCAAGTGAATACATGCGGTTGATTCTCTCAAACTCTTACACACCCGAACAAAACTGCCACAAACACTGAGACCCACAAAATTCACACATAGAGAAACAGTAGAAGCAACAATTTTGGGGTAAGCAAGAACAAGGGGTCGACTTCGCGGAGCAATACCTTCTCCTCTCGGGCCTCGGTCTGGCGACTCCGACGAATAGGGCTGTCAGACCCCATTTTTGGAATCTGTTATGCATCCTGTATCAGTCCCTGGATCAGTAGCTGATACGCACAAGAACACAGATATGATAGTCAAAAGCATACTTCGAATAGGTAAATAAGTATAATACCTGATATAGAACCTTTAGTGGTGGTGTAACAAGGATTCAAACTATCCAAGTCCATCCGGCCAACTAATGGTGAAGCAGACAGCGGAAAACCATGGCCCACAACCACAAGCAGACTCGGGAAGTAGAACCAAAAACCCAATCGTCGTCTTCACCTACGAAGTCTTCTCCTACTGAACCAACAATTGCAAACACGTGAGTACATAAGGTACTCCGCAAGCCCTACACTACTCAAGGGGATATATACATGCATATTTGGTCTTAGCAAGGATTAGGCTATATGGTTTATTTGCAGCAAGCAAACTTTATGCAAGGTTTAAGCAATCAAGGATCATAGATAAAACAGAGGGTTTGATTGTCATATTTTAGTTGGTTGGCCCTGGGGGAGTATGAACATTCCCGCCAGTTCCCAAATTTTAGTTGGACCTTCGGACCTCAATGGTCTTACCGACCCGGCATCACTTCCAAAACACAGGCGTCTATACACCCACTCACACGCCAAGGAATAGAGAGTGGCTAATCAATGTGATCTCATAACATAAATGTGTCATATGCCGTGACAACGTCCAATCGATTGAATTTTACACTCTGCAGAGGTTGTACACCTTTCCCAGGCTATGCACTCTTGATCGGAGAGTACATAACGCTCAATCCATCTTCTCCGAGTAGTCCCACAAGCCCACCACGAGGATTAGGAGCTTCCAAATAAAAGAGGTGTGCGACACCATTGGCCAAGAGTGCGGGTATTCATGCCCGAGGTACAACTTAAAGTGCTCCTAACGTCCGTTTGCCACTGCCAGCCACCAGGTGGAACTTGCTTGCAGGAGGTACCAAGAAGGTAGGAAAAAGTCCTGCCCATTAACAGGTTCTATGGTTGTACGGAAGTCATCATGTTTACAGTCACAAGAACCGGTCCTTATGCGGCCGGGCGAGCGCCAAATATTCCACATAAGATGGACTGCCACACAACACTATCTCCAATAATCACTGTGGCCTCGCCCTCAAACCATACCCTTCCCATGCTCATCTCCATCTTCATCACCTAACACCAGTTGTGCTACTCCCAATCCCATATATATATCACACACACCACCAAACTCATTTAACACATTTATAAAAGTAAGTATGTGAGTAAAGTGTGGCAACGTAAACATTGCGAGGGGTCCTAAGCATAACTAGTAGCAAGGTAAACGTGCCATCATGGAAATGATGGGACTATCCTAGGTTTATCAAGGAGATGGTAACAAGGGTAAGCAAGGATTCTGATATTAACGCCTAAGTAACAGACATCAATATCAATAAGCAAGTAGGACCATAACTACACAATCAGTAAAATAACAAGTAATGCATAGTACGAGAACAGACCATATAGGTGCATTGCGAAAACAGTAGGTTCAATCATGATCAAGGAAAAGTAGAGCTTGCCTGGTAAATGCTATCCTAATCTTCGAGCTCCAAGTCTTCACTCTCTTCAACGAAGTCGATGACTCTAAGTCTTTTCTCACTGTGGTGCCGGTATCTTCTGGTCCTTCGTCGAAGCTGTGAAGTTGGTGTCTTCTGGCTTGTCCGTGAAGCTTGGATTCTTCAGCTTGTCCTTGAGGCTTGGATTCTTCTGGCTCTTCCTCGAAACTCGCGTAAGCTAGCGCATATAAACATACCGTATAAACAACTACCGCAAAAGAAAATAAAGGTTCAAAAAGAGCCAAATAAGATCCAATAGAACTCCAATTAAGAATGAATAGAACTCCAATGAAGGATAAGAGACATAAGTCATGCATAGTGCATCACGTTTTATTTTAAGTAGGGTTTTACCAATTTAAGGCTATTAAGAGTGATGCTCGAGTACTAGGGTTTTTAATGTGAATGAGGGATGCTAAACACAATGAGGGGTGCATGCTTGTGAGTGAGGGTGAGGATGGCGTGTGTAGGTGTTCTTTGTACATTTATGGCACTACAGCTTTATATAGGTCGTAACCTATATAAAGGTTTGTGCAATAAGCGTACAAGGTGTAAGGTGTGCCACTTAATTTCTTACCTATAGATTAAGGTATTGCCTAATAGTGCTTAGCTAATATATTATCTACTGCATTAGTTACTAAAACTAAGCTACTTATTATGTGTCATGAGCTAAGCGCATGACGATGGTACGTGCACGTGATTAAGTATGGCATGAATGCATGGTTGCGAATAAACACAACAATTAACTGATAAAGAACCACTAGCAAATAAAATAGCAAGGAACACAAACTCAAATAAATTCCAATGAAAGAAACAACAATTAAATGAGGACGATAAATCAATAAGTTGGATAAAGGTTGGTGGTGACAACAGAATCGATAAAGATTGAGCGATGATCGAACTGGATTAACTGAAGTTGAGTTACGATAAAAGGTTACTAGGTTTTGATGTGGGATGATATGGTAAGATTGGTTAGGTTCAATTAAAAAGGTGAACGAGCATATGTGACATGCGAGGATTGGCGTCGCATGATTCGCTGAGATAGGATTTTATTGAGATAGCGAAGATTTCAGGGTATTGATGGCTTGTCAAGGTATTCTATAGCTTTAAGATTAGTACCAAAGGGTACTACGCGTTTCTACGAACGCGTGAGCGCAAGAATCGCTCAAAACGGAGCTATGGTTGAGGAGTTACGGAGTTTTGAAGGTTCTAAGGGCTTATTTGTGAGAACAGAAAGGTTCTAGGGGCCTATTTGTAATTTCTGAGAGGTTACGGGGACCTGATTGCAATTATACAAAAGTTCAGGGGCTTCGGTGTAAAAAGGTAGGGACTAAAAGATAATTATGGGAAAGTACAAGGGTGTTTCTGTAAAAAGTTAGGTCCTAAACAGAATTATTAGAAAGATCAGGGGGTTATCTGTAAAAGTACGGGGTCTGGGAATTTTCAGGGATTTATGGATTTATTTTCGTATTGGAAAAGATATGAACCGAGTCCATAGCTCTGTGGACCGGGCGAGAGGCGGTGGTCTACGAGTCCACCGTGGACCGATTACACAAATTGAAGGGGTATGCAATCCTGACCGCAGATCGGGAAACGGACGGCCAAGAAGAGATGGGAGGCAGTTGCGGCGGCCGGCGGCGTCGAGGACGGCGGCGCCATGGGTGGCTCGCCGGAGCTCGCCGTTACGGCGCTCCGGTGGGCCATCCACGACGGGATCTGGACCAGGAGAGAGAGAAGGACGAGGCGAACTCACCGCGGGGGTCGTGCGAGGCTGTGGAGTAGCGGGGAAGGCTGGCGACGGTGAGGGACTCCGTGTGGCGGCGACGCTCGGCGGAAGCGGAACTCTGGGCGGCGGAGCTCGAAGAGGAGGGGTTTCAGAGGGACAGCGCGGCGTCGCGAAGCTCGGTGGAGGGTCGCGGGGGCGCGGGGCTCGTTGCGGAGGCGGATTTGGCAGCGGCCGGAGATGGAAGAGAAATGGGGAAAAGGCGGAATTGGGCGGCGGTGATGGTCGATGCGGGGAGTGGAGAGCTCGGGGAGGAAGAGGAGAGCTGTGCGCATCCGTTTTATAGGCGAGGAGGGAGAGAGGGAGGCCGGGAGGATGGTGCGTCCGGAAACGGGATCTCGAGCTCGTCCATGGCGTGTCACGACGAACTCGCGCGTTAGGTCGTCGCCTCGGGACTTGCCGTGTGACTCGGAGCAGTGGCTCGGAGCGGCGACGCGCCCATGCCTTCGCACGGCTTTTGCAGGCGAGGAGCGTGGCGCGGTCGGGAATCGAATCGATTCCGCGTGGGCGCGTCCATGGCGAGTAGGACGAGCGGGAGCCGCGCCGGCGCGGGGTAAAGTAGGCACGCGAGAGCAGGGCGACGCGACGCGACAGGCACGCGGTGGCGCAGGCGTCAGGCGTGGCAGCGACGCGTGCTCGCTGCGCGGCCGCGATGTGGCGACGGCGGAGCGGGGAAGAAGAAAGGGAGCGCGGCATGGTTGGGCTGGGCTGGGCCAAGCTGGGCCGTGAAGGGAAGAAGGGGAGGCAGGCCGGGGAAGAAAGCAGACTGGGCTGGAGGTAAAGAAAGGAGGGTTGGGCCGGGGAAGAAGCGGCCCAGAACGAAAGGAAGAGAGGAAAAGGTTTAAACATTTTTCCAGGAATTAAATCAACAACGATTTGAATTCGAAAATCAAATTCGAAAGCGATTCAAATACCAGAGCAAAATCAAAATAAAGAGAAGGGAGACACACACTTGAGCACAAAGTTTTATATTTCAAAAATTTCCATTTCTAGCTCTAGTTGTATTAGTTTAATTCAATTTTATTAGAAATTTGATGGAAAGGTAAGAGTTAGGAAAAAAATTTAAATTTTAAGTGATTTTTATTTGGTTTCAAATTTTCGGGTGTTACAAATCTACCCCACTTAAAAGGAATCTCGTCCTCGAGATTCGAACGATCTATCAGACGGTGTAGAGCTTTCTCTTGCGGCTTCTTGCTTGACGGTGGTAACATCCAAAATTTCGTCGGGGACTTCATGGTGCTGTAGCTTCGATGGCAGATTCTCCTCATCGTATAAGTCCTTGGTACTGTAGATAGGAGTGGCAGAGCTCCTTGCTTCTGGGAGTCTTCGAATGTCAGTTGCTCTAACATAAGATAAGAGGCCTAAGGTTTTGGTTTCAAGGTTGTTGGGTTTGTTGACGAAAGGTCCTACCCCACTTAAAAGAGTTTTAACTTGGGGTATCACTGTTATCCTGAGTCCTTGTTGTCGGGTCGCATGGTCAGTAGCTTGTCTCTATAACCTTTCTTCTGTGAGGCTGTTGATTCCGAAACTTTAGATTTCCATGGAATGGCACATTAACTGACTTCAACAGTTTTTTTTTTTTTTTTTGGTGCAACACTGGTACTCCTCAGTGGCATTGTGCACTCTATCATGCAAGGCACTTCTTTTCCAAAATTTATCCTCAAGGGTGGGCCTTCCAAGGTTTCTTCAGAGTTATATAGTAAATTCTCTTTGTTGTGTTCTTTTCAACAAAATAGTCAACATCGTCCAAGAATGTGTAAGTTGCCTTTTCTTGATCTGTCCAGATTAGGACTAAGAAACCATACAGGTCGTCACTATTCTTCATACTATTATTCTTCTCTTGTGGGGTCTCATAAACTCTTGCTATTTCAAGTTCATGATACTTTGTTCCCAATACCACATATCTTTATCCAAGGTTTGCAGCTGCCATCTGTATGGTTTATCTGTTGCCTTCAAGGGGTGTTCCAGATCCTTGTAGCATGATTAAGGGAGTATGGATTTTCTGAAACCTCTGATTCCCTGGTTCTCAATGTGTTTCTTTCTTTCTTTTTTTTTTCTTTTTTTTTTGACGGAGACAGTCTTGTATTATGGAAGCAAATGTAATGATGTGTCCATACTTTTGATGGATGTAACACTTTCTGTTACTTCGGGACATACTCATAGTTATAGTTGTCTGCTCTGTCCATAGGTAACATGACTCTTCACTGTAGGGATACAAGCTCTTTTTGAAGCTTGTGCTTTTACTAGCAGTTCTGTCTCTATCCTTGACATGCTGCTTTTTGTTCAGGCTCATGTGTCTGGATATTGATATCCTTATTTCCTTGTCCTATTTGTGCACTTTTCCAAATAGTACATTCAGACTCATCTGTTGCTGCAAGCTGTTGCACATTCTGTTGACTTATCAGAGAACATGATATCTACGGAAAAGCTTGATGGGTTTTATCTTGACTGAGCATTTCTTTGGAAGTTATAAGACATTCTTAATTTGTTCCAATTGGCAATTGGGTGAAAATTCCATCGAAGGCGATTAATCCCAGTTGCTTGGTCCATGTGTGGCCATTGCAATTCTGACTCACTGTGGTAATTGTCGAAACATCTTGTTAATATCTCAGCTGCTGTTGGTACTGCCTTCGTGGTTAAGCTCTTCATTTGAGATTTGCAGTTGCCATCTTCCGTTTCTGTGGGTGTCTACTGTTGACGAGTAACTAACACCTTACTGCTCGTAGTACTGATTCTTATGAACTTTCCAGTCGAGCGGTGGGTCTTTATCTGTCTTCGTGCCATGCTCTTGATTCTGAGCAGAACTCTTTGGCAGTAGGTTTCTTTGGTAGGGATTTGGGTATAGGTTAGGAGAGGGCTTTGGTATTAGGTCACTATTAAACTTCTGTTATTATTATAGTGATGTTTAGGTGAGTTAAGAGCACACATGCATAAAGAATTGAGAGTCAAAACAAAATCATCGAATCACACAAACAACGCAATTTATTTGTTGTGGTTTGATGTGTAAGCGTACTACGAACGAGGTTTAAGGCTCGAGGGTAGGCTAACTATCGAATCTTCTTTTCATTTTTAACAGAACTCGATCAGTAGTCTGTCGACCAAAAGAAATCGAGGGGGTCGTATGACTTGATCGGTTAAAGGAAAACCATTCTTCACTTTGATACAGCGGGTTTGGTTTCTTGACCTGATACTTGGTGCTATCTGAATAAGTGTATCACATGATCACTACATTTCACTGAAGGTAGCTAGAGGCATCATTCCACATCCTTTGGCAACACTGATATTTTCATTGCACATAGACTGTCTTACAACTCTAGTACAACCCATTATCATAGTTACAACATCTTACAAGTACAACTAGTACTCCATATGCAAACTGACATCCTTCTAGTGGTGACATCCTTCATGAGATGCTTACGCTGGTGCTTTTGGCCTAGATAGCATGTCTTCACTCTTGGGATACCTCAAAATAGATTTCTTATTGTTTGGGAGCTTTAGTTGATTTTGAACATTTCACTCCATATGGGACTCTGAAGCTCTTGTATCTACCAATGCTTTGGTCAATGTCTCGTTTCTGTAGGTGGGACAGTAGACCATCAAGTGTGCAAGTTTGCAACCGAAACATACTTGCAGCACACTTCCCTTAGTATTTGGTAGATTTGCTCTTGCATCCGGTTAGGTTGGTAGAGATCCATTCTTATAAGACGGACATCTGGCAATCACGTGTCCTTCCTGTCTACAATGGAAACAACGTCTTGGGTTGTCAGTGGCATTGCGGTGGGTTGCCCTTTCATAAGCCTCTGTTGGCAGACCTGTGTTGCTTTGAGACAGGCGTATCTCGGTTTGTTGGTGGATGCTAGGTTCTTTTGTGGGATGTGCATCAGGTAATGGGTACCTTGGCTTCTTCAGATCCTCAAATGCATCTTGACCAGATCCTTGTATGACATACTTTCTCTTCTTATTGCAGCTCTCGTTGGCGTCTCTTGGCTGTAGTAGCTTTTTGATAAAGGCAATTTCTTCACTGCTCTTCTTCACTGACTCTTCCAAATTAGTCAACCTTTCAAGTACTCTGGCGATGATAGATGGTGACATCAGATGTGTGCCATCCATATCATTTCCAAACTCCTTGCTCTTGATGCTTGTCCTGTACCACCGGTTGAATCTCGGTGGATGGCGCTAGAGGTCGAGACATGGCATTCTCCATGTTGGTCACATCAACTTTTGCTTCATTGATTGGCTCGTAATAGGGGCAATTGGCGATCATATGTCTGGGGTCGTGGCAAAAGAAGCATGTCCTCTGCTTTCCTGGGCCCTTGGCGGTATTGGCATTGCCCTTTTGTTTGGGAACCACATCTGGTTTGCGGTAAACTTGGTATGTTGTATTCTTCACTTCTATGGTCACATAGTCTTGGTTGTCCATCTAGTGGCAGCTTTCCTGCATAAACAAGTTGAGTTGAGGTAGGTCTTCTTCAGTTGATGAGAACAGCAAGAGATTTTTAAAATAGATGGGGAAAGATACTATGGAAGATTTTCGCAACTAGTTTTGAAAATAGCCATTTTCGAGCGTGACAAATCCTAGGTTCTCGTTCTACGGCCAAGTATTGCTCTGATACCACTCTGTCAGACCCCATTTCTGGAATCTGTTATGCATCCTGTATCAGTCCCTGGATCAGTAGCTGATACGCACAAGAACACAAATATGATAGTCAAAAGCATACTTCGAATAGGTAAATAAGTATAATACCTGATATAGAACCTTTAGTGGTGGTGTAACAAAGATTCAAACTATCCAAGTCCATCCGGCCAACTAATGGTGAAGCAGACAGCGGAAAACCATGGCCCACAACCACAAGCAGACTCGGGAAGTAGAACCAAAAACCCAATCGTCGTCTTCACCTACGAAGTCTTCTCCTACTGAACCAACAATTGCAAACACGTGAGTACATAAGGTACTCCGCAAGCCCTACACTACTCAAGGGGATATATACATGCATATTTGGTCTTAGCAAGGATTAGGCTATATGGTTTATTTGCAGCAAGCAAACTTTATGCAAGGTTTAAGCAATCAAGGATCATAGATAAAACAGAGGGTTTGATTGTCATATTTTAGTTGGTTGGCCCTGGGGGAGTATGAACATTCCCGCCAGTTCCCAAATTTTAGTTAGGCCTTCGGACCTCAATGGTCTTACCGACCCGGCATCACTTCCAAAACACAGGCGTCTATACACCCACTCACACGCCAAGGAATAGAGAGTGGCTAATCAATGTGATCTCATAACATAAATGTGTCATATGCCGTGACAACGTCCAATCGATTGAATTTTACACTCTGCAGAGGTTGTACACCTTTCCCACAGGCTATGCACTCTTGATCGGAGAGTACATAACGCTCAATCCATCTTCTCCGAGTAGTCCCACAAGCCCACCACGAGGATTAGGAGCTTCCAAATAAAAGAGGTGTGCGACACCATTGGCCAAGAGTGCGGGTATTCATGCCCGAGGTACAACTTAAAGTGCTCCTAACGTCCGTTTGCCACTACCAGCCACCAGGTGGAACTTGCTTGCAGGAGGTACCAAGAAGGTAGGAAAAAGTCCTGCCCATTAACAGGTTCTGTGGTTGTACGGAAGTCATCATGTTTACAGTCACAAGAACCGGTCCTTATGCGGCCGGGCGAGCGCCAAATATTCCACATAAGGTGGACTGCCACACAACACTATCTCCAATAATCACTGTGGCCTCGCCCTCAAACCATACCCTTCCCATGCTCATCTCCATCTTCATCACCTAACACCAGTTGTGCTACTCCCAATCCCATATATATATCACACACACCACCAAACTCATTTAACACATTATAAAAGTAAGTATGTGAGTAAAGTGTGGCAACGTAAACATTGCGAGGGGTCCTAAGCATAACTAGTAGCAAGGTAAACGTGCCATCATGGAAATGATGGGACTATCCTAGGTTTATCAAGGAGATGGTAACAAGGGTAAGCAAGGATTCTGATATTAACGCCTAAGTAACAGACATCAATATCAATAAGCAAGTAGGACCATAACTACACAATCAGTAAAATAACAAGTAATGCATAGTACGAGAACAGACCATATAGGTGCATTGCGAAAACAGTAGGTTCAATCATGATCAAGGAAAAGTAGAGCTTGCCTGGTAAATGCTATCCTAATCTTCGAGCTCCAAGTCTTCACTCTCTTCAACGAAGTCGATGACTCTAAGTCTTTTCTCACTGTGGTGCCGGTATCTTCTGGTCCTTCGTCGAAGCTGTGAAGTTGGTGTCTTCTGGCTTGTCCGTGAAGCTTGGATTCTTCAGCTTGTCCTGAGGCTTGGATTCTTCTGGCTCTTCCTCGAAACTCGCGTAAGCTAGCGCATATAAACATACCGTATAAACAACTACCGCAAAAGAAAATAAAGGTTCAAAAAGAGCCAAATAAGATCCAATAGAACTCCAATTAAGAATGAATAGAACTCCAATGAAGGATAAGAGACATAAGTCATGCATAGTGCATCACGTTTTACTTTAAGTAGGGTTTTACCATTTTGAGGTTATTAAGAGTGATGCTCGAGCACTAGGGTTTTTAATGTGAATGATAGATGCTAAACAGAATGAAGGGTGCATGCTTGTGAGTGAGGGTGAGGATGGCGTGTGTAGGTGTTCTTTGTACATTTATGGCACTACAGCTTTATATAGGTCGTAACCTATATAAAGGTTTGTGCAATAAGCGTACAAGGTGTAAGGTGTGCCACTTAATTTCTTACCTATAGATTAAGGTATTGCCTAATAGTGCTTAGCTAATATATTATCTACTGCATTAGTTACTAAAACTAAGCTACTTATTATGTGTCATGAGCTAAGCGCATGACGATGGTACGTGCACGTGATTAAGTATGGCATGAATGCATGGTTGCGAATAAACACAACAATTAACTGATAAAGAACCACTAGCAAATAAAATAGCAAGGAACACAAACTCAAATAAATTCCAATGAAAGAAACAACAATTAAATGAGGACGATAAATCAATAAGTTGGATAAAGGTTGGTGGTGACAACAGAATCGATAAAGATTGAGCGATGATCGAACTGGATTAACTGAAGTTGGTTAGGTTCAATTAAAAAGGTGAACGAGCATATGTGACATGCGAGGATTGGCGTCGCATGATTCGCTGAGATAGGATTTTATTGAGATAGCGAAGATTTCAGGGTATTGATGGCTTGTCAAGGTATTCTATAGCTTTAAGATTAGTACCAAAGGGTACTACGCGTTTCTACGAACGCGTGAGCGCAAGAATCGCTCAAAACGGAGCTATGGTTGAGGAGTTACGGAGTTTTGAAGGTTCTAAGGGCTTATTTGTGAGAACAGAAAGGTTCTAGGGGCCTATTTGTAATTTCTGAGAGGTTACGGGGACCTGATTGCAATTATACAAAAGTTCAGGGGCTTCGGTGTAAAAAGGTAGGGACTAAAAGATAATTATGGGAAAGTACAAGGGTGTTTCTGTAAAAAGTTAGGTCCTAAACAGAATTATTAGAAAGATCAGGGGGTTATCTGTAAAAGTACGGGGTCTGGGAATTTTCAGGGATTTATGGATTTATTTTCTTATTGGAAAAGGTATGAACCGAGTCCATAGCTCTGTGGACCGGGCGAGAGGCGGTGGTCTACGAGTCCACCGTGGACCGATTACACAAATTGAAGGGGGTATGCAATCCTGACCGCAGATCGGGAAACGGACGGCCAAGAAGAGATGGGAGGCAGTTGCGGCGGCCGGCGGCGTCGAGGACGGCGGCGCCATGGGTGGCTCGCCGGAGCTCGCCGTTACGGCGCTCCGGTGGGCCATCCACGACGGGATCTGGACCAGGAGAGAGAGAAGGACGAGGCGAACTCACCGCGGGGGTCGTGCGAGGCTGTGGAGTAGCAGGGAAGGCTGGCGACGGTGAGGGACTCCGTGCGGCGGCGACGCTCGGCGGAAGCGGAACTCTGGGCGGCGGAGCTCGAAGAGGAGGGGTTTCAGAGGGACAGCGCGGCGTCGCGAAGCTCGGTGGAGGGTCGCGGGGGCGCGGGGCTCGTTGCGAGGCGGATTTGGCAGCGGCCGGAGATGGAAGAGAAATGGGGAAAAGGCGGAATTGGGCGGCGGTGATGGTCGATGCGGGGAGTGGAGAGCTCGGGAGGAAGAGGAGAGCTGTGCGCATCCGTTTTATAGGCGAGGAGGGAGAGAGGGAGGCCGGGAGGATGGTGCGTCCGGAAACGGGATCTCGAGCTCGTCCATGGCGTGTCACGACGAACTCGCGCGTTAGGTCGTCGCCTCGGGACTTGCCGTGTGACTCGGAGCAGTGGCTCGGAGCGGCGACGCGCCCATGCCTTCGCACGGCTTTTGCAGGCGAGGAGCGTGGCGCGGTCGGGAATCGAATCGATTCCGCGTGGGCGCGTCCATGGCGAGTAGGACGAGCGGGAGCCGCGCCGGCGCGGGGTAAAGTAGGCACGCGAGAGCAGGGCGACGCGACGCGACAGGCACGCGGTGGCGCAGGCGTCAGGCGCGGCAGCGACGCGTGCTCGCTGCGCGGCCGCGACGTGGCGACGGCGGAGCGGGGAAGAAGAAAGGGAGCGCGGCATGGTTGGGCTGGGCTGGGCCAAGCTGGGCCGTGAAGGGAAGAAGGGGAGGCAGGCCGGGGAAGAAAGCAGACTGGGCTGGAGGTAAAGAAAGGAGGGTTGGGCCGGGGAAGAAGCGGCCCAGAACGAAAGGAAGAGAGGAAAAGGTTTAAACATTTTTCCAGGAATTAAATCAACAACGATTTGAATTCGAAAATCAAATTCGAAAGCGATTCAAATACCAGAGCAAAATCAAAATAAAGAGAAGGGAGACACACACTTGAGCACAAAGTTTTATATTTCAAAAATTTCCATTTCTAGCTCTAGTTGTATTAGTTTAATTCAATTTTATTAGAAATTTGATGGAAAGGTAAGAGTTAGGAAAAAAATTTAAATTTTGAGTGATTTTTATTTGGTTTCAAATTTTCGGGTGTTACAAGGGCAGCCACGAACAGCTGGTCCGCCACGGCCGCGGCGCGGGAGTCCTTGCCAAGACCCGCTTCGCAGCGACGAGGGCGGCGCTGGTGGCGTTGAGCAGCCACATAGCGACCATGAAGCAGTCGACGGCGATCGTCGGCGGCCCGCGTGAGGAGTCTGCGCAGAGCAGCCGCCCCCGCGCCCCTCCTCACCGAAGGGTGGGGAGGAGCCTTCCCCGCCCCGATGCCCTCCATGGATGCGTGAAACCTAGGTTCCAGAAGATTCCTTGTGAGGGAAGAGTGGAGGAGCGGGGCTTTGGGTTGGTGAGGTGTGGAGTACGAAGGAAGACGAGGCGGCCGTGGGTTTTCTTTTGTGTGGTTGTTGGCGTGAGCGAAGCAGTGCTGTTTTGGCTGGGCCGGAGAAAGGGAGTGTACTATAATGCACTCTTCTTGCTGATTTTTTATAGAGTAAATTTCACAAATCCACAAATATTTTGAGCTAAATATCACAAATCCAGCAACTATGATGACCATTTCAAAAACCCATCAATAGGTTGAGGTTTCTTTCTCACAAACCCACCAATTTCTGATGAAAAGTTTGACAAACCCACCAATATTTTGGGCTTCACAAACCCACCAACTCTCTAATGCCCATTTCACGAACTCACCAATAGTTGAGGTTCTACAATGACCATGAACAATTTCTTCTTGTTGACGCGAAAATCATACAAGTGCCCTAGTTGGTAAAGTCAAATATAAATTACCCATGGGCCATTTATAGTTTGAGAAATATTCCTAAACTCATTGAGGAAAAAACGATTATCTTGAAAGTTGCATAGACAACTTCATATATCACATAAAATTTGAAAACTCACCCCCGATTTTGTTTCACATGCACACCTACCTATAATATATTTTTTTTGCAAAAACCACCCTACTATGCACATGCTTAATCGAATCAATCCATTGTTCATGAATTCGAAGCTGCCAATGAAATCCTTATGGAAGTTATAAAATTTTGAGAGCATAATTCTCACAAAAGAATTGCTTTATATATAAGAGCTTAAGTGTTGTCGCATCATCAATGTACGTGATTTGCATAATTTTTCGTAGAAACATGATAAATAAGCCATATTAGAGCACTTTAACAGGGTTAACTTGGCTAGCATGATATTTTTTGCCTTTGCATTGACAAAAACTGACAAAATCGGTTAAGTATATCTACGCACTAGAGTGTTTTTCTTTTGCAATATTATTCTTTAGGTGGAGGGGCATCTGCAACGAAACAGGTTATGGTGGTGAAACTCAAACTTAAAGTAATATGTGGGATGTTTATGCAACTTTTCCTCATTATGATTGCAAGCAATATACATTAGAAAAGTAACAGTAAAACGAGTGTTGGATTAAACATCTGTGTTGGAAGTTCAGACAGGACTCAATAAGACAACAATTTCCGAACTAGAGCTAAGCAGTAATTCTGAAATAGATGATGATAGGACATCGTGTCCTTCCGGCTTAACACTTGGACTTCCACTTGTACGGGTCAAGGTTAGCAATGCATCAATCACCAAATTAGCAAGCAGAGGACAATGGCCACATCTTTACAACAACTACTAGTTATACGAGAAACACGAAACTGAATGGTACCTAGCTAGCACGATTCTTGTATCTAGGCGTACGTCACACCAGCCGGGCCGTTGCACGATTCACCTCGGCATATACGGGGTGAAGATGAACATGCATGAGCATAGCAGAGCATGCAAAGGTTCCCATGTCACTGATCAAGGCAGACTCGATCAGGCCACTGCCTGTACATCGAGCGCACACGCTAATTAGCAATGCATCAATTACCAAAGCAAGAGACGAAGACGCGGCCGCCACCATGCCTCCGCCCGGCCGCCGATGCACGCGCTGCGCCAGCAACGCGAGGATGATCGGGACGATGGCGACGACGAGCGAGGCAGCCGCCAACTGGCCAGTCGTCGCTCAGGACGCGCTCCCCGGCGGCCTCCGCCCCGACCGCGTCGCGTCGCGCGCCGGCTTGCGGTGCTAAAGACGTACGTCCTCGATGACGCGGGCTCGATCAGGCCACCGCCTGTCGACGAGCGCGCACGTGACACGGGCCAAGGCGGCGACTGCGCGTGCTCGGCGCCGGCGGCGTTGGAGCGGACGAGCTGCGCCGTGGCGAGGTCTCGACCGGGGGGGCCGGAGTACGTGCAAGCGGCTGAGGCCGATGCCGTCGTGGCGTACGTGCGCGCCGTGCCACCGCCAGCGCGTCCGCCCGCGCACGATCGAACGCCAGGCGCGCGTCGACGCCGAGCCCCTGGAGGCCGTGGCGATGACACTGGCATTGAGCGCCGACGTGACGGCGTCGAGCGGGCGGGCGCCGTGGCGTGGTATCGGGGCGCCGCAGAGCGAGCCAGTCAGGTGCGCGCGTGGCCCCGTGTACCGGCGGCGCAGGAACACCCGGGCGCGACACCGGACCGGACCGGACCCGTCCGAGACGTGGCACCGACCAACCGGTTGATCACGCTAGCTTGCAACGTCCCTTCGCCATGAGCTCGGAATAAAACAACCCTCGGCGCGCGGCGCCAGCATTTTCCCCAAAAGCTCGTCTGCTTCTTCAGCTTCGTCCACCTCCGACCCGCCCACAAGCGCGCGCCCTTCATCGTGCTCGTCCCCATCCTCTGCGCCACCCCGGCCCGACGCGTCGGACGCCTTCCGGCCATGGCCAAGACGTTGACCCAAGAGTACGCGCCCCCTCCCCCTCCCTCTCCGACCGACGCGGCGGAGACGGTGGTCCACGCCGCCGCGCACCATAGGCGACCGTTCCTCCGTGCTCCACCGCCACCAACTCGTTCGTGCGCGCTGGTGCACGCGCGAGTTGCTGCTGGCGGAGCACGGAGGTGCGGCCACCTCGTCCCTCTCTGACACCTCTGCTCTGCATACGTAGGTTTCTTCGGATGCTGGTGGCAGCGCGCACTGGCCTGCGGACCGCGGCGTCCATGATGCTGCCCAAAACGAAGAAGGATGTGGAGGACGCGGCGCAGCTCATACAGAACATCAAGGTCGCCATCACCGGGCGGCACAGCACGTCCGACGACCCTCCGCGCGCGCCGCTGCCCGCCCGCCCCGCCGACAAGCCTACTGCCACCGGTGTGCACTGGGCGGCCGGGAAGCCGGGGATGACCGGAGGCTCCGTGCGCCACCACTGCCAGGTGAGCCGGGTTGGGGAGACGGATTCGAGGCTTTCGGGTTCGGGTAGGTACCGGGTCCGTGCGTTCTCACTCTCATTTTTCCCTACAGGTGGAGCCGGACGCGAGGCAGTCCCCATCCGGACTGCACATCGCGCTCATGGAGGGAGCCGGTCGCGCCGCCGCCACCGCCGCGGCCGCCGAGGTAGGGCCCGTCTCGCCAGGTCTCAGGGGCGCCACAGGTAGGAGTAGTTAGTTATTTCTTCCCTCTCCCTCCCTCCCTCTCTCCTTTCGACTTCGTCTCAACAACTTCGATTTTGTTGGCAGACATGTTTTTCACAGATCCAATTCCTCGCATCAACCGCGCCCTGCTAGCCGCCTCCCACTGGGACGGGATGCCGCGGTGAAACAAGCGCTAGAACTGGTATGCTTCTCCTATTCTGTTCTGCCCTGATTCGTACGGTTTCCTCTGCTCTGGTGAAGTTTGTTTCCTCTATTAGGCATGGGCACCACGTTTTCTATCAGTCAATTTGGAACTGTTTGTTACATTTCCTGGCGTTTAGAAATTGAAGTACATGTCCATCATCTAGTTGCTTTAATGACAACTAGTTCTAGTTTAAGTGATGTAGGGTGATATAAGTGTGGTTTGATCATTGGTGGAAAGAACACAGTAATATACCAGTTGCTGTTGAACGTTTTCTATATATGTAGTTTACCAATTAATACTTGCTTGATGTATTTGTAACCCTGTTTGTGGAATTTGAAGTTAAATTGAGCTTTCTACGATGTGCATCTGTTTAGATTATCTGCTGTTGTGTATGGAACTTTAATAGCATAGAACTGCTTTCACGCTACTGTGGCATCAATAGCGAGTCCTACCCCACTTCCCATTGACCTAACAGTTTGGCACGTGTCAAATTTCATGTTGAAATCAGTAGATAGTGTTAACTTTTATTGGAGTTAACATACTTTTCTAGTTGCTGCGAGCGTTCAGGACTCGAGTTTTTCAAATAATTGTGGTCGTTTTTATTTTGCTCAGAATTTGCTAGAATTAAGTGTTACTGCCCCTCTGTTGCACATTATGCTTATTGGTGTGGGTACATTTTTTGCTCCATTGTGCATTATGCTTATTGCTTCTTGATGCATATGTAGCCCTGTTTGTGGATATTTGAGTTAAGCGGGGCCTTGTGTGATGTGGCATCTATTTAAGCGGGGCCTTGTGTGATGTAGGCATGTAGCACTGCCCTAACTCTAATTGGCTGTATATCAGCTCAACACTTACATATTATAGGTTACTGTTCCAATGTTTAGGGGTTCATATCACTTTTAATTTTTGTCTTGGGGACTCTTCTTTGATAATTATCATCATAAAAGTTTGCGTACTTAAAAGTAGCCATTGGTACAAGGCTTGCCTTATGCTCTCTTTCTGTATGTATACAACCGTGGAGTGCAAATCATGCAAATCCAACTTCATTCGTTTTATGCCCTGATGCTGGTTATTTTGTGTGTATTTCAGTTCTCGAGGTATATTTGTCCTGACACCCAATCAAATGAATGAAAAGTTTCAAATTAGCGCCTTGTGTTCTGTGGTCTATTTGATTTGCTTCTTTTGCTTTGAAACAAACAGTCTTAGGGCAACGTTGTTATTGATGAGATCATTTTTGTTGAGACAACTCAGTTGCTTGTTAGAAGCCATGAATGTTATGGATGTGACAGTGAGGTGTTCATCAGCCTAGCTCCAGAAGCATAAAAACTTTTCCACATTGCTTATTCCTCTTGCGTTTCTAATATGTCTACTCAGCTTTTGTATGTCCTCCATAATAATGTTCAACTTTGCAACCAAATTGCATAATGATAAACTGGATAATTTTCAATAAGCGGTTTCTTAGAATGTGGTGATTTTCCTAGTTTGACTCTGTTTGATTTTGCAAGCACATTAACTGATGATCAGCTGGGCGCAACACTTAATTTTTACCAAGCTGTCTGCTGCTTTGTGGTGATTTTCCAATATATCGATTAATTACTTACAGGAACGCTTACTGTGCTTCATTTATGTGTATTTTGTGATTTTCAGTAGATATTTAGATCTTCTTTTGCTTGTTAGTGATTTGTTTCTCTCATCCAGTCTCCTTTTCCCTTCTAAATGGTTATAAATCATATTCACTTCTTGAAACTATTGATAAATCATGGTTTAGTTAAGCTAGTAAGATTTCTACTCACTAAATCAGCTAAATATATATGCACATGGTAACATTTGCTCATCCTTTCCATAGGATCGGACTGTGTTAAGATCATCATTTGGTGTTATAAGTTCTTGTAACACATTTTCAGTTTCTTTACATGAGAATCCGTTTGTCTTACATGTCTTCTATTGTCAATCAACTAAATATTGTTTCAACTAATACCTGTAAATCCTAACACTAAAATGTCCACTAAAATGGCGTATCATCCAAGAGGGCGTTGGATTTGTCCTATTTATTGTAATGGTTTGATGTATGGCCATAGAAACATATTTGAGATTATGCTGCCAACATGGAATCTTGTTTATGTGTATTCATTTATTGATCACCGGCATGTTATGCTGATACTTGCTTGATGTATTTGTAACCCTATTTGTTGAATTTTAAGGTAACGTATTTTCTCTAGTTGCTGCGGGCATTCAGGATTCGAGTTTTTCAAATAACTGTGGTCGTTTTTATTTCACTCAGACTTTGCTAGAATTAAGTGTTACTGTCCTTCTGTTGCACTCTGTACATCATGATTACTTCTCCATGTATATATACCTGGCATCTCCTTGTTGAAATTTCAGTTCCGGAACGAGCATGCTCATTTTGCGGGAGTAGAAGAGCGTCTGATTTTGACTTCTGTGTGAAATATTGATGTCTGCAATCGCATGAGAAGCACATTTTTCTGTTCCAAAACTATTGTAGAAATTAGCCTATATGCTATGTCGAACAATTTCGGTCATTTCATGGATGAACTTCAGTCATGACAGTGAGATGGGAAAATGTGCTATATCAGGACTACTTTAGGTCCAGCTCTCTGCTGCCAAATGATTCGGCAGCCATAAAAATGTACTTGTGCTATGGGTGATGGGATATTGCTCTCTTGCTGACATTATTCTATTTTCCTTTATCCACTAGTCATCATTCTTGTGGCTGAATGTATAAGCAATGTGGATTGTTCTTTTTACCTGTTTGTTTTCGATTGGTGTGAAAATCCAATGCTTGCAAATTGGAGCGGTTTTGCAAATATTAGCCGCGTTTGAGTGGTTGCTCTGTCAGGTTTCGTCAGCCATGGCGGTCACAATCTGGTTTAGCCAGGTCTAGGGGTGTAAATAGGTGCCCCCTCCGACCCTCTTTAGTTCAACCAAATGAACTAAATTTTCAAAATGAGCTCTTATTTTGGAAATCTAGTTCATTTGGTTGAGCTCATTTTGGAAATCTAGTTCATTTGGTTGAACTAAAGAGGGTCGGAGGTGACCCTAAGGGTCGCTAGTTTTCACCCCTAGCCAGGTCGGCCCGAAACGTCACCGGAACCAGTCGCCCAGGATGGAGCAAGCGCGACCCATGTCGCGTGTGGTGCGTCCCTCGCTGCACCAAAGTTTAATGTGCTTTGTGGTTCACAGCGGAGGAGGCCTGAGGACACGAGGTGGAAGAAGTGAGCCGGGTCTCCCCCAGACAGCTTGATCGGGTTCGGGCGCACTCTCAACTGCCCGCTAACGCGAGTACGCGACAACGTTCCGCCACCCGTCACCCACTCACTCGCCCACCTGAAAAGCACGCTCAGGGCCCCACACGCCGACGAAAAAGCGTACACCACCCGCCCCGCCTGCCCGCTCCGCTCACGCCGCCAGCCACGCCATGGCGCCTGGGCCGCCGCCACCTGGTCGATCACCGACAGCCTCGCCGTCGACATCACCAGGAGCTTGGCCCGCGCGGCCGCCGCTTCCGCGTGGAGGACGTCTTCACCCCAGTTCCGTGTCGCCGCCCTGCTCGTCTGCTCGCTGCTCTCCCAGATCTCCCTCCGCCTGTAGTACGCCGTCCGCGTCGTCATCCCCGAGCCCGAGGTACGCGCCGCCGCCTCCGCCACTTTTTCCCCGGCCGGAAATTCGCGGCGGGTCTCATGATGGGGTTTCGTTTCGTGCGGTGGCGGTGCTCGCGGACCCCATGGCAGACTCGGCGCTGGCGCGGAGGCCAGGACGCGGTCGGCGTACGAGGCCAGCCACCGCGGAGCGCGTCTTTAGCGAAGAGCCGTACGTCTGGCCCGCCTCCGGCTTCCTCTTCTACCTCATGAACTTCGTCGTCGCTGGCGCGAGGAGGAGGGCGCCCGCGCCGGCGCCGGCGCCACCGCGCGCGGCCGCAGCGCAGAGAGCTCGTGGCGCCCGCGTCCCGCTGCTCGAGGCCGCGCTCTTCCTTGTCTTGGGTTAGCTGTGCGTTCCCTATTCTGGACTCCTGGTCCTCTCCTACATGGCCGCTACGCCGAATGGCACCGAAGCTTAGGCAGCATAGTTCGTGATCGTCCAAGGTACGCGGGCTGATTCGTACGTTTCCTCTGTTCTGGTGCAGTTTTCCTCTGTTCTGGTGCAGTTTTTCCTCTGTTCTTGATTGCTAAACCTGATGCTTAGAAATTGAAGTGCGTATCCATCCTTTGGCTGGAAGGTCAGGGTATTCCGCTTGATCCATCATCTATTTGAGTTTTAATGACTTATCTAGTTCTGGTTTAAGATTTGTTATGTAGGGTGCTATAAGTGATGATTTGATCATTGATGGAAAGAACACGGTAGTATGCCAGTTGCTGCTCTCGATGCTTTCTATGTAATTTACCAATTAAAACATTGCGATAAACATCCTTGTTCGGATGTAGCAATTGCTTATCATTTACTAGTTTTAATGCAAGAAAATGCCTTTAGAGGTGTCGCAGATTGATTGACAAATAATGTGTGTTCTACCTAGCGATTCTTCGTGACTACCTTACTTGAAATCTATATATCTTATATAGATGCAGCCCACTAAGAGTCATTTACTCCTATAAAGCTGAGCTCTCATGAGGCCACATCATCTGAATTATTTCATCTGTTGGATCACCATCAACAGCGCATCCTGTCCATCAGTTTCTATTCAATGACCTTCTGCCACGCAATCCTTCTTCCTCCTCTATACCCACAATCATCTTCTTTTCTCAGTGCCTCACTAATATCAGTAATGGTTGAAGAGGAAAGCTTGGAAATTAATAGCTCTAATGGTATTAATCCAACACCAATTACGCAGGTACCAGTCCATAGGTTACATCCCATCCTGCCTCTATTATTTACATGCTTTTTCTTACCTCAGAGTACCATTCGTATCACTTGATATTGCCCTGAGCCGGCCTCCAGCTTGCCACCCGCCATTGCTGTTGGTACATTCAGACAAGTGTTCAATCTCTAACTTATTAATCCTATTTTGCAAGGTCCTAGAGTAAGCCTGCATAAACCTCATCTGCAGTTGTTCTACCCATGAATGGATCTCTGTTGCAGCTTATGTGTGTTGATTTCCCTCCAAATATACTAGAGCTTTCACTTCCTTCAGTTGTTCAGGTAGGAAAACAAAACACTCAAGCTCTCTATATGTTGTTCATTAGTTACTGTATAAGTGTTCAACTGTCCTCATCGTCCTTTTATTTAAGTATCCTAACATTACAATAATCCACCTATGGAGTTGTTCATTTTTATGCGTGTGGCCCTCTGCTGCATCTTTATTTTGATTTACCCTTCTGATATAGCAAGATCTTTGGCTTCCTTCAGCCATTCGGGTAAGATAAAGTGTTCATACTACTACTTTTCAAGTGTTAAAAGGCAAAAGGAGCCTTATATTTCCAAGAGACACAGAATGCATTGAAGCACAACATGTTTTCCAATACTCCTCCCGCATGTGCTGTTCATCTTCTCTACACCACCAAAACCGAGTGGCCATAACAAAACTTTAACAGCACCCAACCCCCCCCCCCCCCCCCCCCCCCCCCCCCCCCCGGGCGCCCTCCGTGCAACTTACAACGTTGCACTTTCTTTGACATATATACTCATGTGCTCACAATGCTTCTCTTTTATGTTCTTTCGATCAGGATGGCACTAAACCATCATATAGTCAGCTTCATGGCTTTTCAATCAGTTCTCCCAAGAAGATGCACAATGGATACGTGGATGCAATGCACAAGCTCAAGGTTCTACAAGATATCAAAAGTATATGTCTAAATCTCACAACTGAATCCCAGGGTGAAGACAGCCAAGCAAATGCCACGCAAGCAATTTTCAGTGAAGAGAACTCCAGAAATACAAATAAAATTTAGTTCCATTATTACATTTCTATTTCCTTTTCTCAAAATATTCATTTCATTCATTATATAACCACTTATGTATTCTACCAAGTATATCTTAATTAAATAAAATGCAATTCTGTCAAAAAAAATTGTCACTTTACCCTTTGCTGCATTCATCCGAAACTGCACTAAAAGTCCCGCAGCAACGCGCGGGAAATTCACCTAGTGTTATGAGATGGTTGGGGCGTAACTAACCATTTCCAACTGCTAGAATTCTGTTTCTGCTATCAGTCCATTTGGAACTGCTTGTTACATTTCCAACTGCTAGTGTCATTCCATCTGGTGCTGCCTTGTTAGAACCCATGTTTTATGTGGGCTTAAATGTCATACGTTGTAGCTAGCACTCTTTTGATCTTCTTGTTTTCCTTTAATCAGCTTCCCTTTCATCTAAACTGACATTTATCCAGACTGTAAACTTGACGTCAGATTGATATGTTAATGGTGTTCATAAATGAAAGTAGTATCAATATGCTATCCAATAAAGCAATGACCACATTGCTTGTAGGCTCCCTCGACAATATGACATGTTTACCTGCACAACTAAAAATGTGACATGTTGATATGCATGAGCAACTTGTGATTTATCGCAATATATTGTTCTGTTCATAGTTGACTTGCTTCCTCACTAGCCAATCCTGGTCCACAATGCCTAAAAATGAAGTTTGTATATCATGATGAAAATTGGTATATGGTGTGAACTGAGGTTTGGGTTAGCATCGAACCTTTCCATTTTTTTCTTAGTATCATTTTTGGAAATTAGTTTTCCTAGTGATGTAGGGTGCTATAAGTGATGTAGGTTTGGGTTTGGGTTAATGACTACTTAAGCTAGTTCTGGTTCAAGATTTGTTATGTAGGGTGCTATAAGTGATGATTAGATCATTGAAGGAAAGAACACAGTAGTATGTCAGTTGTTGTTGGATGTTTTCTACGTAATTTACCGATCAAAACATTTTGAAGAAAATCCTTGGTTGGATGTAGTAATATATTATCATTTACAGAATTCTAAAATAAATTATAACTGAACAGTTTTAGTACAAGAACGTACCTTTAGAGGTGTTGCCATTTGCAAAAATAATGTATATTCTGCCTATCTATTCGTCATGGCTGCCTTACTTGAAATGTTATGAATGGTTGGGGCGTATAACTTGCCATCTATGATCGTGTTACTTGAAATAATCGCCTTACTTGAAATAGGACTTGCTTTTTTTTTTGAGATTACACAGTACAACTCAGACACTCACAACGCATGCACACTCACCCCTATGAACACACGTACGCAAACCCTACCCCTATGAGCATCTTCGAAGACTGAGCCGGCAAATCTAGAGATACGAAGTCACCACTGGCGCCTCGCTGTCGACGGGAGCGTCGCCTACCACTGAAAGCACAAATGCCGTTAAATCCTTGAAAATTCGCTCCCACGGGGAGTCGAACCCAGGACCTGAAAGGTGTTACTCGGATGTCTTAACCACTAGGCCAAGACCCCTTTCACTGAAATAGGACTTGCTTGAAATTGACTGATGGCAAAGCAACCGAAATGTAAGAAACAGTCCCAAATCGTACGTTACCAACTGCTAGTATCATCTCTGAACAAATCTATGGATCATTCAATTGGGTGCTGGCTTGTTAGAACCCATGTTATATGTGGGTTTAAATGTGATACGTTGTAGCCAACATTCTTTTGCTGTTATTGTTTTCCATTAATCAGCTTCCCTTTTTATCCAAAGTGACTGTAAACTTGACGTCAGATCAATATGGTGTTCATCAATGAAAGTAGCAGCAATATGCTATCCAAGAAAGCAACGACCACATTTCTTGTAGGCTCCATTTAGTTTCTTGACGGTTTGAGTCGAAATGCATGAGCAACTTGTGATTTATTGCAATATATTGTTCTCCTCATGATGGATTGCTTCCTCACTAGCCGATTATGGTCCCTAATGCCTAAACGATTGTGTGTGTGTGTGTGTGTGTAATGACGAAAATTGGTAAATGGTGTGAACTGAGAGTTGGGTTAGTATCGACCTTTCCTTTTTTTTATTTGGTGCCGTTTTTGTAATTTGGTTTTGCTAGTGCCTAGTGAGGTAATTTCCAGACTTGTAAACTGCGGTACGCAATTTCATCCTAAACTTGAGAACTGCTATGATAATGTGATGCTGCGTTACTGCCGGTATGCTTTACATAAACTACGATAGGAGATATATTTGCATAAAACTGACACTGTTATTGTTGTAATTTCAGGCTATGGAATGTGGTTGGAGACTTGAGTTGAAGAGCTTGAATTTGTCTTCTGTGTGTCAACGAAGTGCTGATTTCTGTAATCACAAGAGATACATGATGTTACTTACACGCGACCGGAGTTTTCTGTTTTGAATCGAAACCATCGTGCATGCACATGCCGTTATCTGGGACATGTTATGGTTCTCCTTTAATTACATTTTTGTAGTAGCTTGAGGCGAACAATATGGGATAGAAAACTTCTAGACATGCATTCTGCTACAGAGTGACGCTACGTACTGGCCATATCCTGTGCCAAATATGATATATTGTCGCAGGCTTGCATTCCATTTGCTCTTATTTTTTTTCGTAAATCCATCTCTGAATTGATGCCAAATATGATATGTTGACTTTCACCCTCTATGCTTTTTGGACCGAGAGGGGCAGTGGGCCCTGGCTAGCTCGGAGGTGGCCAGACTTTAGGCCTCTTTTGGAACGCAGGAATTTCACAGGAATCGCACAAGAATTTCACAGGAAACAGTTCAATTTCACAGGAAAAACGCAGGAAAGGAAAATTTTTCCTTCAATCCAAAGGAGCCCTTAAACGGCTGCTGAATCCGACGTTCTCCCCTGTCCTGGCTATCTCTCCCCTGTTGCATTAGGCCTTGTTTGTTTACACTATGGATTATATAATCGAGCTTATTGGTGTTGGATTATATAAGCTGGGTTATATAATCTAGAGGACGATAAGCTGACAGGTTGTTTGGTACCTCAGATTATAATCGGTTTATACTTACTGTCGATCGATGTTCAGAAGCTCGAGCTATTTCTAGTTTTCTACTCTTGCTGGAGTTCACATCGTCATGATGGAGATCTACCAATGAACATCACTGGGGATAGGGAATGAATTTGTTGGAAGAGGAGCACGAACGGCAGCACAGTGGATGGATCAATCAGCGAGCTTTCGAGGGTTCCGGATGGGGCAAGCTTGGCAGCCCTGCCCGGAACAGGCTCGGTCCGCCATGGCCGTGCGCCGCCGCGCCGAGAGGGGCGGAACGCGTTGTGCCTGCGCCGAGGAGGGGCAGGCCGGGGCGGACGCGTGTATCGGCGGCCCTTGCCGTGCTCCGCCGCACAGGGAGGGGTCGACGCGTCGTGCTCGCGCCAAGTAGGGGCGTCGCAGCCGCGGGACACGCCATTCCTGAGCCCCCGTGCGCCGCCTGCTGCCCTGCTTTTCTTCAAATTCCGTCCGCCGCTGCCCAAAGATCGCTCCCCCTGTTTCTTCCACCTTGATAGCCCTCCATTTTCGCCGGAGGAGCGCTGGATCTGGCCGGATTCGAGAGGAATTTGGCTAGGGTTTGGGGTCCATGGGAGGTGGAAGGGAGGAACGGAGGTAGGAGATGACGACCGGTTCGAACGCTAGTGAGAGAAAAAGAAAATAACCTGGAACTTGTTTGGACAATGGGTAAAAAAACAGATTATAAGCTGGATAATCCTTTCTCAACAAGATTATGAGATTATGATAATTTATGAGTAGAGATTATATCATCTGAAAAATAATCTGACTGTTTGTTTGAAATTAAAATTTAAGCTAGATTATATAATCTATGAGTAAACAAACAGGGCCTTACTCTAGCCTGGCTAGATGGGTGCTGGCCAGGTAACCAACCAAACCATGGCAAACTTGGAATTGCATGTGGGCCTCGCCCGCGCGCGACCCCGCACGGCAGCGAGAGCACCCGACTGCAGAGGATCTCAATCCGGCAAACTTGGCCTATTCCGGCCGACTTAGCCATAATTACCGATATATGTTTATGCGCGGTTGCGTTGTCTGGAGTGTGACGTACGCGCGTCCTTCCATAATTACCGCAACCGTACACTGTGACACGGGACAACGGGGGCACGAGTGTCGTCGCGCACGTCTGCACGCTGAGATGCGCACCGTGCATGGGTAACTACGCACCGTGTATAGTGTGTACGTCGTCCCTCACCGCAAGAGTTCGTTGTGACTCTAGTACTGTCTCACGGCGCGGCGAAGGACGTGAGGCACAGGGAGGTGAACTCTGGCAAGCGCGAGTGCCCCCGTTGTGGTGCCGCCGCCGCCGCGGCGTGCTGTTTTCGTGGCGCGGAGCCACCTCGAGGCGGCGCTTCTGGACGCCATCCACGGGCACGTCGTCCAGGCGCTGACCCGGCGGCCGAGGAGCGCCATGCGCGAGCATGGCCGCAGCATGGTCCTCGGCCGGCCACTGCTACGTACGGCTGCCTCGGTGACCCGGCCGGCCTCCAACGTCGTCGGAACGCGATCTGGTACGACGCGACGACGAACGCCCGCTGGTCATGGCCGGAGCCGCGGCGCTGTTCCGGTGCGCGCACTGCTCGCTTGATGGGTCGCGTTCATGCGCAGCTACTGTGGCCCGAGGTGTCCCACGACGAGGCTCTGCGGTGCCTGGACGCGAGCGGGGCTGACCTCGGCGCCGCCGTCCGGTTGGCCACCGGCGAGGACGCGTTCCGCGTCAGCGTCGCCTCGTCCCCACGCGTCCGGGATGCGTTCGAGCACGTCGCCATGGGATGCTGGCCGCCACCGCCCGCACCGCAGCTGAGCCGATCGAGGAGCCCAACGCGCCGATTAATGATCTTGCGGTGGCGTCCTACCTGCGTTCCGGCGGCGGCGCTCCATGGCCGAGCATGCCCCACCTAAATTTTGTGCTGTGCTCCGCCACTGTTTTTGGCCGTTGAGCATGGCTGAACCGTCATGGGCCAGATCATTCTTGGAAACCGACCAGCCAAGCCAGTCCGATCGGTAGGCGGCAACTCGCAACTCGTAGGGCTAGGCCTAGCCGTCGCTCGCCGCTCGGGTAGTGTAGCGTGCGCCTTGGTTGGTGTGTCGTTCACCGAAACAGATCGCCGCGTTGCATGGACGGGCCGGGGACGGAGACACGAGGCTGCGCGCGTACGATGCGACGTGCGGTGCGGCGGGAAAACCCATCCCTTCCTTGACCGTCGCGTCGCGCGCGTCTGCACACACTGATCCCACCACCGCGCAGTGCACGGATGAGGCTTGAATGCGCGCGCCCTCGCCGGCCGGCATGGTGCAAAATGGTGCGTGTCGGCTGTAGGAAAATTAGCTTCTATAAAAGAAATTAAACGGGAGCAACGGCTTCAGATATTTTAAAATTCAAATAAACTTCAGAAGATGTTTTACATGATATTTTCTCCACAAACTGCATATAATAATATTGAAATGATGGCAAATGCAGGAGGCTGTGAGGACTAAGGTGTCACGTTGTACCACCATCTCTCGTGGGAAATGAGGAACACATGGGAGTGAAGGATTTTGGATGCGTTGAGTTTGAGTCGGAAATTGATGGATTTAGGGTTCCATTTGACGGAATGAACCATCATCTTCCGTACGTATAAGGTCAAATGCAGTTAAGGCAAATGGTTCAAATTTTCAAAAAAAAAAAGGGTATATATATGACTAAATGAAAGTGTTCTTTCTGCTTAAGTTTTAAACTAGCACCCCCTCTAACTTGCTTATATCATCACAATTTAGTGTTGGTTCGCCTATTTATGGGTCAAGTTTCATCACTGTGTGAAACTATTGCTTTAGATAAAAAGCGTAACCCTTTTCTTTTCTTATTTTTTTGGAGAACACAAACCAAAAACATTTTCTGCTTAGATGAGTACAAGGCGACGCGTGTCACCGTAAACCTCCGGCCTCCTCTGCTTCGTCCACACGCGACTGACCCACTCCGCCGTCATTGCGCATCCATGGCGGACATCGAGGCGGGGACCACCGCGCCGCCGGCGACCAGGGCCGTCACGTTGGCGGCTCAGTCCCGCCTCCTCCGGCTGGCCGCTTCCTCGGCGCGCTGCGGGTGAGCATCTGAGCAACGCCGCCGCCGCCGTCGCCGGGCGATGCCCACAAGAACATGAATCGTCCTACAAACGAACCCAGCTTGAATGCTACTCCGAAGTTGTTTGAATCCGAAGGATTCCGAACATGCCTAATTCGCGGCGGCCGGCACCTGCGGGCGCCACCTTGTGGACGCGCACCTCGACGGAATCAACATCAGGGCCGTCCGGCGGGGAACAATGTCATCCGGCACTGTCCTGACCTGCTGGTTGGCGTCACCTCATCGACGTGCCCCACACCGTGGCCTGCAGCCCTGCACGTACATCTGGTGCGGCCGGCCCTCCACCAGGCCGCGACGTCTTCACCTCGGAGCGGAAGTACATGAACTCGTCCCCGGCCGGATCCAGAGTAGACCATGGACATGGCTCCCGAACGGCCGGCCGTCGTCCTCGGCGCGCAGGGCGGACTGCGTCGACTCGAGTGGCTGGCCGTAGCGGAAGCCGACGGCGGTCCAGCCGTGGTGCGCCGTCAGGTGGCGCGTCGTCGGCCGGGGAAGTCGCAGCGCCCGTCGGAGCAGGTCGATGGCGTGGCGAAGGCGGAAGGCGGCAGTCGTAGCTCAGGCACGAGAACCGGATGCACCGGAGAGCAGGTCCTCGATCGGCGACCGTAGTTCGTCAAGGCGCACACGCCCACGCCGCCTGGCGCCGTCGTTGACGGAGACGTCGTGGCAGGTTCCGCGGCCGTCGACGCACTTTGAAAAAGTGGGGGGGTAAAATCACGGGTCGCGTCGACGGCTGGAGCCTAGAGCTCGATCGCAACATGCATGTAGTGCGGCCCGGCCTCGGCGTTCGTCCCGACGCACGCTACCAGACTGCACAGGACGGACAAACCGCGGCGCTCGTCCTCCTCCACGCCACGACGACC
>JAAXCT010000227.1:600000-804338 GCA_012490785.1 Eragrostis nindensis | reverse complement strand
CCCGATGCCAAAAATGTACCGGCCGAAATAAGTGCCTGTTCGGCAATTTAAGTCTAGAAGTCACATCAAAACTAATCTTACTATTTAGACGTCTTAAATAAGTTTAATTACAAAACCTTTTTACAGATGTGGGCTAATTTGCGAGACGAATCTAATGAGCCTAATAGTCTATGTTTCGCTACAGTGATGCTACAGTAACCGTCGTCTAATCACGGCTTAATTACCCTCGTTAGATTCGTCTCGCAAATTAGTACAAGGTTCTACAGTTAGTTTTTAATTAGACGTATTTAAAACGCCTAAATAACAAGATTAGTTTTTTGATGTGACCTTAGGCTACTAGAGAAACGACACCCCCTAAGGCAGGGCCTGGGATTCTGTGGGCTGGGTTTAGCACTTAACCAATGATAATTAGTGGTTGGCCCTGACCGAGATTCTGGTGACGTGGACCGGTGAACGCTAATGAGGATGGGATGAGGAACCTGATGCCCTGGACTGGATCGACTTCTTCTTCGATTCTCGGGGTGAGAATGACGAATCGGATTCACCTTTTTCCTCAAGGAGACCTGTCCTATTCAGATTTGCTTGCATGTTGCCTGCTACCCTTCTAATCCAATCCTATATCCGTCCATAACATGCACGACCGGTCAGATTGATCAAGCGGGGATAATTTGGAGCCCGGATCCTTAGGACTTCTTTGGAACGCAGGAATGAAAAACACAGGAATAGGAAAAAACACAGGAATAGGATAGGATGGCGGGTGCAAAACAGAGGATTGAAAAACATAGGAATTGTGAGAGTATGATCGTTTGGAACGCAGTGTCGGTGTACTGGGAACCAGGGTCCCCACTCCCCCGGTCAAAAGGCCGGCCTGAGTCCATCTTGGGCCGAGGAAGATAGCTATGCGCCGAGTGGGCCGAAGCGGCCCAGCAAAAGAGCGCGGGGCGCAGGGCCCCCGAGCGGCTCGCAGCCGCGAGTCGTGGGGCGTTGCCACGTGGCTACGCCCTGCGACCTCCGCGACCCGCCGCGGGACGCGGATGAGGGCGGGGCCCCACGAGCCCGTGGAAGCCTGGCACGTGGCGACGGTGGTTCGTGGCGCCTTAACAGCGCCGCGCCTCGACGTGACGCCCCGGGATTTCGTGCGACTACAGTACGCGCGGATCCGGGGCGCGGGGGTTTCCTCGCGGAGGGGTCCCACTTGCCAGCGACAGCCCGCGCGGCCGCGCGGGCGGGTCGCTGGACTTCAATGCGCGCACGTCGCATGGGGCTGCGACCGATGGACGTGACCCGTCCGGTCGTAGCCCTGTAGCGCACTGTTCGGCAGGCAGGGGGGCGTGGGCAGACGAGCGCCGCCTGCCACCGTACGGTGCGCCGTTCGGACCGGGGGGTCATCCGGCGCATCCGGCCCCCTTTCCGCGCCTCACCGCTCCGGGTGCGGTGCGCGTGCTGTACGAGCGACGGGACAAGTCGACGGGAGTCAATCGAATAATGATGGCGGGCGAGCGAAGCCCGCTGACACCGGGAAAGACGCCCGGCATCTCGGGTGGAGGAGGGGTCGCCAGCCGGCGCCCCCATAGCGGCCCATGAACGGGTCCGGCCTCTCCTTGCACTATAAAAGGGAGTGCCTTGTATATGAAACCAACACACAACACTTGAGCAATACCAGACAAGCAGGACGTAGGGTTTTACACCTCTGGTGGCCCGAACCTGGGTAAAACTGCTTGTGTTCTTCCTCTTTCTCGTGCGCGTTTCCAACACTTAGAACCGTTCGCCCCCCTCCGAATCTCAAAGGGAGGCCTTGCTAGGCCCCCATTTGCCGTGGTTTCCACACCTCGACACGCAGGAATTGGAAAGCATAGGATTATTAACTATGACATGTAAAAGTATAAGATTGTTTTGAGTAAGCATCGGTAGTTACATCATACACAACGTAAAAATATATATTTTAAAATGTTTTGATGGGGAAAATGGTACGGAATGGGTGACCTGCGTGATTCTTATCCAGTTCCATTGACTAGCTACTTCTTCTCTAGCCCATCCTCAGTGGCCGTTCTGTCTATAATTCTTTTCGATCGATGCATGGGGCTCTCGATTCGAATCAGCTATGGCTATTTCACTTGGAAGAGCGACAGCGGCAGGGGACCAGAGCAACGCAGCGTGATTTCAAACATCACCGAGAAGCGGCGACGGGCAGCTTCAAGGACTGGATTCAGTGATTAGCGGCGAGGCGGCACGAACACAGCTGGCGATGGTGTCGTTCAAGCAGCAATAAGCTTGTGATTCTCCTCGATCCGACGCAAAGGAAAGAAAAGAAAGAGGTCAGAGTGGATGGAATTTTTCCTATGTTTTTCCTATGGAATGGATAGCATAGGAAGTTTTCCTTCGTTTTTCCCATGCTCGATTCCTGCAATCCAAAGATATAAACAGTGTGAGAATCCTTAGGATTGTGAATCCTACGTTTTTCCTTTGAATTTCCTACCATCCAAAGGAGCCCTTAATTGGATCACCAGATCGATCACCTTGTTGTTTCGCAGGACCACAGGCGAGAAGATCGAGAGCCTAGATGGCCGGACGCTTCTTATTCCAGAAGTGCTTCACCGGGGGGTGGAGATCGACGAGCTTCCATGGTGCTCATGCATCTTCTTCTACTACCGCCAGCGCTCCAGTCATCCGCACTGCCCAGGTACGTACAGAAAATAAGACGAGCTCGTCAATGGCAGTGCTAGCTTCGTATCTTTTTTTACTGTTCTCCTGGGAAGGCGGCATTAGATAGAACCATCAACAATATATTCCATGGAGCTGGTTTCTCTATACAGGCATTATGTCTCCAGGAACCACGGGCTTCATGTAGCTACTGAAATTCGTTTGCTATTATGTCACTTTTATGAATGCTAGCGTGTGAGGCCGTCACATTTTTTTTAAGAGTTAATTTCACAAACCCACCAAAACTTTGGTCTTATAATCACAAACCCACCAAGTTTAGAACATGTTTAAGTGACCCACCACAAGTTTGAGATGTAAACCACTATTTTTGATTTATACCGTATCATGCTCTTCCGATCTCACATATGTCAACAGCACATACTCAACATCATCCACCGTACCGATTTGCCATGTGATGTCTATCAATACTGTATACAATTTCGGGTATGTTTAGCTGACATGTGCGACCGGTATAATGAGATACGGTATAAGGCAAAAAATGGTGCTGTGAAACTATACCCCAAACTTATGGTAGATATGTTAAACAGGTTCTAGATTTGGTAGGTTTGTGACTATATATAAAAGTTTGGGTGGGTTTGTAGTTAACTTTTTTTTATGTACTCGATCGATTGCATCTCCATCCAGACAAATTTATTTGCTTTGTAGTGGTGTTCGTTGCTTATTCTTCATCCTTCTTATGCATATTTGAGGTTTTATGATATTGTGAAGCAGGCTGCATTAGGATATCTGTCTAGCTAGCTTTTGGAAAGAAATATTTGCCACCGGTGCATGTGACTTATGATCATGCCTAATGCAGGCTGCAAGACTTATGGATCGTGTTAGAGTGAAGCGAACATTTTCATCCAGTGCATCCAACAAGCACAGAGTTTCATCCCAAGCTGAAACGTCACTTGAGAAGATGAGTATGGAAGAGTAAGTGCATCCGTACATGCCAATTGTCTTCATTATTTCTTTCCTGCACTAGAGCATATTAGGTTAATGAAGTGGCTTACTCTAAATTTGTTTCGTTGGTTAGTTGTTTTTCATGTCTGTCCTACCCCGACTTACTTGAGACAAAATGCCTCATTCTTTTACATCTACGTACATCGCCACTATCCCTGACTCCAAAAGAGAAACTCAAACTTAGCAATGGCTACTAGCTCGGGCAGAAGCATAGTCAAGATGATCATCACCAATTTGCCATGAGGATATTGAATGCTATTCTTTACGACAAAAAATGTGGTGCATATATTACTATACAAACGATTTGTCCATCATGTTACCTCTTTTGCATTGACTTCACACGAATGAGAAACCATTATTTGTGTTTTCTGAAGTAGTAACTGGGTGAAAACAATATGCTAATTGAACTAGTTTGTATATGCTAATTGAAAACAATATGCTAATTGAACTTTCCAATGGCTACTATACTAGCTCGTGCAGAAGCATAATCAAGATGATCATCACCAATTTGCCATGAGGATATTGAATGCCGTTCTTTTAATTAGGACCAAACAAAAACGTGGTGCATATTACTGTACAAACTGATTTGTCCTTTGGCTTCACGAATGAGAAACCCTTATTTGTTTTCTGAACTAGTAACTTGGTGAAAACAATATGCTAATTGAACTGCTGGGTTTATCCGCTTCATCCTTCCTCTCTTATCTGCAGGTATGGTCGATATTTGAGGAAATCAACCAACACAACTTTGGCGTTGTTTGCTTTCAGTGGCCTTTGGCTGATATCCTATGCAACGAGTTCTTCCTTTTTCCTGATGCAACAAGATGAATAGATGCTTAAGTACATGCCATCATATTCCGCATACTTGTGCTCTTGCTCTTCTTGTGTTTGCCCGGTTGACCCAGTACGTAGTCCGACTGATCACACACGCAACGCAACGTGCATAAGGTGGTGTACGCCATATATCGCGCTAGCAGATTAGATAATTTCTACCTTTGGAGAAAAGCTAAAAGAAAAAAAAACTGAATTTGGTTTTTTTTAGCACAAAAAAACTGACGCAGCATCGGGGCCCACGAAAAGCCCATCTTCACGGGCCCAGCCTCCCGCTAACGAGCAAACGGCACACGCGAAGGCGCAGCATCGGGGCCAAATGGACGGTGAGAGCTCGGAAGGGGACACTACCGGCGGGGAACGCACTTGGACCCCACGCTGTCAGCGAGCCAGCGCGTGACCCACCCTCACGCCATAGCGCACCCTCGCATCGCATGGGGGCTCACGCTCCGCACGGGAGCCGAGACGAGCGCGAGCCCCGCTACAAATCACTCCACCTCGTCACTCACACAGTCACACTCCTCTCCTTTCGATTTGATCGGTTTTGGCAAAATAATTGGAATCGCGTGCACCAATGGCGCAGCTCCCGTGCGTCTCCGCCGCGCGCCCGCTGCTCGCCGTGCCGCCGTCGCGGGGGCGGTGGCGCGGCAGCGACGCGCGGCGGCCCAATGCGGCGGGGAGGCGGGTGGCCGCGGGGGTCCGGGCCGCGACGGGGCCCGTGGTCGCGGCGGTGGAGGCGGAGGTCGACGACGAGGACGAGGACGAGGAAGAGGAGGAGGTGGAGAGGTACGCGCTGGGCGGCGCGTGCAAGGTGCTCGCGGGAATGCCCGAGCCGCTGGGGGCCACCGCGCTTGCTGGCGGGGTCAACTTCGCCGTCTACTCCGGCGGCGCCTCCGCCGCGGCGCTGTGCCTCTTCACGCCCGACGATCTCAAGGCGGTGAGCTCCTCGTCCCTTCCGAGTAGAATTTGGCATTGCCTGCTGTTTGCAAGTTGTTTCGCTTCCCTTACTCTGTATTGCTGCTGGAATGGTGCAGGATCAGGTCACCGAGGAGGTTCCGCTTGATCCCCTCCGCAATCGGACGGGAAACGTGTGGCATGTGTTTATCGAGGGGGACCAGCTGCACACCATGCTCTACGGGTACAGGTTCGATGGCGTGTTTGCCCCTGAGCGTGGTCAGTACTATGACGTATCTAATATCGTGGTGGATCCCTATGCTAAGGTGATACATTAATTAGCTCATAAATAATCTTGTATTCTTGTATGGATGGCAAATGACTGGCGGGTGTTTACTCGTTTTAATGTTTTGGAAATTCCTCTAGGCAGTGATAAGCCGAGGCCAATACGGTGTTCCGGCACCTGGAGGCGATTGCTGGCCTCAAATGGCTGGCATGATTCCTCTTCCGTATAGCACGGTATGCCTGAACTACTGAATGTTATGATCCTTGGACACTGTTTCCTCTTTCCTTTCAGTTGTTTCCCTGACTCCACTTTATCAGCATTTACTTGGTTGATGAATCTGAAATTCGATTGAATAGCACTGAGTTAGCTGATGTAGGTTTCGACCATCGTAATTTAATTTCTGTTAGCAAGTAAAAACGAAATGACATTACACTTGCCTGCCTTTATTTCTGTTAGCAAGTGAAAACGAAATGAGACTGCACTTGCTGCCTTTTCTTGTAGTCTTTCTTTTCTTTCATTTCACAAGATAATTTTTTGCATTTACAGTTTGATTGGCAAGGTGACCTACCCCTGAAGTACCATCAGAAAGACCTTGTAGTCTATGAAATGCATTTGCGTGGATTCACAAAGCATGATTCAAGCAATACCCAACATCCAGGAACATACATTGGTGCTGTCTCGAAGCTTGACTATCTGAAGGTATAACTGCTAACAGTCCAGTTGATTCTTTATTAGGTGTTCGCTTACATTTGGTCATAGTCTTCTTTCCTTTGCAAAGTAACACTATTCTACAACGTCACAATAGCCATACAATTTTAGTTTCAAAGATCGTTAATAATTCGTTATTGTTCGGTGCAAAAATGTGTAAAATTCGTGTATGTGTTGATTTTTCTTGGCAACTCTGTTACAGTAACAGAGTTGTGACACTATAATATGGTCAGCACATTTAGAAGTCAACTATGTGTTGTGTCAGTGAATCTATTCTTAGTCTGATCTTGGAGACTCCCTCTACAGGAGCTTGGAGTGAACTGTGTAGAGTTAATGCCCTGCCATGAGTTCAACGAGCTGGAGTACTTCAGCTCCTCTTCCAAGTACGTGGATTCAAAACCGATATTAATATTCCGGCAGTTGTATAAGACTCAATGCAGATTTCGTGGCTAATTGCAATTTATTCCGCAAGAGTACATTGGCTGCCCCCCTCCCACCTCTATTTTGCTTTTTCCTGGCTTCCTAATGTGGGCTCCTATTCTTCCCTGTGTACTATGCATTTTTGCTTTTGCATGGTCTTGATTGGCGGATTCTCATTTGGGATAAATAACCAAGTTTGTCTACATGAACTGTTCATTATCCTACCAGGATGAACTTTTGGGGCTATTCAACGGTAAACTTTTTCTCACCTATGACAAGATATTCATCAGGTGGCATGAACAACTGTGGGCATGATGCCATAAATGAATTCAAAACTTTCGTACGGAGGCTCACAAACGTGGAATTGAGGTAACCAACTTGATTAAGTTCATAGTTTACTTCTTACCAATAGCTGCTCTTTTCTATGTATCATTTTTGACATGAACATATGCTATTTTTAGGTCATCATGGATGTTGTATTCAATCATACAGCTGAGGGTAATGAGAAAGGGCCAATATTATCGTTCAGGGGGATAGATAACAGTACATACTACATGCTTGCACCTAAGGTGAACTATATAGCTCATTATGTATTTACTCTTCATGAGTTCCAGCACATTTCTGTTACAAAATTTATCATATAGTTACTCCTAGGCACAGTTTGAAGGGCATTTGTTCCTGCAGGGGGAGTTTTATAATTATTCTGGCTGCGGGAATACCTTCAACTGTAATCATCCTGTTGTCCGTGAATTTATTGTAGACTGCTTGAGGTAGAACTACGATATAGTTTTCTTTTACTATTTTTGGCTGTTAGCAAATAAATTGTATTGCATGTTGGTGTTAAATATGTAAACTTGTGAAGGCAAACTCTTAATTCCACATTGCAGATACTGGGTAATGGAAATGCATGTTGATGGTTTTCGGTTTGATCTTGCATCTATAATGACCAGAGGATGCAGGTAAAATGCTAATCAAATTTTCACTAAGGTTTTCCTTTTTTTGACGTTTCTTGAAACATCTTTCTCTCTTACCAGTCTGTGGGATCCAGTTAATGTGTATGGAAGTCCATTGGAAGGTGACATGATTACTACTGGGACACCTCTTGTTTCTCCACCACTAATTGACATGATCGGCAATGATCCAATTCTTGGAGGTGTCAAGGTATCTATTTAGTCTGGTAGTTATCTTTCTACATAGAATAAATTTAACAATCCATTTCTCATTTTTGTTTATGAGTAGTACAATTCTTCAATGGAACTAATTGCTTATTAATGTGCGGGATAGTCTATAACATGTGGTAACCTTAATAGATTTTCTTTCTCCCTTGGGAGCTCCTCTCACTCCTTGCACTCATTGCGATTATAGCTTATCGCTGAAGCATGGGATGCAGGAGGCCTTTATCAAGTGGGTCAATTTCCTCACTGGAACATTTGGTCAGAGTGGAACGGGAAGGTACAAACCATATAATTTCAGCTACCTATATGTCTCTTTGCCACTTTGCTATAATAACTATTGACTTATTTGAAAACACCACACATGAGCTATAGTTGAGACATGTTTTAAATAGACAAGTTATTTATGCCTCCCACCAAAAGTTGAAGGTATCGAAAAACACTTAGTGTAATTTTTTCCCACCAAGGGCAAATTATTAACTGAAACTTTAAAACTAAAATAGAGTATAGAAACATATGGGCTTGTGCATCCATGTTCCATGAAATCAGTGACACGTTACCCATTTTTCCTCTTTAGTTATGTAATTTAGATTCTGACTGTTTTTCTCCGCAGTAACGTGATACTGTTCGTCAGTTCATTAAAGGGACAGATGGATTTGCTGGTGCTTTTGCTGAATGTCTATGCGGAAGTCCTCAGTTATACCAGGTATGTAGAACCAATAATCATAGATGATTATAAAAAGTGTTTGGTGGTGTTATGGCTTATAAGTATACAGGAATATCATAATATAATTACATAAAGAAAACATAATATGACAGCACTACACATCTGAGCTTAAAAGTATATCCCAGGGTTGTCTTTGGTGTCAAGTTGATCTATGCAGACCAAGGCTTTTTTTTTCTTTTGCTGTAATTTTTGTTCCTGGATGATAAGAAGGCATATTAAATTCATAATGGGGACAACTGGACCTTTTGAAAATGTTGGCTTTAAGAAAAAGTAGAATAACTTAATACTTCTAACATGTATATTGGTAGCTGAAGTTTATAGGAAAGGACAAATTCATGAGTGCAAGCTAGCTTCATCTGTATAATTTACTTCATTACTGAAAATTCTTATGAACTTCTTTTTTCGTTGGAAACTGTGATTGTATCTGTATACCAGTTGTTGGCGTGGTATTCACCATCGCATTCTTTTATTAATTGCTCAGGCAGGGGGGAGGAAACCTTGGCACAGTGTCAACTTTGTATGTGCCCATGATGGGTTTACATTGGCTGATTTGGTAACATACAATAAAAAGTACAACTTGTCAAATGGAGAGGACAACAGAGATGGAGAAAATCATAATCTCAGCTGGAATTGTGGAGAGGTAATGCGGAAGTCTCATATTTTTGTCTCTTCTAAGTTGTAACTTGTTTTATTCTGGTCAAAATGGCTGAAAAATGATCGCTCATGGTATTGTTCATGATGAACCCACCAGACTATAATGGTTCGCTTACCACATGCCATGGCTTGAAAATTTGCAATTCTGCTGGTTACTTATCTTGTATATTTACATGAACAGTAAGTATGTTACTGGTAAATTATTGTGTAAGGCTTGTGACCATGAACTATAAGTATGTTACTGCTAAATGATGGTAAAGGCTTGTTACTAGAGGGATAAGGCATGTGAGACTCACTAGGACCCGCTGAACAATTCTCTATTTACCTCACTGCAGAGTTTAGACCCATGCTCTGAGAAATTTTCTGGGCATGTTAGTCAAACAACATAATTTTCCGCTGCCATCAATAAAATGCGGCACTTATTTACAGAAGCTCTGCAGCGCACATTTAGAATTTCATCTGAATAATGCAGGAAGGAGAATTTGCAAGCCTGTCAGTCAGAAGATTGAGGAAGAGGCAGATGCGCAACTTCTTTGTTTGTCTCATGGTATCTCAAGTAAGAATTTCTGTCCAATATCTTAATATTTTCTTTTAAGATTTCTTGTGTGCATGGACGTAGAGATCAGTGTAACACTCAAAATTGCATGTGTAATCAGCAATTCACTGGAAATCGTGTCAGTGGCTCAGTTCTTGTGATACTTCACCTAACCCAAAAAAAAGGTTACTAGCAATGTCACTAGTTACCAGAAAATTGTGTCTATGAATATCCAGCTTGAGGACATTGTACATGCTGAAATTCTAGGCACTGCAACATAAGGGTCTGAAACTATTTTTGATCTGAAATGAATCCGTAATTATATACCGCTAGAATTAGTATTACCTAGATTTTTTTTTTTCTCGAAAACGCAGGAGAGCTGCGTTTCATTATATTAAGAAGAAAAATTGGGACAAGAACCCAGTACAACACACACCACACACACGCTGTCACAAAAAAAGCATTCGCGCCTTTAACAAACAACAAAAGACGACCAGACTACCAAGTAATCACCTGGCACTAGGGCAGTCAAGAAGGATACTCCTCGAGCCCCTGCCATCGACCAAGTATTACCTAAAGTTGTCTCTGCATATCAGTTTAACGTTTCAGTATTTTTCCCACATGTTAATCATGGAGTCAGGTTAAAGCGGCTGTTGAAATCACATCGGTGAATTCTTAAATTTACTTTATGCTGTATTTCTTATCCTCTAACTTCTTTTCTCCAAAAATTTAGGGAGTTCCAATGTTCTACATGGGTGACGAATATGGCCATACAAAAGGAGGGAACAACAATACATACTGCCATGACCATTATGTCCGTTCAATGTTATCTTACGGTTTTGTAACGAAGTTTCCTTACATGCTCGGTATCTAACATGACATTATGTTTGTTTTTATGCAGGTAAATTATTTCCGTTGGGATAAAAAGGAGGAACAATCCTCTGATTTTTACAGATTTTGCCGCCTCATGACCAAATTCCGCAAGTAATACTCTTGCTACTCTTTCTGTGAATAATTTCTATGTGGACAAATGATGACACCTATGTGTGCTAAACGAGTGTCTATAGCCTGCACTGTTCATATTGTCTATCATACGTTCTTTGTTGTGCATTGCAGAGAATGCGAGTCTCTTGGCCTTGAGGACTTCCCAACGGCTGAACGGTTGCAATGGCATGGTCATCAGCCTGGGAAGCCTGACTGGTCTGAGGGAAGCCGATTTGTTGCCTTCTCCATGGTACAGACATAACACAAAAATCACTTCTACCAGAGTAAAACGACGAGAGAAATTTTAAAGTAATTGATGTTTTTTTTCATGTATCTCTCACCACAGAAGGATGAAACCAAGAGCGAGATCTTCGTGGGCTTCAACACCAGCCACCTCCCAGTAGTCGTCGGACTTCCAGAGCGCCCAGGGTACCGATGGGAGCCGGTGGTGGATACAGGCAAGCCAGCACCATGTGACTTCCTCACAGATGACCTACAAGACCGTGCTCTCAACGTCCACCAGTTCTCTCATTTCCTCACCTCCAATCTCTACCCGATGCTTAGTTACTCTTCGATCATCCTTGTATTGCGCCCTGATGTTTGAAGGAGAAAAATCATAGAAATTGTAGTATATAGTTTGTTGGCGTATCATGGAAGGTAGTGGGTTGCTAATTTCTCAGTGGGTAATCGATATAGTATATAGCGTTGTACTGATGCTGATGCATATGTAAAGCTTGTGGTTATCAGACATTCGTCGGAACAAAGCTATAATGAGATCATTGCCTATAGCATTTCAGAAATGTAAATGTACTCCTACATTATATGCTGTTATGCTGACATGGCCCAATCTCCAAAGATGATCCACCATGCAGTCACCAGCAAGGAAAAGGCAGATCAAGTTCAAAATGGTCAGTTGTGCAGATCTCATCCAACAATTCCACTGTTCAGAGCCCGTCATGATACATTATTGCCTGGCTGATGCGCCTGTACGCCTGTACCTTGGGCACAGAATACAACCTGCCTGAGATGGATGAAACAAGTATTCTGTAACTGATTCATCTGTGTTCATCGGAATTCAGAAAGATGCCGGACAGTGGACACGGTATGAACAAGCCTGCCGAAACACTCACGGCCTTGCAGGTGGGGCAGCAGCGGATGACTCGCTGCTCCCGGACTTTGACATTGTTTCTTCCTCCATATGCAGAAGTCGCAACAGCCAGTGCCGCTGCACCCTAGCACCCTACACCTTCCTTGGCTGCGACACGGGTTCTTCATTCTTTTGGTGAGCACCACAAAGACGCTGCCAGCCGGGCACCCGCGCAGTGCTGCCAAATTCAAGGTATTCTTTTCTTATCCAATACATACAAAAGACTAAGAATTTACAAATTTCTTAGATCACATGAATTAATATGTTACACTGAAAATGCTTGTATGAATATTGTTCCGTGATCTATAAAGCTATCCCGTTTGCAAAAAAAAAAAAAAATAATAATAATAATGAAATAAAATAAAAAATTAATAGTTACACTAAAAAAGCATGAATTAATTTAGCAATTGCAAAGAGATTTGAAAGGAAGGGAAAAAAAAAAGTCGAAAAGCTAGTTTTGTTGTCTCCCCTCTTTTGGGCTCTTACCTTTTTGTTGCTAAGTAAAGGCCGCTGTCCTGTAGTGCATCCCGAATGAATGAAGCATGTGAAGACTGTCTGTGGCTTTCATGGTTTTAATTATTGTTGGAATGGATCTACGTGGAACAGAAGAGACTGGACCAACGTACTCTTCAATTTCTCTGCAACGTCTTTGCAGTTCGGGGCAGTCCCGTACTGTTAGGCTACTCAGGGTTGGGATCCGCTGGAGCAGACCCTCTGGGAATTCCTCAATACCTGGACACTCTTTGATTGTCAGTGCCTCAAGGGAAGTGAGACCTTCCATCCCGTCAGGAAGCGCTTTCAGCCGATAGCAGCCAAACACATAGAGCTCCCTCAGTTTTGCAAGATCTCCAAGGTTTGAAGGTAGTGCCGCCACATTTCTGCAGCGCGAAATGTCTAGTTCCTCGAGGGATGCAGGCAACCCAGGAAGCACCTCCAAGTTTTCACAGGATTCTATCAGTAGCTTCTTCAGTTGGGGCAAAAGAAGAATTTCCTGTGATGATGAGCGCTCTCGCCCCGGGCCGGCACAATGCGAGATATGCAGGGACCGAAGGCGAACCAAGCATTGGAGTTCCTCCAGTGGCCAGCGGACAATGCTGCAGCAATATGAAATGACCAATTCTTCAAGAGAAATAAAGCAGTGCCGAACCCTGGATGAACCGAGTGCTGATATGAAGCCGTTGTCACCTTTTACCTCCAAACTTCGCAGGGTTTCCAAAGCTCTTCGGCTTTGGCTTGGCTGGTCCTCTGGTGGCATCATCATGTTTGCCAGCAACCCGACCTTCAAGCGTACAAGTGACGGCCAATAGCCGATTGGCATGTTCATAGAAACAGAGTATTCTTCAGAGTAACTGATACAGGTTAGATGTTTGAGGACCGGGCTCTCCAAAAGAGTTGCAAGTTTACAACAATCATAGATGCTGAGCTCCTCGAGCTGGGGGAGCATCACCGTGCTATTAGCCTCCCCTGCACTATTTTCTGCCCATCTCTCCAGCTCTGGTAAACAAGATAATTCCATCCTCTTTAACATCGGGAAAATATTCATAGCGGTATCGACGTTCTTACATAATGTGGTCAGACTGAGCATGTTGGATAAAGAAAGATGCTCAAGAGAGGATGACAACCATACTATGGGTATATCCTTACATCCTGGGCAGTTGGATATCACGAGTTCTCTTAGGCATTGGAACATGCGAGGATCCCCCATCCATTGTGGGATTTTGTGTCCACCATAACCATCTACCTTCAGAATTTTTAGCTCGCGATGAGGTGAAAGAGATTCCAGTACCTGTTCCTCATTTCTGGCATTTTCATATCTAGGGATGACACTTTCTTTGCGTTCCCAGTACAACGACAATTCATTTAGATGATGTTTTTCATGGAGGTTGACCACTGAGCCACTCTTTACTTTCCTCAAATTGTATATCTCCAGCCTGTTCCCGAGATGACGCAGGTCTTTGATCTCCTCGATTCCACAACCATCTTTTGTGTCCACTAAGAACGTTGTCAGTGTGCGAAGGTTTCGCAATAGGCTTAGTTTTGGAGGCATTCGATCCAAGTCACCACATCCCAATAGATAAATATGTCTTAGCTTCCTCATACTTGTCATACTGTCCGGTAAATATTGTAGCCTGTAGCAATTATTTAGCCTCAATGTCTCCAAGTTGTAAAGCTTGCTTATTGAACATGGCAATCTAACAATGCCAGACCAAGAAAGATCGAGATACCGTAAATATGCTGTATTAGTGAAACGGCTACGGAAAATAGAAGGATCATCACAATAACACCACAATGCTCTTAATGACCCCATTTTTGACTCCATCAAATCATGGTATGGTGTTGACGGTATTAACAAAGTTCTGAAAGATATTGTGCCATTGGATAATTCCCTGATTTGTCTCCATTGTCTCCATCCATCAGTGCCAGACAATATCAAGTGACGGGCATCTTTTATAGAAAATTTCTGTTGAATTAACTCTTCTGCAGTTGCACACTCGTTCGTGACATCTTTTGCTAGGTCATGCATCAGGGCATGCATTTTACACCTATTTACCTCATGTTTTGATCCGTGTAAATAATGGGATGCATTCACCATTTTGACGTCCTGAAGAAAGGATCTCCAAATCAAATAATTGAAAATGAATTCTCCTTTCTCCTCCAAACCAGTCATTCCCTCATCTCGAACAAAAACATTTGATATCCATAGTTGGATCAACATGTCCTTCTCCATCACATGATCCTTAGGGAAGACTGCACAAAAGGCAAAGCACTGCTTCATCTCAGATGGCAAGTGCATGTAACTCAACTTGAGTATGGATAGGATTCCATCTACGCTGCTAGTGGTAGCGCCCAAATCACTCCCTGCAATGGCCTCCCATTCATGGACCTTCTGTTTTGAGCTCATCAAGCCACCCATTGCTTTCAGAGCAAGTGGCAATCCCCCGCACTTGTTGACGATATGTTTGCCGGCTGTGATAAACTCTTCTTGCTCTTGTACCCCGTTGCTGAATGCTTTCTGCGAGAATAATTCCCAGAATCATCCTCGCTAAGACATGCTGGCTCATAGGGTGGAAGGGTGCCCATTATAGAAGCGACCTTTTGGCTCCGGCTGGTGACAACTATTCTGCTTCCTGATCCACCAATAGAACATAGTAGTGGCTTCAGGTCTTCCCACTTTCTCTGCTCTTCATTCCATACATCGTCAAGAATCAACAGATACCTCTTCCGGCCAATTTCTTGGTGCAGCTGCTCTTTTAACAGCTCAATGGTGTCAGGCAGGTCGCATCTTTGTTTCGTAACCAACTGAACGATGGATTTCACAATAGAACATGTGTCAACATTTTCCTGCGATACGCAGTGCCACATCTTCAACTCAAAGTGAACCTGAACCCTGTCGTCGTTGTACACCATCTTTGCAAGCGTCGTCTTCCCCAGACCCCCCATCCCTACGATGGGCAACACCTGCACGTTGGGCTGCAAATGGACCAAACAAAAGTCACTATGCTAGTCAATTATTTGGTTCTCTAATACAATTCAAAAAAGGGGGGAAGCTAATGTTAGGAATTAATCTCAAGCTCGGTCAAAATGACAAGTCTTCCATTGAGAAATTAGAGGAGTTTTACTATCCAAAATAACAGCCATTAGTTTATCTAATGGAGTTATCTAATTGCCATTAGTTTGATCTGACGGTGTAAATCTAGTCTTGAAAGCCCACTAGTAATAATGCAAAAAAAAACCCCACTAGTATTATTTTATCAAATTGAGGGTAATATCGGAAAAAATAATAGTGATAAGCTTGTAATAATAGTTATATCTGGTCTTACGTGGCGGCTATCTAATTTGAACGTCGATGACACGCCCTTCAGGTTGCTTGAGTTCTGCTGTGCTTCCTGGACTGACGAGAGACGGAGAGAGCATCGATCTATTGAGCCCTTCACATACATGCTCCTTTAGGCCGTAGACATAAAATATTGAAGTGGGCTGGCTGCAATTTATTTAATTAATCGCGCCAGCCAGAATTTGAACTCAAGACATCTGACTCTAATACCATATTGAGTTGCATACACCAACAACTCACACACCAGCTTAAGCTGATAAGTAAAAGTAGGCAATTCACTTATACTCCAACACGGTTGAATATTATGTCATCAGTAAATTCCTCAATGGAATAACTGCATATGTTCATTGGTACTATTTGAGAGGATCTGCTAGTCACAGATCAAGTCAGAGGGCCTCAGATGAGATGCAACAGATAGTTAGAACGTCCGGGAGGAGAAGGTTAAGCAGCCGCTCTAACTAAAATCTGCCGCCGAGTATCCCCTATCCCTACTTCCCAAGAGCTTTGGTGCCCAGGTCCATCCGCCATGGCCATGGTCTGCAGTCTCCACTGCGCGGCACTTGCCTTTTGCTTGCCTTTTGTTGTCCAACGAAGAAGAAGATGAGCGAGAGGGCACTACAGGCCAAATAACGAAGCTTGGTTTGGAACACAGTGCAGGGAGATCAGACACGAAGGCAGAAGAGAAGAGAAGGAATAGACGACCATTTGGAACGTTAAGGTGCCATAAAAAATTTAGGGTCTTTGGAGATTGGCGAAACATTCTATATCAACGAGGGATATACTCCACCATAGAAATGTGGCAACTCAAAGCACATGTACCATCTCTGGCATGGAGGACTCGTGGAGACATTCTCTCTTGAACTGTAGCATGTCCAAATGCATGTGGGCTCTTGAGAAAGAGGAATTAGTAGAGTATCTCTGTCAAGTCCAGGAACAGGATGCACGAGGCTGGTTAGCGGCGATCTTTGAGTCTTTGTCACACGAGGACTTGACGAGGGTGGTTGTAACCTTGTGGGCAATCTGGTACGCAAGAAGGAAAGCAATCCATGAACAATCATTCCAGAGCCCTCTATCTACTCACGTTTTTGTTGAAAAATTCATATATGACCTTGACATGGGCAAGCCGCCGTCAAAGGAGAAGGGAGGGAGAGGACAGCAGAGCGTCCAAGGTTGATGCAGCCCTGTCCAAGGTTTCGAGTTCTGGCGCAGCTGCTGCGATCGCCAGGGATGAAGAGGGTACGTTTCTGGGGGCCTCGGCTAGTCGGCTGTTGTATTCTCATGCGTGTCGGACCCAGAACAGCTAGAGGCGATGACTTACCGGGAGGCATTAGTGCTAGCTGCTGATCTCGATCTGAGAAGATTCAGAGTAGCAAGCGATTGCCTGAACGTAGTGAAAAACATCCAAGGTGCAGGGATGGGACCATATGGCCAAATCATCAAGGAGATCAAGGCACAGATGGAAAATTTTACTTCGGTTGATATTGTACACGAGGGTCGGATGTCGAATGGCGATGCTCATACTTTGGCTCGTCATTATCTCTATCAGTCAGTAGGTAGACATGTTTGGTTTATGAGTCCGTCTGAAAGGCATTTGTAACTCCTTCGCTATGTTCAATCTGTTGAACCATAAGTGAATTGCCCACCTCTTCCCATCAGCTTAGGTTGGTGGGTGAGTTGGTTGGTGCATGCAACTTAACATGGTATCGAGCCAGAGGTCTTGAGTTCAAGTCCTGGTGACCGCATATTCCGTTGCACCGCTCCTATTTCCACGTTTGCGCCCACGAGAGCTGCACGTGAGGAGGGGTGTTGAACCATAAGTGAATTGCCCACCTTTCCCTATCAGCTTAGACTTTTGGGTGAGTTGGTTGGTGCATGCAACTTAGCATGGTATCGAGCCAGAGGTCTTGAGTTCAAGTCCTGGTGACCGCATATTCCGCTGCGCCGCTCCTATTTCCACGTTTGCGCCCACGAGAGCTGCACGTGAGGGGGAGTGTTGAACCATAAGTATATTGCCCACCTTTCCCCATCAGCTTAGGCTTTTGGGTGAACTGGTTGGTGCATGCAACTTAACACAATCAATAAACGGGGGAGTTGATCTTTAAAAAAGAAAAAGCAAAAAGAGAAGGCCCATTATGGTTGCCGCTCCCACTCAAGTCAACAGTTATTTTTTCTGTTCATCCTTGCATGCTATTGCTAAGGGTTTAGAAAACTACGAAGTTCTTAAATATTATTAGCTTCGAGGTTAAATTTTGTGTTTTACTGAAATATTAACGAGACAATCAAAATAATAATTTTTGGAGATAATATTCTTTTTAACAATAAGGGGCCACCGACACGATCTTGTCTCGGGCCTCCAAATTGTCAGGGCCGGCCTTGGCCGTAGGCGTGGATACCGCAACGCAAAGCGGGGCAACCCCAGCTGCAACAATGCACTGGGGGCGCTAGAACGTCTCTATCTCCATCTAGAGTTTTATACCTATCTTTATTTCTATACCCACCTCGGGTCTCAAATTTCCCCATACTCACACTCATATGGGTGTGAATAACCATCGGGTTACCCATACTCATTATTAGGCATTAAAGAAATAGCATCCAACTGCATATAGTAACATCTCGGAATGATTAAATTGTTCAAAGGTAATTAAATTTAACCACCCAACATTTTAGGTTTAAAATTTAGCTAAAAATAAATCAATGGTCACCTAAAGGCAGCACATAATGCCCAAACTAAAGTTCTCTGCAGCTATCGTATCAGACAAGAGTTTGTTGACCCATGTGTCATAGGTTTCGTGAGGCCTCATGAGTAAATAGGTATGTGCTGTAGGAGAACGGTCCCATACCTTTGGTACCTAATGAGGGACAAAAATGTCCACTAACAAACCCATTAAATGAAAAATAGGTTCAAATCCACACTTTAATAGAAGAAAAGCTCATCAGGTATCAAATGATGGATACCCATGCCATCCCTATTCATATGGGTATAACCGCTTGTTTGGCACGATGCCGATGACGATGACATCGACCACATATTTATGTTTGGGGTGAAAGGCTGAATGATGACTGATGAGCAATACAGGGCGGCACGCCTTGGCCGCCATGAGAGCAAGCTTGTCGAGTGTGACCCTCAGTCCCTCACGATAGGAAGGACAAAGTCGAGTTTCTGTTAGGACTGCGGCGCCGGCGGCAGGCTCAAGACATATAGGAATCTCCGCGAATGATGACCTAATTGCACCCAACGGTACGATGTGATTCATTTCACAATAATTACAAGCAATGCCACTCACAGCAAGGCGGCGGTAGAGGAGATTATCTCCATGAATCATATTATCTTCGTGATACATATTCTCAACTGTTACCATGATCTATTGTAAAAGTGTTCGAACTAGTATCATGTGAGGAGGCGGGGGAGGCCGCTGACAGCTAGTGGCGGAAAAGGCAGTTGGGCTGGGCAGAGGAGCTCAAGTTGGAGTGGTTAGCATGAGGTGGGCCTCTGTCGCAGACCTGTTGGTGGGGTTGCTGCCAGGGACGGAGGGAGACAAGCAAGAATTCGGGCAAACGCAATGTGCATGCGCCAACCAGTCAATAAGATGAGGCCATTGTCAGTGGTCATTTGCTATTGACATCAGCACAATGGTAGAAGTCTAGATGGGCCAAAATGGTGGGTCCCATGAGAAATAAAAAAAGATTCATCTTCAACTGGCCTTTCTCCGGATTCAGCTACGGGACCGGTGAGAGAGGGACAAAGAAGATGAGAGAAATTGTTTTTTATTGCATATGGACGGTCTATAGCGCTACGGTCGACTATAGCTATTTCCTTGCAAAGGACCGGTTGCACAATGTTTCTAGACCTGTTGAAAGCATTGTTTATTCACTATGGACCGCTTTATTGCAACATTGCTGATGCTCGAAGAAGAAGAAGAAGATAGATATGCCCTAAAACCCTTTTTTTGTTAGTATAAAGCATTTAAGCAGATGTGATCTTCATTATAAATATTATATTTAGATGTCTTAAAAAACAAATGGTGAAGGCTTTTAAAAAATACAAATTGCAGGTTTTTGGCGGTGCACTAACCCATCTGATTTCAAGTTCTAAATTGTGGCTGAATATTGCTTTTATGACTAAAAATTCTTTTAGTAGTAAGCGACAGCTTCCTGAATCTCAGGAACGATCAACCCAGTCTCTCGTTGGCTCTCACAAAAGTAGGGTGTATTTTGAAAAAAAAAAGCTTTTAAAACACTCAGCTGTTGTGTAGATGATAAAAGAAAAAAAAAAGATTGGACTACTGTTGTCATCTCGTCGGTAGTTCAGGAAAAGGAAAGCTTTTCGAAAGAACCAGATGGGCAAACCCTTACAGATTATAATATATTAATAAGAAAATAAAACATAGTAGTACCTCTGCTTTTAAATATATGACACAAATGATTTTTTTCGTTAAACATTGACTAATAATATATATTTAATTAACTAGTTATTAAAAAATAAATATTATTATATGTATACCAAAAGTACTTATTCGATCATTTAGCCATTTACACAAATTTATAGATACGATCAATGGTAAAAATAACAAAAAAAAGTTAATTGTGTCATATATTTAAAATTAGAATGTCTGAATAGCCAGATTTTAATTACCACTAGTATATACCAGTAGTATTGTTTTTAAAACTTCTCTAAATGAACAGACAGGGAAAAGGAAACTTGCATCAATACCTGCACGTTGTCCTCATCTCGTCGGTGTAGCAACATATTCACCACCGCATCCTTGGCCTCCTCCCTCCCGACGATCTCCGCTGGGTCGTCCGGCGCCGAGTGCGTCTCCCGATACACGACCTGCTGCGTCTCCGTGCGCACCTTCAGGTCATATTTGTTCGTCTCCTCCACAAGGACATTGATCTTCTCCAGCACCTTCTTGAGCTTCCTGCGCGCTTTGCATCGGAACAGAGGACGATTACGACGGATGTGGCAGCAGCCGAATACCTTGCGGACCTGGAGACGACGCAGCGCCTCGTACTGGAAGACGTCGAGGACGTGCTCCGCCTCGTAGGCCACGGCCCTGAGGTCCTTGGTCCACCTCCTGACGGCGTCGTCGGTCTCGCTCTTCGCCTCCGCGTCGACTAGCTTCGATTGCACGTACAGAAGCCGGCGCTCCAGCGTCTCGCGGTCGGCTTCGACGCGCCACACGCGAGTGGCTTCCACGACGAGGGCGTCGGCGGCCTTGCCGGCCACCCTGCCAATCAAGGGGCCAAGCAGCGACCCAGCCATGGCGGTGAGTTTGCTCAGGTTGCTTTGCAGTGTGTATGGGTGCAGCCACAGGCAACGCGCGAGTCTTATAGCTACTACAGAAGAAGAGAGGGAGTAGGACGGACAGTCCGTGGCGATTTGTTCTAAACCACTGCCTGTCCAGTTTGTTGCCAGCTGCTTCTCGCAACAAAGTAACGCCTGTCCAATTTACTGCTAGCTGCTTCTCGATCGCACATCGCATGTCCAGTCTAGTACTGCTAGCTGTTTCTTGCGCTCTCCGGCGCTTAACGATCCATTTTTCAGTGTCTTTCGGAGAAACCCGAGCAGCTTGTCATGCCCAAGAGCAAAACTCGCTAAAACACAAAGATTCAGAGGTGCCTGACAAAAACTAGGAGCAGAGCATTGCCTGACATAGAAAGCACGGACACATGTACAGAGTATGACTTAGATCTGGTCAATTTACGCCTCGGTCTATGTATGTTTACCTAATGAACCAAGGCACTCCGTTCCGTCATAAGCTAATTTGGAAGTTGAAGCTACCCTTAAAGATTAAAATTTTCCTTTGGTATATGGTGAAGGGTGTCATTTTAACCAAAGACAACCTAGCTAAGCGTAACTGGTTGGGGAGCCAAAAGTGTTGTTTCTGTAATCTTAATGAGACAATCCAACACTTGTTCTTTGACTGTCATCATGCTAAAACCATCTGGAGGAGGGTAGTTCAAACAGCTACAGGGCTTAGCCTACCTAGATCTTTAAGTCATATTGAAGGAGATTGGCTTGCTCATATTAACTCAGACAAGCGTAAAATTATCCTAGTCGGTGTGGCTGCTATGTGCTGGGCGATATGACGATGTAGGAATGAAATTTGTTTTGATAATATTAAATATACATCGTATATGCAGGCACTTTTCAGAGGAACTTATTGGCTGCGGTACTGGGTGCTGCTGCAGCCTGAGGAGGTCCGCGACCACGTTCGTGGGGTGAGCGCAGCATTAGAGGTCGCTGCATTGGAGCTTTATGTCTCTCACGGGTGGAGATTTAATAATAGTCTCGGTCCTCCATAGTTTGTTTTGATTTCGATTAAGCTCTTCTGGTCAATCTGTTGATTGACAACTTTTTTGTAATAATTGTCAAAAACAAAACAAATACCGGGCTGCGTGCTGTGCAGAGGCTGAGAACTTGATCAGTTTCCATTATCTAAAAAAAAATGTACAGAGTATGCCGTTCTGTAGTTTTTAGGCATGGTCGAAAGACGGTCGATCAGCCATGTAGATAGACATGCAGTCATCAGCATGGAAAAATTAAGGTAGTAGAAAACAAAAACCAAAACGATCAGATGCCCAGACTCCATCCGATAGCACTGCTGTCCAGAGACCGTCACGATTCGTTGCTCTCTGGAAACGTGATGCACTTGTAGACCCTGCATCTCGGGCACAGAATGAATCCCGCCTGCGATGGACGAAACGTGTTGATCAGAGTTCGAAATGACGCTGGACAAGGTACAAAGAAAAGAACAGGTCTGCAGACAGAGTAGGCAGGGGCACTCACGGCCTTGCAGGTCGGGCAGCGGCGGAAGACCCGGCTGGTCTCGGACTTGACGTTGTTCTTCTTCCCCTTGCAGAAGTCGCAGAGCAGCCACCCCGCGCCGCTGCACGCTTCGCACACTACACCTTCTTCCTTGGGACAAGTCACGAAATTGCATGGAGAAGAATCAGCTCTGCAATGGCGGCGCACACAGCTGCAAGGATTCCGAGAGTATACTAACCTGTGAGGCAGCGTCAGCCGCCGGACGCGCCGTCTGCTCCGCCGGCGCGGCGACGCCGAGCTCCCGGGGCACGGACGCGCAGCCGATCCTCCACGTCGTCCTCCTCGCTAGTCGCGGCCGCGGCGGCGGCACCGGCGCCCGGCACGGAGACGGCGGCGAGATGCAGCGCCACTGCACTACACAACGGTCCAGGCTCGCCGCGCTGCTCCATTGCGCCATGGCTCCGCCTTCCCGCAGGAGCTTTGGCCGCCCGCTCGCGACCACTCCTCTTGCGTGGTGGATAAAATTGCGAGGGAATGGCTCTCGTTTCCTGATACCCGGGCCCACGTGAATCCTTGGATCACTACCACCGGCCCACTCTCCAGTCCAGTCCAGTCCAGTCAGCTGGGTCAATGAGTCAACCGAAGCCTGCTGCGCGGGCCCACACAGAATCTGCTTCCCGTTGCGTGGCAGTTGCGACTTGCGGAGTCAACTCGTCTAGCTGAAAGCTTCGAGCAGATCTAGCCGCCGCGTCGCCATCTATGCCGCAGCGCTCGCGCCTCCGCATCCTGTTCCTCCTCCTGGTGGCGCTGCCCTTAGCGGCCGTTGGTCGCATTGGTGGCGTCAAGGAGGAGTACGCCGCCTGCGACGCGCCGGCGGACGAGGCGTCGCTCCGGCCGGACCGGCTGACGGTGCTCCTGAGCGGGTACTCGGAGCGGCGGCTCCCGCTCCTGCGCGCCATCGCGGCCGCGTACGCCGCGCACCCGCTGGTGCTCGCCGTGGTCGTGCGCTGGTGCAACCCGGCCACCCCGGACCGCGTCCTCCTCCGCGGCGGCGACGGCGGGTTCCCGCCGGGCGTCACGCTCCGCCGCGCCGCCTCCGCGTCCCTCAACTCCCGCTTCCTCCCTGACCCGGCCATCCGCACCGCCGCCGTCGCGGTCGCCGACGACGACGTGCTCCCGGACGCCGCGGCGCTCTCCTTCGCGTTCGCCGCCTGGCAGCAGCAGCGGCATCAATCGGGCGCGCTCGTGGGCTTCTTCCCGCGGTCCCACCACCTCGATCTCGACCGCCGGCGGTGGGCGTACGCGGCGGCGGAGCCGGGCCGGTACTCCATGGTGCTCACAAAGTTCATGGTCCTCGGCGCCGGCCTCCTCCGCAGGTACTCGTGCTCCCCGGAGCTGGCCGCCGCGCGCGCCGTGGTGGACCGGGCGCGCAACTGCGAGGACATCCTCATGAATTTCGTCGCCGCCGAGGAGTCCGGCCGGGGGCCCGTGCTCGTGGAGGCCGGCAGCGTCAGGGACTGGGGCGACCCGAGGAACGACGCGAACGCCGGCGCCGACGGCGAGGAAGAGGAGGAGGAGGGAGGCGCGGTGAAGGACGTGGGGCTGAGCTCCACGGGCGGGAGGGGTCACTGGGAGAAGAGAGGGGAGTGCATCACGGAGTTCCACCGGCTGCTGGGACGAATGCCGCTGCGGTACAGCTACGGCAAGGTGGTCGAGGCGGCCGGCGGCGAGCAGGGGCTGTGCAGCAAAGGTGGCTGCCTCGTCCGGTGCGACCAGGAACGGCAGGAATAACACTGAAAGCCATCACTGTCAACGTTTGCAGTTTGATTCGGTATGTCAAATTCAAAGGCGGTTATAAATCAATCCTTCTTATTCAGGAGGTGTTTGATTCAGAGCCATTATCTGGGTTTAGATCAACAGTGTATGTTGACGTTGTATAAAAGATTCAGTATCAGTGATGCCTGCAATTGCACTGATCAAGCAGAAGAGTCTCTGGAGCGTCTATTTCTTCACTGCCCGTTTGCGAAGGAGTGCCGGAGAATGAGCAGCCTGCAATGGTTCTGTAGTTACTCAAGAATGCATTCTGCGACCTGCGTCCCATTCTCTGCCTTTCCCCACAAAATCCTTAGAGCATCTCCAGCAGTATACCTAAAAATGAACACCTAAAACTAGTTTTAGGTTTAGGAGAGAGAAGGTTTTCAGGAAAAAATTGTGTACCTCTCCAGCAGACTACCTATACCTGAGTACCTATAAAGCTTTTTGAAAATGCTCTTATCTTCAAGGGGTTTTTAATAAAACCACCAAGACACAGAAAAACTTTAAATAATTACATATTTGCGTAAGGACTTTTTTGCAAAAACACACAGCTGCCTTATCCTCTCTCCCTCGGCGACATCCACCCGACCACCAGCCACAAGCTCCACCAATTCGCCGCCCCCTTCCTCCCCTCCTCCCCGTCGACCACCCTCCTCCCCACCTCGGCGGCGAGCCGCGCGCTCCCACCCGTCGGCGCCTCGGCGAGCCGCGCGCTCCCACCCGCCGGCGCCTCGGCGAGCCGCGCGTCGCCATGTGTGCGCCCCCACCCCAGCGAGCCGTGCGCCTCGACGAGCTGCCCACACGCCGGAGCTGCGCGACCCGGCGAGGAGCAAGCCGGCGCGAGCTGCGCGACCCGGCGAGGAGCAAGCCGGCGCGAGGGCGTCTGAGGCAAGGTAAGTTGGGGAGGTCGTCCATGGCGGTGCCGGTGGCCGGATTCGCGGCGGCGGGTTGAGATTCGGCGGCGCCGGCGGCCGGATTTGCGGCGGCGGGTGGTGGAATTGGGCTGGGAAATGTCCCTCCCGAAGCGGTTGAGCGTTCCCGCGCGCCTCCTCTCGTTTTTGGTTTCCAGCAGCTGGAAACGTAAATATGCGTTGAGGTGAGAGAAATTTAGGTTGAAACCAAAAAATTTTAGGTATTGGTGTTCATATAGGTGATCTGCTGGAGCATTTTTTTGACCATTTTTACAGCTTTTAGGTATTGGTGTTCAGTTTGAGTGATCTGCTGGAGATGCTCTTAGGAGGGGGAAAGGCAGAGGATACGGATCCAACCAAGATAGCCAACAGTGCAAGCTTAAATTTGCAAAGAAACTTAATCTGTGAATCTGCCATTGTTTTCCATAGGGCAATGCAAGTTACTTGACTCTGCGCGGTATATGTACCAGTGACATCGCAATGTAATGTAAATTTACCGAAGATGTAATGTACCGGGTGTATTGACAGCGTAATGTAATGTGAATTTACGGCGTTGAGCTCAACATGTTTTTCTTCACTGCCATTGGCCCACTCCATGCCGAGGTGCTTACTTTGATTTCTGTTGCACATTTTATAGATCAAGAAAGGATGCCAAGTTCTATAGCAACATGTTCGCTAAGATGACAAGGAACTGGCTTAAGACTGCTGCCAGCGAAGGATCAAACTTGCCGTTCGTGCTGCCTAAGTACTTGCCCAGCGAATTAGTACTTTGTAATCAAGTCTCAAAGACTGGTTAACACCCTAAAGCTCTGATCATAAAAAGACACCTGTTGATCCATAAGTGAACTTCTGCCTACCTTTCCCCATCAGCTTAATCTGGTGCGTGAGTTGGTTGGTGCATCCAACTCAACATGGTATCGAGCCTTGTAAGTTTATTTTGTGAAAACGTCCTGTCTTGATCGTCACCGGCACGGGTGGGTGATAAGATAACTCAGCTCGATCCTGTTCATGCCGCCGCGCTACTGATCAGTTTGTTCATCATCCGAATTACTCTCTTGCTCTTAGTGCAACCTCTTCGAACAAATCGTGTCATGCGAATGAGTGAAACCCACATCTTGTCCACAGGCTCTTCTGTTTGGACGGCGAGAGGGGCTCATAACCTATTTGATGGCCAAGGGTGGCCATGCCCCCCCACCCCCCCCCCCCCCCCCCCCCCCCCCCCCCCCAACCCAAACCCAAACTCCATCGATTCTAGAGTATAATTGCCACTATCCATCCTAAAGTTTTAGCTGCTTAATTTTAGTCAATTTATATCCAAACATGATCTCCTAAATATGACTAAACTTTTAGCCAACTCATCTCCTAAACTTTTCACAGTCACCCCAACCTTCTTAAACTTGACTAAACATATAAAAAAGAAAAGAAACACATTAAAAAGGCAAGAAAAGTATATTAATCAAGGGTCCAAACAAGTACCTCCTAAAATTAGTTGGCTAGCTTTAACCGGCTAGAGGATTTAAACAAGACCGTACAAAGGCTTGTCACCCCTGCAAATCTGTTGAAGCTCCGCTACTAGCCACGCCTTATGGCATCACTCCACATCTCGCAATTGGAATGTCGCAGCATAACATTAATGTGGTAATTTTGTGAATAATGGAACTTGGAATCAAAAGTAGCAAGGCAAACTTGGAGGGGAGGCCATTTGATGCAAAACAATGTTTTTCGTTCTCGGACACGCATGAGGATTGCGTACGCCCGCTGCATGGCAGACCCCACATGGGCTTTCGATACCGCGTCAAGGGTGGGCCCGCCACTATTGCGCTCCAACGCAGACTCTCGACCCCGACCATTGACACGGGTAGTCAGGGACTTTGACTCGCCCATGACTTCGGCAAGGCGATGGGACATTGACCGCGAGGGCGACAGACGGAGTGATGGAACGTAACGGCACGGCGGCCATACCAGGGACTGTAACTGCCTTGCATCCACCCCTTGTAAGCTCTTGAGCACGGATTTCACGAGGAACACGAACTCGTAGCTCAACTAGACGTAGGGCACTGCACGAACCAGTATAATATCTTGTTTCTTTGTGCTACCATCGAATACCTACGAGGCGCAACGCTAACTAGTATTGTTGGTACGAAACACTGATACTACTATTAATCGCAAAAAAGAAAAAATATCGACACTCTCATCTAGTATCTCTCCCAGCCAGGAAAATCCGTGCATGACACGAAAATATCGTGCATGCTCTGCTAAACCTCGATCAGATCAACGAGATATATGGCGAATCAACTAGGGACTAGAGGAGACTCTGATCCTGTTGAACTACTCGACGGAAAGAAGCCATGGACGTCAACGACAGCAGCGATGGCGAGAGCTACGTCGACGGAGAGTCGACGGCCCACGACGGGCTGCATCAACTCTTTTGCCGCAAGGTCCCAGTCGTCGGCCTTGGTGAGGAAGAAGACGACGATGATGAGGAGACCGTGATGACGACGTGCGGGATTTGTATGGAAGGCAACAAGCCCGCCGAGGAGACGGCCCCGGCCGGGTGCGCGCACCGCTACTGCCACGCGTGCTGGCGCAGCTACGTCGCCGCCGCCGTGGAAGAGGACGGCGAAGCTGCCTCGCGCGCCGTGCTCCGCCGCATGGTCGAGCGCTTCGCCGCCGCCGCGGACAACAATGGGAGAGACGCGTACGAGCGGCTCTGGAGGCGCGCGGGCGCTGGATGAAGCCGTGCTCGGCGCCTGGCTGCGGCTGCGCCGTCGAGATCAGGTCCCTCGACGACGGCTGGGGCGACGCGGACCTGGCGTGCCGGTGCGGCGGTGGCGGCGTGGGTGAGCGAGGCGGACGCGGCGAGCGCGGACTGGGTGCTGCTGCACACGAAGCCGTGCCCGCGGTGCCGGCGCCCGCCCAGCGGGCCGGCGGCGGCTGTTACATCGTGACGTGCGCGGCGCCGTGCTTGGCCATGTTCTGCTGGCGCTGCCTCGGCCGCACGGGTGAACTGCCTCGGCCGTGCTTCGCCATGCTTCGCCATGGGTGAGGCGCCGTGCTTCGCCATATTCATCGCTGCCTCGGCCGGGGTGAACTGGAGCGGCCACGACTTCTGCGTCGACGGCGACGAGAACACAGCGGAGGAGGAGGAGCGGCGGCGCGCGAGGCAGCAGGCGCTGGACGCGTTCCTGCAGTACCAGGACCTGTGGATGGCGAACCTGCGGTCGCAGCTGGACGCCGAGCGCGAGGCGCGCCGGCTCCGCCTCCGCGACGACGAGGAGCTGGTGGCGGAGGCCTGGGCGCCGGTGGCGGAGGGGCGGCGCGTGCTCGGGAACGCGTCCGCGCAGGGGCAGAGGCTGCGGGGGACGAGCACGTGGGAGCTGTTCGAGTACCAGCACGGCGAGACCGACGCCGTGCTGGAGCGCCTGCAGCAGCCCAGCAGGGCGCCCAGGCGACTTGGACAAGTCCATCGCTGACCGCCGTGCGCTCGCCCGGCTGATAGTGGTGACGCGGCGCTGCGTCGACAACTTCGCAAAGGCTGTGGAGGAGCCGGAGGGGGTGGTCACCGACCCGGGCATGACCACCGTCGACAAGGGCATCCTTGGCCTAGCTCGATCGTTTCCATACGCGCGCGATCGTCCCGTGTCGTATTCTTTCAGTTTTCCGTACACTGAACAATGCATATGAGGTGTGCGTGTGAACAGTGAACTTATAAAACGGGGGTCACATTTGAAGACATTTGAGTCCCAATTATTAAGTTCTCTATCAATGAAACAACGTAGCTTATCCAATAGCGCATGCCGCGGATCGAGCCGTGGCCGCGCATAAGTTCGATCCTTCCCGGCAGGCCGCTTGCCGTCGTCGGGGCATGTGTTCCATGGCTCTGCTCGACTGTTTATTTGAAGGTGTGCCAAAGCCATTGCACGCCGAAATTCCTGATACACGCGCGCACGCGCGTTCGCGTCGGCGCGCATCACGTGTCGCGTGAGCCGCATCCAGTGGAGGAAACGGCGGGGTGTGCATCGAACGCTAATAGTGGGCCCAGGCACTGCATAGCGTGGGAAGGAAAATGGCTTAAAGCTGCACGCGCACGTGGGTTGGTCTGGTGGCAAAAAAAAGTTTGGGTAGTAAGTTCTGTTGCAATTTGTTGAGACAAAAGTTTCTAAAAAAATTGCATTGAAACTTTTGTCTCCAAAAGTTTTCAGAAAAGTTGCACTTCTAAAAGTTTCTAGAAAAGTTGCACCGAAACTTTTGAATCAGAAAAGTTATTAAGTTTTCTTTGCGGGAGCACTGAGCATTGGGCAAGTGCGTGTCCAGACCGCAAAGTTAAGCAGGAGAAGAAATCTGCAAACGTGGTCATTAGCGAGACTGGAGGGACTCCTGGGTACGGTAATCCAACACCCATTGTCCTTTCTGTCTGTCAAACACCTGAGTGGTGGATTGACACTGGGGCTAATGTACATGTGTGTGCTGATATCTCTTTGTTTTCTTCTTATCAGGCCGGAGTGACAGGAGACTTGTTGATGGGAAATGGGTCACATGCTCGTGTTCTTGGTGTTGGTACGGTCATTCTGAAGTTTACTTCGGGAAAGACGGTACTATTGAAGCACGTGCAGCATGTCCCCTCAATCAAAAGAAATCTTGTTAGTGGCTCTCAATTGTGTCGAGATGGTTATAAAATAGTTCTTGAGTCTAATAAATGTATACTTTCTAAGTATGGAACATTTGTTGGAAAAGGCTATGATTGCGGAGGCTTGTTCCGCTTTTCTTTACTTGACATTGGTTGTAATAAGATTGTGAATAATATTCTTACTTCGAATGAGTCGAATGTTTGGCATTCACGACTTTGTCACATTAATTTTGGTTGTATGACGCGGCTAGCAAAACTGAATTTAATCCCGAAATTTGACATGGTCAAAAGTTCTAAGTGCCATGCTTGCGTGCAATCTAAGCAACCTCGCAAGCCTCACAAGGCTGCGGAGGCGAGGAACTTAGAGGCATTAGAACTTGTTCATTCCGATCTATGCGAGATGAATGGCGAATTGACTACAGGTGATAAAAGATACTTCATGACTCTCATACATGCTTGTACTAGATATTGCTATGTGTATCTGCTGAAATCCAAAGATGAAGCTTTGCATTACTTTAAAATCTATAAAGCTGAAGTGGAAAACCAACTAGAGAGAAGATTAAACGTTTAAGGTCTGACCGTGGTGGAGAATACTTTTCTAATGATTTTTCTGAATTCTGCGTGGAACATGGTATTATTCATGAGAGGACACCGCCTTACTCACCTCAATCCAATGGGATTACTGAGAGAAAGAACCGAACTCTAACTGATTTGGTTAACGCCATGTTAGAGACAGCGGGCCTTTCTAAGGAATGGTGGGGTAAGGCGATCTTGACAGCATGTCATGTCCTGAATAGAGTTCCCACAAAGGATAAAGAAATTACACCATTCGAGGAATGGCATAAGAAAAGATTAAATCTCTCATATTTGCGTACTTGGGGTTGTTTGGCCATGGTGAATGTGCCAATCAATAAGAAACGCAAACTTGGACCTAAAACTGTTGATTGTATCTTCCTGGGTTATGCTATGAACAGCGTGGGCTATAGATTTTTAGTAGTAAAATCTGGAGTACCTGACATGGTGGTCGGTACAATTTTAGAGTCCAGAGATGCTACATTCTTTGAGAGTGAATTTCCTTTCAAAAATACACCTAGCACATCTAATCATGAGGTTACATTACCCTATGAGCATTTCATTCCGATAACACAAAATGAGGAACCCCCTGTATACATTCCTGAGGAGGATGACAATCTAGTCACCCGTAAGGATAAGAGACAAATGACTGCAAAGTCTTTTGGAAATGACTTTATTGTGTACCTCGTGGATGACACTCCCAGAACCATTGAAGAGGCATTTTCATCTCCCGATGCTGACCTTTGGAAGGAAGCAATAAGGAGTGAAATGGATTCAATCATGTCTAATAGTACTTGGGAGTTGGTCGAGCGTCCTTACGGATGCAGACCCATAGGATGCAAGTGGGTGTTCAAGAAAAAGCTTAGGCCTGATGGTACAATTGAGAGGTACAAGGCAAGGCTTGTGGTGAAGGGATATTAACAAAAGGAGGGTGAAGATTATTTCGACACCTACTCACCTGTTGCTCGTTTGACCACGATTCGAGTATTACTTTCCCTGGCAGCCTCACATGGTCTTCTCGTCCATCAGATGGACGTTAAGACAGCTTTCCTTTATAGAGAGCTAGACGAGGAGATCTATATGGATTAGCCTGATGGGTTTGTGATAGAAGGTCAAAAGAGCTTAGTGTGTAAATTGTTGAAATCCCTGTATGGCCTCAAACAAGCTCCTAGACAATGGCACGAGAAGTTCGAAAGGACATTGATATCGGCTGGCTTTGTTGTGAACGAAGCCGACAAATGTGTATATTATCAGTATGGTGGGGGCGAGGGAGTCATCCTGTGTCTATACGTTGATGACATACTGATCTTTGGGACCAACCTTAATGTGATTAAGGAGGTCAAGGGCTTTCTGTCCAACAACTTTGAGATGAAGGATTTGGGAGTAGCAGATGTTATTCTTAACATCAAGCTACAAAGAGAAGGCAATGGTGGGATTACTCTCTTGCAATCTCACTACGTGGAGAAGATCTTGAGTCGCTTTGGGTATAGCGATTGTTAATCTGCTCCAACGCCTTATGATCCTAGCGTGCTATTAAGGAAGAACCAAAGAATAGCAAGGGATCAATTGAGATATTCCCAAATCATTGGTTCGCTTATGTACCTGGCTAGTGCTACAAGGCCTGATATCTCGTTTGCTGTGAGCAAACTGAGTCGGTTTGTGTCAAAACCGGGAGATGATCACTGGCGAGCTTTTGAGAGAGTAATGCGCTATCTGAAGGGTACTATGGTCTATGGCATTCACTATTCTGGGTACCCGAAAGTACTTGAGGGATATTGTGATGCAAACTGGATATCCGACGCTGATGAGATGTATGCCACAAGTGGATATGTGTTTCTACTTGGAGGTGGCGCTGTTTCCTGGAAGTCTTGCAAGCAGACCATCTTAACGAGGTCAACTATGGAAGCAGAACTTACAGCTTTGGATACCGCCGGCCTTGAGGCTGAATGGCTTCGTGATTTCCTTATGGATTTACCGGTGGTTGAAAAACCAATACCGTCTATTTTCATGAACTGTGACAATCAGACGGTGATAGTCAAAGTGAACAGTTCAAAGGATAACATGAAATCCACAAGGCATGTGAAAAGGCGGCTGAAATCTGTCAGAAAATTGAGAAACTCCGGAGTTATTTCGTTGGACTATGTCCATACGTCTAAAAATCTGGCAGATCAATTTACCAAGGGACTATCACGTAATGTGATAAACAGTGCATCGAGTGAGATGGGCCTGAGACCCACTTGATAGGCTGTCATAGTGGTAACCTGTTCTATGCGATCGGAGATCCCGTGAAGTAGAATGGTGAAACAAGCTAGTGACAGCTTGAGAGAAAAGACCTTTGACTGGTCTATCTCAGATGTACTTCTTTCCTATAGAACTGTAAGGCAGACTGGTTTGTTAACCTTAATGTGTTCCTAGTGGCTTATGAGAAGCAAAGATATCGTCCTACAGGATATCTTTAAGGAACACACCTATATGAGTTCGACTGCTAGTCACAGTTTATGAGATGGTGGGAATCTCTAGATACTCATGAATGGGCCAGAAGTGTGACTTATATGCTTCAAGACAGAGGGGATGCTTTTGGCAACCTAGTATCGGTAAAGGACTTAGGTAAAACCTCTTTCGCACAAAACTGACAATTCAAGGCGTAGTCCAGTGCTCAGTTGTGAATAAGGTGTAAACTTTGTTCTAGATGGAAGTTCAACTTAACAGTCTCCATCGAAACACCGGTATATTAAACAAGAGGAAGATAAATTTGAATGCATTCCTTATGAGCTCTAGACTTGGTGGGGATTGTTGAATTATTGGGCTTTTTATTAAGCCTATAATGGAGCAATAATTCTATTTAGTCTAGGCCCATAATTAGTGCATTAATGGTTTAGTCCAACATGGGATTCCTACCATAGATAGACTCGACTTATTAGGTGGATTTCCGGTTGATCCCCTAGAGAAGTTGAGAGAGGCTAGTAGTGAACCACACGCGCGCGCGCGCGCGCCGCCGCCGCCGCCGCCGAGCCGAGCCGAGGCGTGGCGTGGCTGGCTGGCGGGCGGTGCGGTGCGGTGCGTGCGGGCGTGGCGTGGCGGGCGGGCGGGCGCGTCGCGTCCGTCCGTCATGGAAGTTTTGATATATTGAAACGGTGCGTCCCATATGAATCGACGCCTTTTCGCTACGAAGGAGTCATGCCTGTTCGTTCTTACGGAGGCGTCACGTCTGTTCGTTCGAAGGGGTCACGTCTGTTCATTCGAGGGGTCGCGTCTGTTCCGTTTCTATATATAGCGCCTTCCCGGGATCGATCGATTACTCTCGACGCTCACTACTCGTTCCATCTTCCGCTCGCCGTTGCTGTCAAAGACATCTCCGTCCCGGACTTCTGCGCGCACAGAATCTGGGAGAGCAGGCCTCCGAAACCCCCGATCCGCAAGAGACATCTGCCGGGTGTGCGGGCGATCAGGTTTTTTGGGAGCGACTACGCGACTGCTCGATCGACGACGACTTCCCGGTGCGCGGTGGTTCTGCACTGCGTACAACGTCCTGCATCGACTGAGATCGACTACGTCGAACAGACTCAAGAACGATGGTTCTTGGGAATGGATCTTCTAGCGCTTCGGGCGCTGGATCTTCCTCTGGGTACGTTTCTGAATTACTGTTCAGTTTGTTCATCGCTATCACAATTTTGGGGATTTTCTGGATTAAATTAATTAGAAAATTGCCTAGATTCTTAACAAGACACACCACCACGTATGTGGGCCATCAGGCCTGTGCGCACCGCACAGCTACTTGCATGCGTGCAGGAGCTAGCCAAAAGCGCATGCGGGGCAGGCAGCCATCCAACAGGCTTGTCGGTTGCTGTCGGGCGGATGCGCTCGGTGGCCTCGGCGCGCGCGCGCACGAAACAGCCACGCCCATTGCACGCTATGATGGTATGATCGTTGACGTCGTTATGCTCCGGGGAACGCGTTCGTGGTGTCCGAGAGGTAGCATGCACCCAGTCCGATTCGACTAATCGACTCCCAAATTGTTTGCCTGTGACTCGGTCGAGTGCTCTCCCTCGGTCAGGCGCGCTCACACCAAATCCGATCAGGAGAGTAGCCAAGGATGGATCCACTCGATCGGACACAAGACTATCGAACATGTGTTTGGAACACCGTAACTGCAGCTGGGCATGCATGTTGATCGAGTACCATTCCGTGCATTGGACATATACACGCACAACAAGCACGAATACACGGCGTTGGTAGTAAAAATGCTCCCTTGGACTGGATTCTCCCACGCTGACCACGGAGACTGCACGGGCGAACTGTCCGCTCGAAATTTTCGGACGAGTGGGTGTGTGGGTGGTCGGTCGTGGACACGCGGCGAAACAAAAAGTCCGCTCCAAGAAGGGGACTGGCACAGTTGCTTTGCTCCTGTGGCAAGGCGAGCGAGAGAGGATCGATCGATGGCGCCGCGCCGTCGTGGCGGCGACCCGCGGGCGCCGGTGAAGAAGGGGCCGTGGACGCCGGAGGAGGACGAGGTGCTGCTGCAGCACGTCCGGGAGCACGGCCGCGATCAGTGGAGCTCCATTCAATCCAAAGGCCTCCTCCGGCGCACCGGCAAGTCGTGCCGGCTGCGATACGTCAACATCCTTGATCCCAACCTCAAGAAGTGCGTAATCTGTTGCTCCATCTTTGCTTATTCTTTGATTCCTTCTACTGTTTTTCGTCTCGTTTCCCTCTCGGTGAGAAAATTGTGCAAGTGATCGATTTTGTAGAGCGCGAGCACCCAGATCCGGGCTCTGTGCATAGTTTCCATGCGTCTGGGACAGCGATCTGTTCAAAATGATCCATGTATATACTTGATGCCCAACGTCTAGACATGATGATGGGGGTAGTTCACTATCAAAACAAATTCTTGATGCACATATCAGCCGCGGCAGTTGTGGAATGTCTTAGCTAACACATTGTTTCTTCTGATTCTGATTAAGCAGGGGCCCGTTCTCTGAGAGGGAACAGAGCGTCGTGATCGAAATGCAGGAGCAGCACGGGAACAAATGGGCCTTCATCGCGAGCCACCTCGAGGGCAGGACGGACAACGACGTGAAGAACTTCTGGAGCACGCGGCAGAAGCGGCTTAAGAGGGCGCTACCGCAGCCGCCGCCGCCGCCGCCGCCGCCGCGGAGAAGGTCCGGCAACCAGCGTGGCAGCAGTTCGTCAGCGAGTACTACTCGTGAGCTGCTCACTCAACATGTAACGAACTGGCGATCCCCGGCATATTTTTACTAAATTCAGCAATTAGGATCGTGGGGACTGTGCTGCATTCTCTATCCGATCGATATTTTGCAGTGGTTCATTTCTGGCTTCTTCTGATGAGCTAGCCAAGATATTAGTTCAAAAAAAAAATTTTCTAACTCACCTCATCATGCTGCACTTCATGAAAGTTTTGCATTGTAGCCCTGCATGCCCCTCATCGTCATAATCCGACCTGAGGAGCATACTGGGTACAACGCACAAGCATTCATGTAGTGGCCATGTCAGCATGATGACTAGGTGTTGGGTATCAGTGAACTGGGATGGTCCCACTTGAAAACTTTAGTGACATGTTGGATTGCTGGTCTAGTTTCAAACATTAGTGACATATTTGCACATATCAGTTAAGTTTGATGACCTCCAGTGCAATTCACTCAAAAACTAGGCATTTAAGAAGTTGCAATAAAAATCTACAGATTTAGTTGGTGTACCTTGTATCACAAAACCACATATTTAGTGTATTGAACAAGATTTTGTGAGCAATGTATCACAAAACTACATTTGAGGAAGGAGTCACCGATATACAAAACTTCACATTTAGGTATGTACATGTTGGTCACAAAAATATTTAGTTTCACGATATACGATCCTTAAAATCCATAGTTTTGTGATACAACGGTACACGCATTTGTGATACACCTTAAATCTCTAGTTTTGTCCTAGTGTCCACGCAGAATCTAGTTTTCTGAAATTTACTCAAAAAAGAAAAAACAGACTTAGGTTCATTTTGCCTTTTTGCCTTTTGTCTTTTCTGCTTTATGATCTCACTGTCAGGAACGCCTGCTCGATCGCCCATGATCCCCTTCCAGGTAACGGTGCACGACATCGGCCAGAGCAGCAGCCAAGCGCCGCTGCAAGCGGTGAACCAGCGAGCCGACGCACCGTTCCCGGAACCCGGAGTGCTCCGTCTGCGGGCCCCCGTCGAGTTCCCCGTCCACGCCGCCGTGGAACGCCGCTCGTCGTCCAGCGCCGCCCCCTTCGACGTCAAGGGCAAGGGCCCAGCTGTCTCCGGCACCGAGGCCACGACGCGCCACGTCGGCCAGAGCTGCAGCAGCAGCAGCCAAGAGCCACTACGCGCGGCGAGCCAGTTCCCCGGACTCGGACCGCTTCGCCTTCCGGGCCTCGTCGAGCTCCCCGTCCACGCCGCCGCGGAACGCGGCTCGTCGTCTAACGCCGCTGATACCTTCGGCGCCCCCGGTGCCGGAGCTGGCTTCGTCGACGCGGCCTCGCCGCACCACGACGGCGCCGCCTACGTCGAGCCGCTGGCCATGGTGCCGGCGCCGGCGGCGCCGGAGGACCCGTTTTTCGGCCAGCTGGGCGGCAACGGCTGGGATCTGTGCGTCAACGGCGCCGACCACGAGCCGCTGGCCGTGGTGCCGGCGCCGGAGCCGGCGGACCCGTTCTTTGGCCAGGGCGGCGACGGCTGGGACCTGTGCGTCAACGGCACCGACGTCGAGCCGCTGGCCGTGGTGCCGGCGCCGGAGCCGGCAGACCCGTTCTTCGGCCAGGGCGGCGACGGCTGGGAGCTGTGCGTCGACGGCGCCGCCGACGTCGAGCCTCTGGATGTGCAACTGCCGGACCTGTTCGACATGGATGATGACCCGTACGGTCGCCTCCTGCAAGAGGTGCGCTTCGACGACCTCAGGCTGGAGGACCTCGCTTTATTCGACCTTCCGCCGTCGCCCACGCAGCCATAGATGGGCGGCGCTGCTGGTAAATGGCGGCAAGTCTCGTGTTGCTTTGATTTCGGACTACGAACTGATGTCTTGCTGCATGTCGCGGCTTTATTTCTTTGCTTAGTATTTGGACGTCCTGAGTCGGTGCTGTAATTTGATGCTGTAGTGGATTTCTCTCTTATTATTAAGTTTGTGTATGTTCTCTAGCTATCAATAAAACAACGTAACTTATCCAGCAGCTCATGCCGCCGATCGAGTGACAGCGGCGGGCGGCCATATGAACGGTAGCCAGATAAAACGACGAGCCCGGTTGCTAAATCAACACGTTCAGGTTCAGGCTTCTGCTTGGATATTACTCGCAAAAGGTAGACATATGGGCTACTGATCAGCCATGATCGCGTGCATGAGAGGCATTGCTCCATTCGAAGGTTACAAGGTATGAGTAACCATCATATAGCATGAGAGGCACCATCGGTCGAGGAGGCGGGGACAGTGTGAGCGGTCGCCGCTGATCTATTGTGATCACAAAAACCAACACAAGCATGTGAATCGGTAATGAAATCATAGATGAAAACAAGAGGTAAAATTGTGACATGCTCACTACTGATATACGGTAGAAAAAGGCAACAATGACCACAATGCTGAGATAGAATTGGAAAGAATAAGGGTACCACAAGAAGACTCAAGTAGAGTACCTGTTCTTGTCTCCACATCACCACAAGCCTCAAAATGTGGTTTTTTTTATATTTTAACTTGGTGGCTTTAGAGCTTACAACCATAGCCATTATCATGATCCCACACCCAATGGACATTCCTAGTAAAGGAAAAGAAAACAACCTGGACAAACGCGAACCCTTTGGGGTGCTTCCATCCCCATCAAGAGCGTCACCCTTTGAAACAACATGAGGGGCTGTCTCTTCCTCAACCTTTGTGTTTGTCTCAACCTGTGGGGCTGTCTCTTCCTCAACCTGCTTGGCGGCTCTCTCCTCCTCAACCTGTGCGACTGTCTTGTCAACTTGAGGGGATGTTTCGTCAACGGGTAGGGCTTTATCTTTCTCCACATGCAACAGCCCATCTTCACCTCTCATCCCATCCACAGAATCCTCCTTTACCAGAGTTGTCAACTCAACTTGTGTAAGGACGTCAAGACAATTGTGTAATACTACCTTATCTGCCACATGTAAATCATCTTTGCCACCTTCCCCAACATCTCCACATCTCGTTTCAAGATCCTTTTTCATCATTGCCACTATCCAATCATCAAGAATACCTTCTTCAGGTTCAAGTCTTTGCAGCTCAGCCTGAATCGTTTCCAGGTTAGCTTGAATCATTGGGTCCTTCTCTGAACCCACAAGCTTAAGATTGAGATAGTCTAGAGCATAGCTTCTCTGTTTATCAAAAGTGTCTAGATATTTAAGGACTTTTACAACCCATATATGCTCACGCGGACTAACAGAGCCTCTTACTCTTTTGAATATCTCTTCTGGCAAATCATGATTATGCTGTACCAAAGGAAGCAAACATTAATGTTTATCATAGCCAAATGATGTATACAGTATCCGTTACTAGTGAATAAAAGGTGTGTTATTCCCGACCTGGATATCTGGAAACTCGACATTGCTCATAAGAATATTTTTAAGCACGCACCGATAGATGCCATCATCTTTGATAATTTCACCAATCTCATGAAATAAGTAATCAAAGAACCGGCGGAACATGTTTAGCAAAAGCTTCTGATTCAACCCAAGTTATTCTACATAACCAAGCATATATACAAAATTTCTATCCATCTGAAATTAGAGGAATAAGATATTAGCATGACATGTGAAGTTTAACACAACCCAATGCAGACAAATTAGAGCAATGTTGCTTCCTTGAGGCGGACTACAGATTATAAGATAGTGAAGTTCAAACAGGACACAACGCAACAAAGAGTGAAAAATTTAACACAATATTGCTTGGTAGATGTGGCGCATAAATTCTTCTCTAAAAAAATCTCACCTTAAGCCTGACAGTATTAGTGCACAAAAATCATCAGGTAGCTATATATAAATACAGATATATGTAGACAAGGTAATTGCGAACTTACATGTAACTATGCATGATTCAAGCATTAGAAAATGGTTGGAAAAACTACCCCAAAGTTCAATGGAGTTTCTTCAAGGAGGTTATGTGAAAAAAATGAAACTAATAAATTTCACAGATCAAAGTTCTGGAACATGGCAGAGTTGGAATCAATTTGAACGGATATTTGGGGAGAAAATTTTGGAAATTTTACACACAAGAGATGCCCCTCTACAATGTTAACAGAAGATAGATATGAAGGGCTTATAAAAGGATCAGTACACCATTCATGTTTTGACTCACTTGCAATATACATATGACTACATAATAGTATTCTATGTAAAAATTATCAAAAGAAAGTCTAAATTTTTTTTCAATTGAAGATCGGTCGCTTGAAATATCTATTTTCATTGGTTGCTGATAAGTGGGAAATAGGTTGCCTGCATGGCAATGCAATCAAATTTCATAGAGAGAATCAATTTTGTAGAGTCCTGCCTTTAGATCAATAACAAATTACACTGCATGTATGTATGTGCTACAGTGCTACCTGAAGATACTACTATCGGGCGGGGGCAGGAGAGAAGGAATATGGTTAAATGGGAGGATCCTGCCAGACCTATAGATATTGGTGGATCTTTGCAGACACTAAAGTTATGAATGCATATTTCTTAAATGGAGTGTCAAGGTAGAAAGAGGCGACGAATGTCCATGCAGTATCATGCTGAGAGTAATTTTTTGTGCATACAAAAGAGTTTCTCTATCGAAAAGGATATTTTCAAGGAAGCCAAGAGGTTTGTGGAATGGAACAATTTATGTAGTTACTAATGGCATGTGCGGCATTTTTCTTTCACTTTTTAAGATTCTCATCCACATTATATTAGTGTGGGCAAAGATCTGGAAGCTGGAAGAATTGATTTAGAGTTAGAACTTTGTCCCATGAAATCCATGGGAAGGTCTTGCACGTTTGCTTTTTGATCAGATAATACGAAGTGCGAACTTGAGAAATTAGGGGTGTTATCTACAGGTATCTAAACCAATTATTTCAAGTTAAAGATGAAAGAATGATAGAGTCATAGAGATATAAAATATGGACAACAAGATATACCAACAAATGGCTATAAGTTATGTGTTTAAGATATGCACATAATAGAATTAGTATGCACATCAAAATTCTGACCTACACCAATACACTTGAATGCAAAAGTTGGTACACAAAGCTGGACCTATATTTACATTCAATAAAAGTAGAGCAGTCTAAAAATCAATGCAATACAGAACATAATGAAAAATTTAAGAAATTTAAGGCAACTTGGTAGTTGATAAAATTAATTACAAGACATTCGCAAAAAATAGTATTAATATAACATGCAGGAGAAACTTCAATGAAAGATATGGTGTATCAACAAAGTTAATTAATTTATTTTTGTAAAAGAGCGGCTTTGTACCTATAGATGAAAGACCACAATTATTATTAATAAATTGAGCACAATGTCCGTAATGAAATGTCTCAAAAATAAACATATTGAATTTATTTAATATAGTCATTTTCTTAAAGATGCTTTGCTCCTCCTAACCCAAGAACGGTTGAATGACATGAGCACATGGGAGATAATAGTTTTTGTCCTACTGATAAAATGGGTATTGTGAGTTAATAGTTACCTCCTGTCCTTGTGAGAAATCCAAATTATTCTTTTTTATAGCATTTCGCAATCCCTTGCAGAGTGGGAGATAATATCCATCAGTCATGTTTTCCTTCTCTTGGGGAATAAATTCATGCAGCACATATTTAAGTCCCCAGATCAAATCACCAAGATAGTCCACATCAACCGAACATTTCACCTTCTGAAAGTAATACCAACATTAGAATGCATGTCTAATAGTTCACTTGATATAATTCAAATAATTAAGGGAGCTATACTAACAAGGTTTGCCTCAATGACAACTTTGAGTTGATCGTCCTGAACAATCAAATCATTTCTATGGGCACACAGTTTTCGAATAAGCACGCTAAGCTCCTTTCCAGGGCCATCACTAGTGCTGCGGACAACAGATTTTTCTTCAACCTTGACGAAACCAACAGCAAAGACAACCTGACATGATCCACTATTAAAAAACAGTCTGCTGTAGGACAGTCCAAAAGGCGTATGAATGCAAGTGCAACATGAGCGACAAAACTGTTAACTCAAACAAGAGGCATGAAATAATCAAAATATATCAAAATAACATAACACAAATATTTGGAAATCAGGTGTAGCCATCACTATAGGAAAGAACTAACAGACCTTCAAAATATAAGGAATGGGTCATTTTCATTTGAACCACTATTGCCATTGCGTAGTCAAGTGACACAAATAATAGTGTCTGTAGGAGTGTTCTAGACGATCTAGATCTTGTTGCCAAAGCCTAGAAGTTGACAAACTCTAGTTTACTTAGTTTCTAGCCTCATACTCAAATAAACTAGTAATTAGATAAAATTCCATTTCTAACTCCAGTTATTGCCCGTCATGTCTATGAGTCTATCCCAAGAAAAGGAGAGTGATGATAGGCTTTGGGATCATAAATATACACCCACTATTATGGATGTGAAATTCCACTTAATTTCAAACATTATTAACTACCCTGGAGTGAGTTTTGGTCACCCCGCTTGCAGTAACATTATTTGTGCAAAGTGTTTTAAAAGATGACAACCAATAAGAGAGTGCAGTATGATAGAACATGTCTTGTAGTACCATGAAGCTTAAATGCATTAATTACATATGTTTCCTCAAGTCCCCATGAACAAATTAGAATGGAAAGAAACAGTGAATATGCTCATGGAATTATTGTACCTCACGTGCCTCTGTTTCATCAGTCCGACACCACATATGCTGCAAAAATAGAAAGACAGAAGAACTTTATTACCGAGTCGCCAAAATATCCAAAAGAAAAAAAAAGGATGAGGCGGAGGACAATTACCTCACGTGCTTTAAACAAATTCTTATGAACATCAAAAATAGCAAATCCTGAAGGTGTCTCAAGGAGTGTTCTCCTAAATCTCAAATGATGATCATCACGTTCCAACTCCACAATATTCCTGGAAGGGCAAAATCAATACAAACAGAAAAACCGCAAAACAAATAACAAGCTGAGGGAATAACTAACCACCATCCTAACACAAATGAGAATAGCACGATTCCAACAAGCTGACCAACAAAAAAAGGATTAAGAAAACACTTGTCATTTAAGTTTGAGCTGTTTCTGCTCAATCATCCAAAAAGCCTAATTCTCCGTACGTTTGCTACCAACCAAACTGGTTTTTAAGCAAAACTTGTTGTTTTCGAGTCGGTTGTACTTTTTTTTTCCGAGAACACGCAGGAGAACTGCGCATATTTCTATTAATAAGGAATAAAATGTGAGTTTACAAAGGCGAAAAACATGGCGCCACGCTGTTCACGCTCTCTCGAGTCCCTTGTACAGAGTACCGAGCAACCGGCAAGGCATTGTCTTCTTTTTCAGCTCTACTCTAATGCACAACCTTTCGGGACAGGCTCAGGAACACAAAGAACAGAAACTCAGTGGCGAAATCATGATTTACTCACCCCACGTGAAGCCAGCTCGACGAACCACTTGACCCTGCGTCCGTCATTGCTCAATACCCCAACAAATTCAGTGTTTTTGGCTTGTAATCTACAGCGCTCCTATTCCCCACGATTTGGAGCGAGTTTTTCGAGCAGATTGGTGGGATTTGGTGCGGTGGGTGGATCGGCTGTTCTAGGGTTCGGGGTTTGGAGAAACTTTCTCCTAATGATCCACTGCCGATTGATATTTACCAAAATAATTTCCCGATAAACCATTCAATATTTCTAGGTCCACCTGTCACAGATATGGCAAGAGAGAGACGGGATCGGGAAGGGGGGACCTGTCCTGTGAGCAGACAAGCTCGTCGTCGTGGCGGCCCTCGAAGCGAGCTCCCTCCCCTCGTCGCCCCCCGCTCCAGGCACATGATGAGCTCCGAATCGCAGGCGGCAGCGCGCAGGCACGGGGCGAGCGCCGGCTCGCGAACGACTACGCGCCCCAGGGCGCTCGACGCTCGACGCCCCAGTGCAGCTCGTGACGATATCGCCCGCCGCAAGCCGGCGCGGAAACGGAGCGTCGACGCGTCGTCAGCTCAGCTGGGCACGGCCGACGGCGTCCTCGCGGCTTGGAGGCCGTCATGGGGTACGGGTTCAATTCGCGGGAACTACCCGTCGTTCCGTAGGCCACGCGCCGGCAGCTCGTTGTGATGGGGCCCCGTTCGGATGCAGTTTTTAGAGGGCTATAAAGTCCTGTAGCAGTCACATCAATAATGTCGGCACGATTTATGTGTACTAAACAAAGTCAAATCACAAAACTAAGTCCAGGACCCCCCCTCTATTTCGCGAGACGAACGTAATGAGGGTAATTAAGCGGCGATTAGACGATGGTTACTGTAGCATCACTGTGTCAAAACATTGATTAATTAGGCTCGTTAGATTCGTCTCGAAAAATAACGCCCGTCTGCAGAAAGGTTTTGCAATTAAATTTTATTTAGTACCCCTAAATAGTAAGATTCTTTTTTACTTTAGAGGGTAGAAGTTTAGAGGGTGAAATAGAGGGGGAAACGAACGCTACCTAATTTCATCAACTTACACAGCCCTGCGTCTGTCTCTGCTTTGTGGATAGCACTATAGCAGAGTTTGATTAGACTTCACGACTTCTAAAATTACTCGTATTAATCTGCATCGGGAGTTGTCACCTCCGCATCGGCTCGCCCCTGCTGTCCACCAGGTCCCTCTGCAGTGCCAGAGCCTCCAGGTCCGACGCCACATTGACTGTCATCACGACCGACCAAAACTGCCATCTTTAACACAATAGAATAAACAGAAAGATAAATATTTAATTTCAATTAAATTGTTGGGAGCCTCCTCAGAGAGAAGGCACCCTCCAAAAATTAGCGTATGCTGCTAATTGTGGCGTGCACACGGTATTCTTTAGTAAAAGGCGAAAGAATAGTTCGCTCTGTGCACACCACGCAGCTGCGTGCCTTCCTTCGCGGCACCACGCCCTTGCTATGTAGCCAGCGCCTCCCTTCCTCCCTCCGTCCCCAAGCGATGTGGTACTATCTCATTCCACTCCCCACGCACCAGCCGCGCCCTGCACACTCATCCGCCATTCGGCCACTCAGCCTTCCGGCCTGGCCCATTGACTAGGTCCACGTTCCTTGGAGACCCATGAGCATTCGAATGGGCTCGTTCGTGAGTTACGTGGCCCACTGGAGCCCGCCGAGCGGTCGTTATCCGCGAATGGACTGGGGGGCGCTTCGAGACACTTCCAGAGTTGGAACCGAACCTTCTCCACGGTTCGATTTTCCTATCCACTTGTCTGCTCTGCTCCCCGTCCTCTGCTCGCTCATATATCTGCCGCCTCGCGCCATTTTTGCCGCAACGAAGGAAGAGAGTTCGAGCACGCAACAAGAAGCCACGGGAACGTCGACGAGAGAGCGGCGAAGCGCGGCGAGCGAGATGGTGGTGCTCATGGAGGAGTTCGGCGGCCTGTCGCTGAAGAGGAAGGGCGCGGACGAGCCCGAGCTGTTCGATGTCGGCGGCGACGACCGCTCCGGGTTCCCTCTCTCCTGCCGCGCCACCAAGATGCGCCGGCTGGCGTGTTCCGACAACGGCCGACACGACGGGCCGGCGGAGCAGCAGGTCGACCTGCCGATGGGCGACGCGGCGCCGTCGCCGGCGCCCAGCGCCAGGGGCGAGGAGGAGAGGGCGGTGGTGCTGTACGGCGGCGGCGGCCCGTCCGACGCGGCGCAGAGCGCGCCGCTGCTCCGGCCGGATGGTGCGCACGTGCGCGCCGGCGCCGACTGGCTCCGCGCCATGCTCCGGGAGGCCGACAGCCGGACGGTGCGGGAGCTGCTGGCCGGCGCCGAGAAACAGCGCGCCGCGGACCTCGCGCTGGCCCTCGTCCCGTGGGTGCCGCCATCGCCGGCGGCGGCGGACGAGGAGGCAGAGCCGTCCTCGGCCGGAGAAGCGGTGGACGTCTGCGCCAGCGACGGCGCGGCGGCGATGGAGGTCGAGGAGGAAGACCAGGACCAGGTCCATCAGTGGACGCGCCAGCCGTTCGGCAGCGCCGCCGGGGCCGGCTGCGGCGAGGGGTACGCGTACCGGTGGCCGCAGCACTGCATGGCGCCGCCGCAGCTGCAAGCGGTCGGGCAGGCGAGCCCCGTGATGTGGTCGTGGTGAGCCGCACGGTAGCAGTTAGGCAGTAGAAGTAGAGCAGAGCGGCATCGTGTACATTAGTTTTAGCGTTCGCATCAAGGCCATTGGTGATGCCTTTCATGCTTTTGCTCTCCCAATGTTTCAGTCGCTTGTTGTAGCCTCGACCTTAGCCATAGTTTTTTCTTTTTTTTTTTCGAGCAATCGATTTGCCATAGTTGTTGTAAGATCGATTGCGGATTACAGAATTGATGCGTTTCTCCCAGATTTGAGCGAAGCCTCTTGTATTTCAATTTGTCCATCCGTCGTTTTGCTCCTGGTCTGTTGAGCCTGACGATCTCGCTGTATCAGGACAGATAGTTTCCTTCGGTTACAAATTTGCAGAAAGAAATCCGATTACTTATTGAAAGTACAGTACTACTGACTACTGAGCGTAGAGCAGACAAGATTGGGATATTGGTATCGCATTGCTGAAGCCTAGAGGCGACCACTGCAACTCTAACATAGACTGATGTATGATCAAGTGCGATTGTACGAACAGAGTTGTACTACCAATCTTCTTAAAATTCAAGTAGTTACGAGCTACTTCATTGAGCCCTTCATCAAGAGCACGCATAACGTCCTTCGCATCATGCACGACTGAAGCCACGAGCCGATCGGCAGAACAGAAAAATCTGTGCTGGAAGCCTGGAACGCCATTGGCAATTCAGTTTCAAGTGTGACCGGCCACTACCTTGACTAAATCACTAGTTGTTCACGCTCGTCCATCTTTTGCTCGTGCTATCTTCGTAACACTAATTTTTGGTCCATCTTCTGCTAGACTGCTTGTATGTATATGTGTGGTTTTGTATCACTAAATTTTGCCTGTCATTTCAATTGGTTCCTCAAGTTGCTTCCCCGTAGTCTCAGGCATATTCACAGTACCATCTCAGAAACTCTGCATGATGTTTTGCCAGACTACCCCGTGAGATGTGGTCGTGGTGACCACACGGTAGCAGTTAGACAGGAGATCATACTAGCATCCTGTACATGGCGATTCCATAGTTGTCATCGACGCCATACTTGGAGAAATGCGACTCTCGCCGGGGCCAATCACGATGCACTGTCCAGCCAACGGGCCGTGTCGTGCCAACAGCATGCACTCGGCCCATGCACAACTGATATCCGAAATTGTTAAGCACAATTGATACAACAACAAATTGGAGCAATCTGTTGTTTTGTCTCCTCTACTTGTTGCTCCAAAAAAAAAAAAAACTCCTCTACTTGTGTTGTTGTACATTAAATCTTTATTATGGCATGCCGAAATTGCATTGCTGGAGATAACCACAGCAAACGTTTGATGCATGAACCTTGGATCCATATGCCACTGGACCATCTCGGAACACGTTTTTACTAGCAGAATATAGCACAATGTAATGGCTAATGGTTACCATTTTTACGTATAAAAAATCAAAATACATCTTGGCTACAGCTATTTTCCTAGTCACACATCGCGTTTGAGGAAATGACATAAATTGTTGCCACTTCGGGCCGTGTGCTCGGTCGCCGTGAGGTCTCAAGCTACCGTTGGAGTTCAAAAAATATATTCAATTTCATATATCTCTCTATGTTCCCTACTGTATTCGTGTATAGTGTCATTTTCATGCATTTATGACTTCCTGGGTCCTGGCTGTTTTTGTTGCAAGTCGTTCATATCTACTAGTACTACTTGGAAGCGAGATTTTCCAAACTTTAATGTTTTCCTTTTGCAGTATGCTATTGATGCATATGATCCACCTCAGATATGTTGATCTTTCTAGATCCTGATGGATATCTGGTTGGATATGACATATACTCTTGCTGTTCATTACAAGGCATTCCGAAGTTATCTATGTTTTTAAAGGAAATTCATGTTTTAGAATCGAACCTTCTGAGGGGTAGGTGGGAAACCTAAAGTAAATTCTCTATAAAATGGCTCCAAATTTTGCAAATGCTTTCAGAATTCCCTCTGTGAGAAACCATCCGAGTACAGCCGCCACTCGGTCAGAGCGTTTAGTGAAAGCGAGACAAGCCAGCCGGCCGGCGTTTCCTCTCCCTCCCTCTCACAGCGCGGCGCGATCATCGAGGCGGCCGCCGCCGCTTCCGCGACAGAGCGAGTCGCCAGCGCGCGCGGACACTAGCCAGGCAGGAACCATGCCGCGACGGTGCCCCCGCCGGGCCGAGCTCTTCCGCCGGCTCGACGCCTACTGCGAGGACGCTCGTCTTCGTGGTGAACCGCAGTCGCCGCCGCCGGTGGAGACTCCTCGGGAGGAGGACGAGGACATTGGTCGCTACTTTAAGCGCCGCTACTGCCATTACTACAGGTATAAGCTCGCTCCTCTTCCTCATTTCTCTTCTGTGATCATTAGTGATCGATTTTGCTTGCCGGTGCCGGGGAAAAAAATCTTGCTGGGGCAGAGCTCTAGTCCTGCTACGCTGGTGGAGTTTCGTGTTATGCTCGGTTGATTGTGAAATGCTGTATAGTAGTTTTTCTTTGATTCCAGGCGTGGGAATTGTAGAGTAGTTTTTTTCTGTAGCTAGCAGGACGGCCGAAGATTTGTGTTTGAATTCTGATGGATCTTGGTGTCTATTTTGGTTTATGAATTTGTGTAATAGAAATATACATTTCATGTTTGCCATGCCCAACGAGATGTCTGGGACAATCATGATTTGCGATCTTGAGCTGATTGGCACACGACTGTGTGAATACCAGGGCCATACTCTGTTATGTTATAGCACATTAGCTTTGTTAGCTTAATGTTGTGTTTCTATGGCTCGAGTGATTCTGTGCAAGCGTGCTGCAGCATATATATTGAACATGACTGAAGAATCAGACTCGGTGAACCTCTTTGGTTCGGTCTTATCTATGCTAATGGGGCATTTATTTCTAAGACTAACAGATCAAAGCATCTTGCCTGTGATCTTGGATGTAATTACAAATCTTTGGAGGTTTATGCAGTACCTTAACCTGATTTGAAACGTTTCTCTTTCGGTATGGAATGGAAAGAGCCAAAAGTAGATGCTGAGCAAACCTGATTTGTAGGATCCTGGGTATTTTAAGGAGGTGTTATGTTCTTAAGTCTTATTGACTGTTGCTAATTGTACATTTGCATATAACCTTGGTTTCTTCACTGTCAGGTCCGTAGGTAAACTTACATGCTGCCAATGCTTCATCTGAAGCCTTTCGGTTGTGTTATTTGATAATGTGCTAATGACGGGTTTACATTCGCAAACGTTATGAAAAACACTAATTAAGCCATTCTTCATAAATCCTCTGTCCTCAAGTTACTGTAAACTCGTCCATATATAACACATCATGGAAATCTTATTAGCAGTGACCTTTTTGTACATTGCTTTATTTAACTTACTTTAGATCCTTCCGTCATTTGAAGTGATTTTTTAAGTTAGAATTGTCATGACCTAGTAGACCAACTGATAATTATATAAGGCTAGAACATGAAATATTCTGAGTATTCATCAACTTGCATGTTATATGTCACTTTGCTGATTCTATAATGTGTCACAACTAGCATCAACTTGTTAGCATGTTATATGCCGAATAGGAGGTTACTAACCGCTGCACATTTATTCATATTGGCAAATGAATGATTTAAATGTGTCATTGAAGAAACTTCATTAATTACCTTATTCTATTTTCAGATCCTGATTGACAGCTATTTTGCATGTAGTAACTATCTTTTTGTGGATATAATTTCGAGATCACTATGGTCTTGCTCATGTGGCTTTGGCTATGTTTTTTTTTTGTCTTGAATGGGTTTCCCCTTCTTATGTGCTGTTTAGGATGCCATTTGTTCCTCTATAGTGCTAATATTTACTGTCACCTACATCAGGGCCTTAACAGGTATGGAGCCCGACCTAGGTGTTTCCCCACTCTCTGCTACAGGGGGCTCCATATATCTTCCACCGGAGAAGAGACAGAGAATTGTATCTGATAAAGGTGGTGAGCAATCTGATGGTGGTAAGCATTCCTCTGAATGTGAACCCAACAATGTCCTTTGTAAGATCGACGAAGGTGATGGCGGGGAAGATGAACAGGGAGATCATAACTACGTCTCCGATGTGCCATCTAAGCGACCAAGACAAAAGACTTTATCTATTGATGCCTATGCTGTTCAATGCTCTATATGCGGAAAATGGAGATTTGTTCAGTCAAAAAAGAAGTATGAAGAAATTCGTGCGCATATCACGAAGGATCCTTTTAAATGTGAAAAAGCCCGTGAGTGGAAACCTAATGTGGCATGCAATGATCCGTCCGATTTACATGACGATGACAGCTGGCTTCGGGCAATGGATCAACATGACATTGCAGAGACCCCTACAGGGTGGGAGAGATTTATCAAGATACGAAGCAAAGGATGCAGTAAATTTGCTGATGTGTGAGTAATAGTGTTCCCCCTGGCTAATTTTCTTCCCGTTTCGTTTTTATATATTGTTTCTGATCAAATGACATTGTAGTTTTTAGTGCGCTGCCCATAATGTGACATTTTGTATGCTATGTAATGCGTATGTGCTAACATTTTATCCATGCTTTCAGGTACTACTTATCTCCCGCTGGAAAGACTCTGAGATCAAGGAACGAAATTAAGAAGTATGCCAAACTCTTCCCTTAAGCGTACTATTAATCTCACGTCCAGCGTTAGATGTATCTTTCTTGTCGAATAGTTGCAAGTTATAATTACTCCAAAATTGTTGCCTCAGTGGCGTTGTTGTTCCTAAACTAGCTCAGCAGTAGCCCCAAAGCAACCTTTAGTCTCATTCAGGAATCTTCCCGTTTTATTTCATTAAGCATGGGAATATATAGCACACTATGTTGGCATATATCATATGAGATCTTTTTGCATGGGCGTATTATGATTTGTTAATTTGTGTTTCAATCTTTCCAAGTTGTTTTCTAATTCTTCAAATGGTATGCCTTTGATAGATACCTTGAGGAAAATCCACATTACATGGATCAAGGTGTAAGGTTATCCCAGTTTTCATTCAAGATACCTGCACCTGCACGGCCAGACTACGTACGAAAGCGTACCCAGACGAATCAAAATGATGGTGCGCTTGAAGAATCAACTAAGCCTCTTCCCGAAGAAGGTAGAGTACTAACTTCCTTTACCGTTTGCCTTTTTTGTCTTTGAAAAAATGGAACATATTACTATTTGTTGTTGTCAACGTCGTGAAGTTATGAAGCTTATTGAGTACGAACTGATGGTGAGCTAGGTTGAAGATGTGCCTGTAAACTCTCTTAAAAACCATTTGTTAATTTATGACCTTTGCGTTTGCTGATCGTATGAGGATATTTTTTTATCAATAAATTTGCTGGATGAAGTTAAAAGCCTAACTGAATTTTCTTAAAAGTTGATTGAGGGCCTGATGACACATTGTAGATAATTACCCCATATAAAAATTAATGCTTTCCAACCAGGCAGCAATTTAGGATGTTTATGGCAGTAATCTGAAACATGATTGTATGAAGTTGCTTGGTGCTACTAGTGTACCAAGATCCTAGCAAAACAGGGGAATGCTTTGATGTGGCTAGCAGCTTGACGTTTGTTTGGGTGGTTGTTCATTTACACTTGTGCCTGTGCTTCCGAGTGTAGTGTTTCTACTTTCTACATCACCTGATTCGTTGTTTTGTTTGTTGCTTCAGTGCAACCCTTAGCCTGGGCAGCTCCTCCAACGGATGAGGGCCCGTCTTGGGACAACAACCTGCTGGTCCCGTACAATGAAGACCCATTTGAGCAGCTGCAACCTGGACCGCCGGAGACGATACCGGGCAACCTGCCTCCGCCAGCCGTTTAGCCTCCTGAACTCTGCATCGGCCGGGCATGCCCAGGACCAACTTTTGGGCGGTGTTAGAGTGACAGAAGACTATAGGTACTTGTTGTACCAGTTATATAAAACCCTGCTCTGATTCCCTAGCTAGCTAGATAGATACAGCAGTGGATGTTTGTGTTTACCTGTTGTTGGTTGTTTTGCATGGTCGCCAGGACCAGGGCGTGTGTATGTTTCTGTTGTTTCAACGCCGTTCTGGCGACTATTTTGTACTGTAGCTCGCTTGCTGCTGGTCGTCCTGGCAAGATGAAAACTCTGTACTAGGAATTTTGGGACGACGACACACCAAGAAAGTGTCGGTCGAAGTGGAATGGATGGGGGCACTTATCACCTTACCCTGTGCTGTGCGATGCGAGTTGTGCTGTGTTTTCGTAGCATTTCCTTTTTGCCGTTTCCTGCTGAGATCAGAGCGGCTCGAGGCCGGCGATGCGAAGCAGGCGCCGGCCGGTGTGAGATCAGCATGTAATGTAGGGTCCCTGTTGGGCTCGGGCGGCCTGGTGCGGAACCTCGACGCCCGGCCGCCGACCCGCGCCCCACGGCCGCGGCGATGCGAACAACTCTGCAGCGCGGCGTGATGTTGTCGGCCGCCTTCTTCGCGACGACCTGACCTCTGCCACAGGCGGTGGCGCGTAGCCTGAGAGCGGCGCGGCACGGCCACCGTGTGAGATGCCTGACCGCTTGCGCCCGCGACGCCTAAGCTGAGAACTGCCTGGCCACCGCGCGAGGCAATAAGGCCGCCTGCACCGGCCGGGAACCCACGCCCGGCTGATGATGCAGGCACTAACCGCCGAGCTAGGCGGCGCGGCCAGACCGATCGAGCCCTCCAGGTGACACGACGCCGTTGGCCGCTCCGCCGCGGGAGGCGCGCTGGTCTGCACTGCACCCGCCAGGCTGCCTGTAGGCTATAGCCACCGCGGACGGAGGTGCGAGCACCCCGGGAGGCGCGCTCGACTGCGCTGCTGGCCTGAAACCCCACGGACGCGAACGCATAGCCGCGCGCTGCTGCGGCCCACCTGCGCCGGCAGCGACGTGACCAACCGCGCGTGGCGTGGCCGCCTGCAGCGGCCGGCAGCCTGTTCGGTTGCCCGTAACTGGCTGGGCTGGACGCTGGGCTGGTCTGGCTGATCAGCCCAGCCGTTCGGCTGCCCAGCCCAGACGAACTGCTGGCAATAAGCCAGCATCCACTGCTGCTGGGCAGCCGAACGGCTGGCAATAAGCCAGCATCATCCATTGCTGTTGGACGCTTCCCGCACCGCATCGCGTTAGGGTAGGGCGGCTGTGCATCGGTGCGCCTCCCGGCCGCCACGAGCCGCCGGCCCCTCCCCCACCGCAGCCGTCGCCGGTCCGATGCACCGCCGGTCCCCTAGCCGCCACTAGCCGCCGCCGCATCCGTCGCCGCCCTGACGCAGCGCGGCCCCGTCGCGGGCGCTGTCGCCGTCCGGAGGAACCGCGCGGCGTCGCCTTCCCGCCGAACCGCGCACCGTTGCCGGTCCCATCGACGTCCCGAGGCACCGCGGGCCGTCGCCCTGCGCATCGAGCGCAGTCACCGCACCTGTCGACGCCCCGGGACTCCAGCGCTGTCGCCGTACCTGTCGCCGCGCCCGTCCCTGTTCCTGGCCATCTTGTCCTTCCTCATCTCGGTGCGGATCAAGTGCTGCCAACGCTGGTAACGTCGTCATCTTCGTCGTGCTCTCCACCGCAAGCCAGGCAATCGAGCCAAGGGTCCAAACGTCGACGGCTTTCTGCAAAGGCAAGTCCCCTTTTCATTTCAGAAATCCATAGTTTTGTTCTGGTTCAATTTGCAAAGTTTGTTTAGATGTTGCCTCTGCTGCTACGTCGTAATTTGAAATAAATCCAGATAGATGGCAAAAGATTATAAGGTCAGTAGAAGTTAGAAACATCCTGAATACATGATCTTGATCTCTTAAAAGTTTATGGTGTGCCCCTTCTTTTTCTTGTCCAGTTTCTTGTTACCAATGCATACGACTCTGATAGTTTAAAATTGGAAGTTCCATTGTTTTGTTAGGGATTAATTAGGTCCCACCTAGTAGGTTTCACATAAGTCAGAAAGCTTCCTTCAAAACATTGTAGGTCTTTCCTTTAATATTTAAGTCAATTGTTTGTTTTCAACCTTGATCTTTGAAATTATCAGCTGTACAACATATAACCAACAAGCCTATAACCTTCATACAGATGTCCTGTGATCGTGCTTACTGGGATCAGCAGACCACATCAAAGTTGCTTGACCTAGTGGCTAAACAGAAAGAACAGGCTCACTGGTCGGACCGCAGCCCTACCTCTCTGGGCTGGGCTAATATCGCGCGTTCCTTCAACGAGTCCACTAAGTTAGGCTACCGAAAGAAGCAGCTCCAGAACAAGTTCAACGACCTCAAAAGGGTGTATTTCAATTGGCGTGACGGTTGCAGCCACATTGGCCTAGGACGTGATCCAGATACCGGTAAGGTGGCAGCAGACCCCGTTTGGTACGCCGCAGTCCATGGGGTACTAACTTCGACATTTTTCCTTCAATCCAATCTACTACCTAGGTTCCCTCTAATTGAGTTGAAACATGTCCAACCATTTGCTACACGTGCAGGAACATAGCCAACCGGTGAGAAGTACAAACGTCCGCCATGCTGTGACCAGCTGTTCTCACTTTTTCGGACACACCCCTGTAAGCTTCATGACCATTGGAGCTCGGAAACCCTAAAGGTATGAATGTTTTGCTAATTGGGTGACCATGATGTGACTAACATTTCCATATAGGATATTTAAATGGTCATGTCAATGGAAGCGTCGTCTCACAACTCTATCTTATTGACGACTTGGTGATTGGTTGCCTCGACAATTCGGATCGAGAACTTGATGGAGTCAAGGTTGAAGATGGATCAAGGCTAAGGACATGATAGACCAAGCAAGTGTTGGCTTGGTGTAGATGCTAGCTTGAGTCCATAGGAAAAACCGGACTATCAAGAGGGATCGAATTGATTCTCTTAGAGCACACTAGGTTAGAGATCAAATGGATGCATTGTGAGTCTCTTGAGGGCTAGGGTGGCTGAAGAGAAGAAGAGGAACCAAGAATCAAGAAGTTGGAAGCAAGGATCAAGAGTGGATCAAGTTTTCAGCCTATGCAGTAGAGATCGGACAGTACGGTCCTAGAGACCGTATGGTACGGTCTTCATTGAAGATCCAGATAGAGAAGTGAAGTCTCAGATGCTGAGAAAATGAAGACCGGACAATTGACCGGACAGTACGGTCAAGGGACCGTATGGTACGGTCATCAGAAGATTTTCAGACAGAGAAGCTGAAGTTTCTGGAAGAGAAGAAAATGAAGACCGGACAGTTGACCGGACGGTACGGTCTTAGGGACCGGACGGTACGGTCTTCATTGGAGAAGATCAGGCAGAGAAGAAGGAAATGGAGATGCGCCTGGAAATAGAGACCGGACAGTACGGTCTAAAGGAGACCGGACAGTACGGTCCTTTGTACGGTCTCTAGTTTGCCAGGGTACTTTTGGGCAACGGCTAGTTTTGAGTTGGTAGCCTATAAATAGTTAGTTGCTCGCCCCTTGAGGGGTCTCTTGGCCATTGTTGGAGTGCAGGAAACTCAGAGGAAGCCAAGAGCAAGGGAGAGAAGCACTTGTGAAGGATTTGGAGTGATCCTAGTGCTTGAGAGAGTAGCAATTGTATCCACTTGATCTCTAGGCTAGTGTGAGCTTTAGAGAGTCACTTCGGTTTGTTATTCTTGGTCTATGGCAAGGCCTAGACCGGTTAGGCATTGGTGTTGAGCTGTCCAAGGAGATTGTGGAAGCTAACACAAGTTTGTACACGGTCTTGGAGCTTCCCGTGCGAAAGAAGCATCACTAATGGAGCGCCCTTTGGCACGCATCAAGTGCGGAGCCTTACCTCCGGAAGAGTATCCGGGATCGAGCCCGGCGGGACGTGCCCGCGACTTCACTCGGAGGGTGAAGTGTGCTCTAGGGAGGATCGCCTTCGAGCGGAGGGACGGGGTCGAGACTCCGCGGGAGTGACCCAACATGGAGTAGGGGAAGGCGCCATCCTTCCGAGACTACGGGAAAAATCATGAGCATTCCTATCTCTATTTCCTTTACTTACTAGCATTTACGTTTCCGCATTTACTTATGTGCTAGTAGAATTGCATAATAGGTTGTCTCTTTACTACTTGGTAGAATTGCTTGTTAGGGTGTTGCTTGTTGCTAGATTAGATTATGTGCACGCATCGCTAGCTTCTTGTTGTCACCATATCTAGTCTTGCTAGCTTCACGCCTTAAGTACGTTTGAGAGAAATTATTGAGCCACCGATTCACCCTCCCCTCTCAGTGCCCTTGATCCTTTCAACCCCCCGTGATAGGGGCGAGTTGGTATCTGCCGGTGGACATGGCACTGATCAAACCAGCAGTAGTGGTGGCAGCCCTTACAGTCCTCACGAATTGTCGGACGAGCCCCTAGGTTTCCGTAGTGGCGGTCAGTCCTCCAAAAGATCCAGTAGGGAACATTCCGTTTGTAGCCCAATCAAAAAGAAGAGTAGCCTGACTCCCTCCCTTGATGACTGCCTTGACGACCTCAACCACATCATTAAGGAATCTAAGGAGCAGAAGCCCCGCCATATCACTGAAGCCGAGGAGATGGCAAAAGTCAATAAGATTTTGAAAGATGATGGGTACAGCGAGAGTGATCTGTTTTTTCGCCCAAGCCTTGAATATTTGCATGACAACAGGCTACATCGTCGTGCTTTCTTGGATTTGGAAACCAAAGAAGGGCGGATCAACTACGTCAAGGTTGCCTTGGATATCATGACTCGAAAGTCCAAGTGATCCGAACGAAAGCAACTCCTGCGGGTCTTTAATTTCATGTTGTTTTCCTTAATGCCCGTATGGTGGCATTGTATTGTAATAAAGCCAATCATGTAATATACAATACGCAGTTAGTATTAGAGTACCTGATGGCTTGGAGTTGTGTGTTAGTTGTGCATTTCTGGGCTGCGAGCTGCAGTCCAATTGCCAGCAGTTGTTGTTATATTGTCAATGGATAATAAGTCATTGTTGTTGTGCACTCTATTTCATTATCAAGTCATTGTTGTTATTTCATTATTAGAGTTTGTTCACATTATTTGACATTGATAATTCTTTTGTTGCATATTTCAGTTGAATATGGATAATCGGTCATTATTGTCTTGCATTCTATTTCATTATCAAGTCATTGTTGTTTTCACATTATTAGAGTTTGTTCACATTATTTGACATTGATAATTCTTTTGGTTCATATTTCAGTTGAATATGGATAATCAGTCATTGTTGTTTTGCATTCTATTTCATTATCAAGTCATTGTTGTTTTCACATTATTAGAGTTTGTTCACATTATTTGACATTGATAATTCTTTTGTTGCATATTTCAGTTGAATATGGATAGCAGCGAAGACTCGTCGACCATTGACAGTTCTAGCGACGTTCCACGTGCAGACCTTGGCCAAGGCAGCTCTCGTGCTGCGAAGGATTAAAGCACTACAGAATACGGAGCCACCTTTGGTAAATCCCATACCTAAGCTGAGTGGGGCTCAGTGGATGCAACTGAATCTTCAAGACCCTGCTAGGTGCACGGATAATTTACGTATGACTCCTGATGCTTTCTTGAACTTGCATCACTGCTTAGGTAAATATGGGTTGAAAAGTACAAAAGAGTGCAGTTCCATCGAAGCTTTAGGTTTATATATGTGGACCTGTGCGCACGGATCTGCTGTTAGAGAATGCAGAGATAGATATGAACGTTCTTTAGATACAATAAGTAGGAAGACATCAAATGTAGCAGCGATTATGTTTAGGTGGGCACAGACTATACTAGTTCCAGCCGATAGGCACTATACACAAGTGAGCTCGGAACTTGCTGAATATGCACCATGATTTGATGGATGCATAGGTGCCATAGATGGCACTCACATACCGGTTGAGGTGAACCAAGAAGCCAAAGTCGACTTCATTAATAGGAAAGGAGAAGTCGATTAATGTTTGCGCCATAGTAGACATGCACCGGTTCACCTATGTGGGAGCCGGGAAGGCGGGTGCATGTCATGACATGGCGGTTCTACAAGATTGTCAGGCGAATCAAAGGTTCCCGCATCCACCCCCAGGTTTGTGATTTTGTTGAAGCCTATCATGCTGCAGTTTTGTATCCACATGATTTTAACATTTGCTTTGGTAGTAATACTGGAAATGGTTGAACTGTTGTAGGTAGGTATTACCTAGCGGACCTCGGGATACATGGAGCAGCAAGGATACATGACTTCTTTTCGGGACACAAGGTACCATAGGTCACACTTTAATGGCATAGACATTAGGACATTAGATCGTCAGGAAAAGTTTAACTACATTCACTCCAAGCTGTGCAATATCATTGAAAGGAGGTTTGGACACCTCAAAGAGCGGTGGCATATCTTGGAAGGGGTTCCATTCTTCAAGAGGGAAAAGCAAGCGAGGATGATCATATCATGCTTTGCGCTGGATAATTATTTGTGGCTGCGTAAGTATGGAGATGGTGCGAGGTACGATCCGTCGGAATGGGTGTTGATGAATACTACAACGAATACCTCAACACTGAGGGAATCGGTATCTGCTGTTTGGCCTGCACGTTAATGGAGGAAACATAATGTCATCGACTATATTATTATGTAATTGGTCATATTAGAAATTGAACAATATGTATTGTAGTCGTATATTGGACTGGTCATCCACTATATTATTATGGTATTTTGACGTGAACAATCCTTAGTAGGTTGTGCTATGGCGTTATGTATGTAATTCATGTCCCTTTGAGCAATTGTTTTGTTTTGAAATTGAAAATAAAAAAAAAAAACAGACCAGCTGGCTGGTTGACCGCTGACTGGATGGCTGGCTAGTTCACCCCTGGCTGGATGGCTGGCTGATCAGCCCAGCCTCCAGCCCAGCCAAAAACGAGCAACCGAACAGGCTGTATACCGTTTGGCAAGGCTTACGCCTTCAGCTTGTTTTGACAAACGAGTCTTGGAGTTTTTAAGCAACTTTTTTCTTTTTGCCAAATGTCACTTACGAGAATGACTCGTAGCATCTTGTTTGGATTACATGTTTGACCATAAAAAAGGCTGGTAACTATTTGTTCCACGTTCTTTTTAACAACGTGCCAACCATATATTTTTGTTAAAATAGAAATAAAAAGTTTGATCACAAACCATAATGTTGGTGGCGGGAAAACAAAGACAAAAAGATCTATGAAAATGTAGATGCAAAATTTTAAATGCCCAAGAGATGTGATCAGAGATCCACAACTTCGTCCTCCTACATTAGGATACGATCGAATGTGGATTTTGATCAGGATGATTTTACGATATTTATTACATTGATCTAAATACCTTTACATGGACCTTTGGGCCCCAATTCTGTGACGTACGTGTCTCCTGAAATTTCTTCCGTTCGACCATGTCTCGCCACTCGCCCACTCGCACCACCATCGACCCGAACCGCCGCGTCGCAGCCAGCAAACCCCTTCCCAGCGGGAGTGTTTTACCTCTATGCCATTATAAAAGTTGGTCGTTACGTGTATGTCATTAAAAAAGTTGTTGGCACCTGTATGCCATCGCACGAACTTTCTTTTACCTACACGCCATTATTACATTATTATGGACGATTTTACCCTTTGCTCTCACGCTCCCACCTCCTTCTTCTCCTTCTTCCTCCTCTCTCTCCCCGGCACGCGCGCCTCCGCCGAGCCGCGCCTCCGCCGAGCCTACCTGCGCCCGCCGCCGTCAAGCCGCGCCGCCGCCAAGCCGCGCGCCCGCCGCCGTCCCGCGCCCGCCGCCGTCTCGCGCCTGCGCCGTCCCGCGCCCACGCCCGCGCCGCCGCCAAGCCGCACGCTCGCCGCCGCCGCCAAGCCGCGCGCCCGCCGCCGTCCCGCGCCCACGCCCGCCGCCGCCAAGCCGCGCGCCCGCCGCCGCCGCCCTTCTCCCTCCGCCCGCGCCGCCGCTAAGCCGCGCGCCCGCCGCCGTCCCGCGCCCGCGCCCGCGCCACCGCCAAGCCGCGCGCCCGCCGCCGTCGCGCGCCCGCCGCCGTCCCGCGCCCGCCGCCACCGCCCTTCTCCCTCGCGCCCGCGCCGCCGCTAAGCCCCGCGCCCGCCGCCGTCCCGCGCCCGCCGCCGTCCCGCGCCCGCGTCGCCGCCAAGCCGCGCGCCCGCCGCCGTCCCGCGCCCGCCGCCGTGTAGGGCGCCGCCCTTCTCCCTCGCGAGTCAGGAAGGCAGCCAGCTCGCGAGCGCAGCAGCGGGCGCTAGATTGGAGAGGGGCCGGGGTTCGCCGAGACGGAGAGGAGCTCGGCCAGGAGACAAAAAGGGAGCGGAGATTGGAGAAGGACTTCGGCATTGCTGCTGCTGCTGCCCGAGCTGCTGCTGCTGCGGGCGCGCGACTTTGCTCGAGCTCGGTCGGGGCGGCAATGGCGGCTCCGCTCGTTCTTGCGCGAGAGAGAAGAGAGGAAGAGGAAGGAAGAGGAAGAAGAAGGGGTAAAATCGTCCATAATGACGTATAGGTAAAAGAAAGTTCGTGCGATGGTATACAGGTGCCAACAACTTTTTTAATGACATACACGTAACGACCAACTTTTATAATGGCATAGAGGTAAAACACTCTCCCAGCGGATCCCAGCGCCGCCGCCAGGAACCCAACTCCTCCCATCCCGGCCGGAAGCCCCGCCGCCCTAGCTCCTTCTGCCCTGCCCGGCTCATCTCCCAGCCAACTCCGCCTCCGCCAACACTACAGGTACACGCTCGCTCCTGATCATTAGTGATTTTGCTTGCCGGTGCCGGGGGAAAAAATTCGTGTTAGGTTCGGTTGATTGCAAAAATGTTGTAGAGTAGTTTTTCTTGCTTCCAGGCGTGGGAATTGCAGAGTAGGTTTTTCTGTAGCTAGCTAGCAGGAGGCTGGAGATTTGTGCTTGAATTCTGATGGATCTTGGTGTCAAACTTTGGCTTATGAAATTGTGTATAGAAACGTACCTTTCATGCTTTCCATGCCCAACAAAATCTCGGCCGGGACGATCATGATTTGCGATGTTGGATTGATTGGCACACAACTGTGTGATGAATACCAGGGTGACAGGGTCATACTCTGTTATGTTATAGATGTGGCCTGTTGGTGTAGACTTAGCTTTGTTAGCTTAATTAATGTTGTGTTTCTATGGCTCGAGTGATTCTGTGCTACCCTCTTGCTGCATGGTCTTTGTTGGGACATGGGACCTGGGACGTTGCATTGGTGCTTCTTAGTTGAGCTTTTCAAGTGATAGTTATGCCATCTAAGTAGACCAGAATGGTTGTTTCCTGGGTATAACAATGAGGAATCGTATTCATAAATTTCTGTTCCCAAATATATCTTGGAATCAAGCATAGGGACCTTCTTACCTCACGTTGGCTAGCTAGATGTTAAATGTTGGAGATCTATGCTGCAGCATATTGAACATGATTGAAGAAACGACTTGGTGAACCTCTTTGGTTCGGTCTTATGTGTGCTAATGGGGCATTTTTTTTCTATGGCTAACAGATCCAAGTATCTTGCCTGTGATCTTGGATGTTAAGACACCTAAAGCTCGTTTAATTACGAAATGTTGGGAGGTTTATGCAGTACCTTAACTAACCTGATTTGAAACATTCTCTTTTGGTATGAAATGGAAGGAGCCAAAAGTAGATGCTTAGCAAACCTGATTTGTAGGACCCTGGGTACTTTAAGGAGGTCCTATGTTCTTAATTCTTATTGACAGGTGCTAATTGTATATTTGCATATAGCCTTGGTTTCTTCACTGTCAGGTCCGTAAGTAAACTTACTTGCTGCCAATGCTCCATCTGAAGCCTTTTGGTGGTGTTATTTTGTGTTTCTATGGTATTTGATAATCTGCTGATGACGGGTTTACATTCACAAACGATATGAAAAACACTGATTAAGCCATGCTTCATAAATCCTCAAGTTACTGTAAATTCATCCATAACACATCATGGAAATCTTATTAGCAGTGGCCTTTTTGTACATTGCTTTATTTAACTTACTTTAGATCCTTCTGTCATTTGAAAGTGACTTTTTTAGTTATAATTGTCATGACCTAGTAATGCCAGACCAACTGATAATTATATAAGGCTAGAACATGAAATATTCTGAGCAATCAACTTGCATGTTATATGTCACCTTTCTGATTCTATAATGTGTCACAACTAGCATCAACTTGTTAGCATGCTATATGCCAAATAGGAGGTTGCAAATGAATGATTTATAAAAGTGTCATTGCAGAAACTTCATTAATTAATGACCTTATTTTATTTTCAGATCCTGATTCACAGCAATTTTATTTTGTGTGTGCGTGTGCGTGTGTGTATGTGTGTGTGTGTTTCCCCTTCTTATTTATGCTAATATTTCCTGTCACCTACATCAGGGCCTTATCAAGTATGGAGCCCGACCTAGGAGTATGGGGCTCCATATGTCTTCCACCGGAGAAGAGACAGAATTGTATCTGATAAAGGTGGCGAGCAATCTGATGGTGATAGGCATTCCTCCGAATGTGAACCCAACAATGTCCTTTGTAAGATCGACAAAGGTGATGGCGGGGAAGATGAACAGGAAGATCATAACCACGTCTCCGATGTTCCATCTAAGCGATCGAGACAAAAGTCTTTATCTATTGAAGCCTATGCTGTTCAATGCTCTATATGCGGAAAATGGAGACTTGTTCAGTCAAAAAAGAAGTATGAAGAAATTCGTGCGCATATCACGAAGGCTCTTTTTAACTGTGGAAAAGCCCGTGAGTGGAAACCTAATGTGACATGCAATGATCCGTCGGATGTACATGAGTATGACAGCCGGCTTTGGGCAATGGATCAACATGACATTCCAGAGACCCCTCCAGGGTGGGAGCGATTGATCAAGATACGAAGCAAAGGATGCACCAAATTTGCTGATGTGTGAGTAATAGTGTTCCCCCCCTGCCTAATTTTCTCATGCTTTCAGGTACTATTTATCTCCTGCTGGAAAGACTCTGAGATCAAGGAACGAAGTTAAGAAGTATGCCAAACTCTTCCCTTAAGCGTACTATTAATCTCACGTCCAGTTTTAGATGTATCTTTCTTGTGGAATAGTTGCAAGTTAGAATTACTCCAAAATTGTTGCCTCAGTGGCGTTGTTGTTCCTAAACTAGCTCAGCAGTAGCCCCCAAGCAGCCTTTAGTCTCATTCAGGAATCTTCCCGTTTTTATTTCATTAAGCATGGGAATAGCACACTATGTTGGCATATATCATATGAGATCTTTTTGCATGGGCGTATTATGATTTTTTTACCTTTGTGTTTCAATCTTTCTAAGTTGTTTTCTAATTCTTCAAATGGTACGCCTTTGACAGATACCTTGAAGAAAATACACATTACATGGGATCAAGGTGTAAGATTATCCCAGTTTTCATTCAAGATACCTGCACCTGCACGGCCAGACTATGTAAGAAAACGTACCCAGACGAATCGAAATGATGGTGCGCTTGAAGAATCAACTGAGCCTCTTCCGGAAGAAGTTAGTGCATCACTTTAACTTCCTTTACCGTTTGCCTTTTTTTTCTTTGGAAAATCGTAACATATTACTATGTGTTGTTGTTGATGTCATGAAGTTATGGAGCTGTTTGAGTAGTAGAACTGATGGTGAGCTAGGTTGAAGATGTGCCTATATAAACTCTCTTAAAAACCATTTGTTAAATTTACGACCTGTGTGTTTCTGATCGTATGAGGATATTTTTTATCAATAAATTGCTGGATGAAGTTAAAATTCTAACTGAGTTTTCTTAAAAGTTGATTGAGAGCCTCATGAGTGATTATGACACATTGTAGATAATTACCCCAGATGGAAATTAATGCTTTCAACTAGGCAACAGTTTAGGATGTTTATGGCAGTTACCTAAATTGTATGAAGTTGCTTGGTGCTACTAGTGTACCACGATCCTAGCAAAACAGGGAATGCGTTGATGTGGCTAGCTTCTTGACGTTTGTTTGGGCAGTTGTTTATTTACACTTGTGCCTTTATCTACATCACCTGATTCCTTGCTTTGTTTCTTGCTCCAGTGCAACCCATATAGCTTGGGCAGCCTCCAACGGATGAGGGTCCGTCGGGGGACAACCACCAGCTGGTCCTGTACAATGAAGATCCATCTGAACTGCTGCAACCTGAAACGCCGGAGATGATGCCGGGCAACCTGCCGCCACCGCCGCGCGCCGGCGGCCGTTTAGCCCCCTGAACTCTGCGTCCGGCATGCACAGGACCAACTTTTGGGCAGTGTTTGAGTGATACAAGACTATTATAGATCCTTCTACCAGTGATACAAAACACTGCTCCGATCCCCTAGCTATATGCTGTGGCTGTGTTGTTTTATCTGTTGGTTGTTTTGGTCGTCAGGACGAGGGCGTGTGTATCTTTCTGCTACTTCAACGCCGTTCTGGCGACGTTTGTACCTTAGCTCGCTGCTAGTCATGGCAAGATGAAAACTCTGTAGGAATTTTGGGACGACGACACATCAAGAAAGTGTCGGTCGAAGAAGTTTTCTGGAAGTGGAATGGATGGGGCACTTATTACCTTACCCTGTACTGTCTAATATCAGTTGCGCTGTGAGTTTGTAGCATTCCTTTTGCTGTTTCATCAGAGCAGCTCGAGTCGTCAGGTGATCGGCCGACTTCTTCTTCCACTCTGTTTCGAGAGCACGCCAAGCATATATATTATTAATTAAAGTAGAAATGAATAGTTTGATCACAAACCGTACGGACGTGATGCGAAATCAAAGACGAAACAAGATTTGTGAGAGAAATTAAAGAGAAATTAAAGTAGAAATGAATAGTTTGATCACAAACCGTACGGACGAGATGCGAAATCAAAGACGAAACAAGATTTGTGAGAGAAATTAAAGTAGAAATGAATAGTTTGATCACAAACCGTACGGACGTGACGCGAAATCAAAGACAAAACAAGATTTGTGAGAGAAATCATAAACGCAAACTCTTAATTAGATGCCCAAGAGGAGTGTGACATACACAACTTCGATCGCCCATCCTCCTACATTGGCACGACCTATGGATAGAATAAGATGATTTCAGGAGTCTTATTATATTGGTGATAAATACCTTTACATGGACCTTTGGGCCAATTCTATGACGTGGCTCTTTCCGATCCAACTTCCCCCACGCGCTCCTGCTCCACACGCACTCGCCCACTCTCACCAGCCCAGCACCATCAAAAGGTATCAACCCAAACCGACGCAGCCAGGAAGGCCCCATCGCCTTCTCAGCGATCCCAGCGCCGCCGCCAGAAACCCAACTCCTCCGATCCCGGCCGAAGCCCCGCCGCCCTAGCTCCTTCTGCCCGGCTCATCTCCCAGCCAACCCCGCCGCCGCCACGACAGGAGATCTGCACGCCATGACTGGGTAGGGCCACCCTCACTGAAGCAACAGCACTAGTCCCCTTCCATTTGCAACGGTGTTCTATCTTTTTTGCGGTGGATTGACGTGGATTGAGCGTGAGCTGTAGCTTTCTTTCTGCGGTGTATATTCTTACCCATGGATTCGTCCTACAATAACGTCCGATCCCCATTGTATCCGATATTTGGGACTCGGGAAGGAATTTGCAAGATGGCATGTAGGCAGGTTTCTGGAACCCTCCATCCCATCGTATATGTAGTACGCACGGCCGCTTGAAAATTATGTGGGGACTAGAGCACGAAATGTGCTGAACATTCATCAAGCTAGCATTTACTAGTAGTATTTCATCTTTGCTTATTCCTTAATGTTGGGTGCCGCATGCATCGACTGATCACCCAGTTATATGCAAAATAGGTGGTTATGCCTAATCGAAGATCATATACTCATACCGGTAAATGAATAAATTAAAAGGTTCAATGCCATTGCAGAAACTTCATTGACTACCTTATTTTATCTTCAGATCATGATTCACACCCATCTTGTTTGCATGTATAGTAATTACAATTTTAGTAAAATGCATTGAGGAGGTCCATGAACTTGTCCCTGTTTACATTGTTGAGAAGAAGGTTGGTGAGAAGCATTCTGTTTTCTCTTGCAATTTCAGGGCAATGAGAGATCAACCAGTTGAGCATGCTGCTGGTGAACAAGCAGCAGTTGCAGAAGAAACTCCGGTTGATGATCCAGGACAAAAGGCAGCTGGTGACAGTTATAGTGAAGGCGGTGCTATTGACCCTGAGTCAGAGCAAGACGACGATTATCTCTTTGTGGACTGTGTGTATCAAGGAGTTACAGATGAGGGAATGAGCGAAGGGAAGAAGTCAGCAGCAAGTATCGAAACCGAGGGCCAGCAAGTGAACAGATCCTTAAAATCTATGGAATCCAGCCAAGAAAACTCTCTGCTCGGTTCTACTGAGGAGTCCATATGCCCGCCACCAGAGAAGAGACAGAAAGTTTCATCCGATAAAGATGGTGAGGAATGTGATAGCGATAGGCATTCCTCTGAATCTGCATCTCAAACTGCTCTCTATAAGCATGACAAGGGTGCTGGTGCAGAAGAAGAACAGGGAAAAGAACTTATCGCCTCTGTTCCATCTAAGCGACAGAGACAGAGGTCATTACCTATTGAAGCCTATACCGCTCAGTGTGCTACATGCAATGAATGGAGACTTGTTCCAACCAAAAAGAAGTATGAAGAAATTCGTGAGCGTATTAAAGAGGACCCTTTTACGTGTGAAAAAGCCCGTGAGTGGAAACCTGATGTGGCATGCCATGATCCATCAGAGGTATCTCAGGATGGCAGCAAGCTTTGGGCAATGGATCAACATAACATCCCACAGGCCCCTCCAGGGTGGGAGAGATTGATCGTGATACGAAGGGAAGGATGCAGCAAATTTGCTGATGTGTGAGTAATAATGTTCTCCTCGTGTGTTTATTTGCGTCCCTTTTCTATCTTGTAATTTCTGATTAAATGACATTGTAATTTTTGGTACGCCCCAGGATCTTATGAAATTGTGTAGTCAGCTATGTTTCCCTTTGCTAAAGTCCAACAATGATCTAAGTTCCTAGTGCTTCAAGAATATAAAATAGTTATTTACAAGAGTTCTAATCTCCTTCAAATTGTTATTACCTTCAGCCCATGATGTTTGTAGCGGATCCACACCAAGCGTTATGTTAATGTCATGTCTGTGATTTTCTAGCTTTTTTTCTTGTACATATTTTGCTTCTCCCACTAGAACACATGCACGGGTGTGCGTGCGTGGGCGTGCGTGATGAGTGTATGTGTCTCTCGCCAGTGGCACAACCATTTTTTAGGAGAAGTGATTATTAGCAACCGACCATAGGATGAAGACTGTTTCTTTTATCCATCTTGATATGCCAATAATGGCCCCTGTTTTACTGTCAAAGTTATACTATCAAATATGTCTGCCTTCCTGTGATCTGCTACCCATATTGTGACATTTTGTATGCTATGTTGTGTGTGTGCTAACATTTTATACGTGCTTTCAGGTACTATACCTCTCCTACTAGAAGGAAACTGAGATCAACTAACGAAGTTGCGAGGTATGTCAAGCTCTTCACTCGTGTGTATTAATCTCATATCCAGTTTTAGACGTATCTTGCTTGTAGGGCAGTAACGAGTCAGGGGTATCTCTAAGTTTGTTAGAGTAAACCTTGTGTTCCTGGAATAATCTAGAATATAGTAGAGTCTTGAAAACTAGTGATATGTTTTGGAATGTAGCAGAACTACTGTAGCGGTACTGTAGCACCGACTTACTGTAGCTGTACCCTTCTAGAGTCTAGGAGAAGTAGCAGCCAGCCTCCTCCTATGTACTATAAATAGCACCTAGTGTGCAAGTAATGGAAGTGCCTTAGTGTGCCCAAGCATTAGCCTTCTCTAGCTCTCTCTTCTCTAGTTACTAGCTTGCTGTCCTGTGTCCAGCACTCCCTAGAACTAACAATTGGTATCAAGAGCCAGGAGAATGTCGTCCTCGCCAAAGTCCCCAAAGGCTGGACATACCAGCGCTGCTGCAGAGCGTATTGTCGCCAACTCCTGCGCCGTGGAGCTGCCGCTGCTGACCAAGACCAACTACCATGAGTGGTCCTTAGTCATGCAAGTGAGCTTGGAGGCGCTGGGGCTGTGGGAAGCAGTGGAGTCGGACAGGGTCGACCGTCGCGAGGATAGGCTCGCGTTGGCTGCCATCTTGCGTGGGGTGCCGTCGGAGATGAAGGCCGGGCTCGCCGTGAAGAAGTCGGCGAAAGAGGCGTGGGCAGCAGTAAAGGCGATGCGGCAAGGAGATTCGCGCGTGAAGGAGGCCAACGCGCAGCGGCTCTTGAAGGAGTTCGAGAATGTTGCGTTCCTTGATGGTGAGTCCATAGACGACTTTGTGTTGTGCGTTCAAGACATCGTCACCAAGCTGAGAGAGCTCGGCGAGAAGATGGAGGGTCGCGTGGTGAGAAAGATCCTGCGCGTGCTCCCTAAGAAGTTCAACCAGATCGCGGTAGCGATTGAGACGCTCCTGGACTTGAACTCCATGTCCGTGGAGGAGCTCGTCGGAAGGCTGCGTTCGGCGGAGGATCGCTCTGCCGACGACGAGGTGGCTGAGGCCAGTGAGGGCGTTGCACGCTTGCTGCTCACAGAGGAGCAATGGGAGGAGCGTCGGCGTCAGCGCGGCTGCAAGGAGCATGGGCGTCGCGGTGCTGTGCGGCGTCGCTGCAAGAAAGGCAGTAGCCGTAGTGGCGGCTATGACGGGGACAGCGACGACGCAAGCAGCACAAGCTCGGGTGCTAGTAGGCGCCACCGAGGACGTTGCTTCAACTGCGGCGAGCGGGGTCACATTGCAAGGTCCTGCCGCCACCCAAGGAAGGAGAAGGCACTGCTTGTCAACGCCGACGACGAGTCGGCGCTGCTGTAATGGCGGAGAGCGCCATGTCGTGGTTAGGGGGAGACGCTGCTGGAATAGAATAGTCAAGATGAAGTGAGGAACACAAGGATTAGGGGGAGAATGTTAGAGTAAACCTTGTGTTCCTGGAATAATCTAGAAAGAGTCTTGAAAACTAGTGATATGTTTTGGAATGTAGCAGAACTACTGTAGCGGTACTGTAGCACCGACTTACTGTAGCTGTACCCTTCTAGAGTCTAGGAGAAGTAGCAGCCAGCCTCCTCCTATGTACTATAAATAGCACCTAGTGTGCAAGTAATGGAAGTGCCTTAGTGTGCCCAAGCATTAGCCTTCTCTAGCTCTCTCTTCTCTAGTTACTAGCTTGCTGTCCTGTGTCCAGCACCCCCTAGAACTAACAAAGTTATAATTACTCCAAAATTGTTGCCTTAGTGACATTGTTGTTCATAACTACCTCAACAGTAGCACCCAAGCAGCCTTTAGGCTGCATTTTGTGCCGCTGCATTTGGGAATTTCCCTTTTTTTTCATTATGTATGTGAATAACACACTATGTTGGCATAAACCATGCAAACATTTTGCATGGAAGTATTGTGAATTGTTCACCTTTGTGGTTCAATCTGCGTAATTTTTTTTTTCCTAATTCTTCAAATGGCCCTTTGATAGTTACCTTAAGGAGAATCCAGAATATGAAGCTCAAGGCGTAAAGTTATCTCAGTTTTCATTCAAGATACCTACACCTGCACGACCGAACAATGTAAGAAAGAGTAACTGGGGAAGTCAAAATGATGTTGCACATGAAGGATCGACTAAGCCTCTTCCAGAAGAAGGTAATTTATCAGTTGAACATGCTTCCTTTACTGTTTGCCTTTTCCGTTGGGAAACTGGAGTGTATTGCTATTTTTTGTTGTCGATGTCGTGAAGTTTGGTGTCTGCTTCTGTAGTAGGAATAATGGCGAGTTGAGTTTTAGAAACCTCCACAAAAAAACCCCCCTTTCAGAAACCATCTGTTGAATTGGTAACCTCAGTTTGCTGATGTGGCTAGTTTTTTAGCATTTGTTTTCTCATTTGAGCCAAATGGGTTATGCATTTGTTGCTCAGTTCCACTCGTGCTTGTGCTTCCGAGTACTTCTACATTATAGTGCATAATCATTATCTACTTGATTCGTTGCGTTGTTTCTTGCTTCAGTGCAAGCCGTAACCGGGCCAGCGCCGCCGACGCATGAGGACGCAGGGGACAACACCCAGCTGGTCCCGTACAATGAAGAGCCGCCTGAACTGCTGCGGCTGTACCGCCGGAGACGACTGGACAACCCACCGCAGGCGCCTGCTGTTTAGCCCCGAATCCTGCATCCGGCATGATGATGACTTTTGGACGGTGTTGGACAGTTGGAGTGATGCAAAATTGCAGACGCTTCTTACAGTGATACAAAACCCTGATATCAAATATACAGTGGTCGTGTGTGTTTTGTTGGTTGGTTGTTTTGGTAGTCGGGATGGGGGCGCGTGTCTATGCTACTTTCACGCTACTCTGGCGACATCTCATATATCTTAGCTTAGTCCAAGCTGGACGACAAAGGTTCGTCGAACAAGTTTAGTGAAATATATAGAACTGGTGCTAACTTTGGTTAAACCTTATCCTGTGTCTAATGTGTGTCGTGCATCCTCCTGAGTGACGTTGACTGGCCGGGTGATGTTGCCGCTGCCACTCGCCCAGGAAAGAGCGGCGGCCATTTCTGCAAGTCGTTCATATCTGCATGGAAGCGAGATTTTCTTAACTGTAATGTTTTCCCTTCTCAGTATGCTATTGATGCATTTATGCATACGATCTACCTCAGGTACGATGATCTTTCTAGATCTTGATGGTTAGAAACTAATCTTTAGTTGGATTTGGACTACAAATGCTCATTCTGTTCTTGCTGTCCAGTAGAATATATTTCTAAGATAATAAAAAAAAAATTCTGAAAAATAATTCTAGTTGATTTTGATTGGCCAAAGCCAAAGCAAACCTTTTGTTTTTGCGTCACCATTCAAAATAGAACCCTATTACTCTATTTGAGTTTGGTCGGCCTACCCTACACCATGCTTTTGTCCACGCTACATTCAACATAGTATGCATCTTACATACCGCACATTTATGTGTTTGTTTAAACATTGGTCACGAAAACGCACCCTTCTCGAGCTTCATTACCCTCGTTTAAACATTGGTTGTTTAAAACTCCGCTCAACATGCCTCTTCTACATCTTTTACAAAAACATTCTGACTCAAAATGAAGCCACTTTAAAAATCTGTTAGATAAAATATTTATATTTTTAAAGGAAAATTCATTTTTGTGGACCTTCAACATGCCTCTTCGACTCTTATTACAAAAATCTCGATCTTAAAATGAAGCACTACAAAATCTATTAGACAACAAATTTATGTTTATGAAAGGAATTCACTTTTAGGATGTCATCCATAACCTTCGAGCGGTAGGTATGAACCCCAAATCCTCTATAAAATGGCTCCAAATTTTGCAAATGCCTTCAGAATTCCCTGTGAGAAATCATCAGAATACAAACACCGCTCGGTCAGAGAGTTTAGTGCGAGCGAGACAGGCCGGTCGGTCCCTCCTCTCCGTCTCTTTCAGGTGCTCGTGCGATGGTGGGGGTCTCGTGTGGTGCCCACACACAAGCGTCCGTTCACTTCAGGTGCTCCCGCAAACACAACACGGTGTTAAGTCCACCGGCCCGAGTTCCACCCCGGGCGCCGCACCTACTTCTGCCTCAGGGGCCTCCCTTGCGGTATTTTTCTCTCAAAAAACTTTAGGTACTCCCGTGCTCTCACTCCAAAATGCACATAAGAAATTGCTCGAAATATTCCTACAAAAATATGGATGAGAGCTCGCATTATCATCTACACAAGCAGAGTAGCATGGCCCCAGCTTCCCGCCGCACGTCCACGCAGTGGTGCCGTGTGTGCCGGCGAGCGTGTTCGAAGGAGCTCACGGCTCTCACTGCCCACCACGCGCAGGTTCGGGCCGCCATTGGCAACCTCGGCCAGCACGTGAAGGGCCGTGCTAATTGAAACTACCGCTGCTCTCAGTAGAAGTACTGCATACTAGTGCCCGGCGTCCGCAGGCAGCTGTTCTTCCTGCATGTCTCTTGGTCATGGTCAGTTCGAGCAAGCCTCTTCGTGATGGGAGGCCTCCTGGACTAAGCAGGGACGAGTCAGTGCCGCGCGGAAGGCAGCGGTGTCCCGGCGAGCCACGGCGTGCAGAGCCGGCGTCGTTCTAATGACGACGGGAGCGGTCGCTATTTCAAATAGCGACCACCCCTGGACACCTCGCGGCCGTTCGATCTGACCCGTGCGGTTCGGATCGGACGCGGATTGCACATGAGCCTCCTCGTCTTGGTTAGGCAGCAGAGGCGCGGCGCGGGAGGCGCGTCGGCGCCACTGCCGACGCACTCGTGAGCGTGATCGATGCGATGCCGCGGCGGAATGAAGACGGGCTCGGCGGCGAGCCATCTTGTCGTGGACACGGGAAACCTCGGCACCTCGTCGCCGCATCCTTCAACAACGGTTCGAGCCCTGGGCAAAGCGCCCATGGGGCAGAACGATCGAAGTGGACGGCGACGACGCAGCGTTGGTCCTCGCGCACGGACACCAAGAGCTAGCACCATAGCAACGCCGCGCCCCTGCACGTCCGGTACGTGCCCAAGTCGAAGAAATTCTCGCGCGGCCCAGAACGCGGTGCACGCCGCCGTCGGTCTGCGAACACCATGCCGGCCGTCGAACTCGAAGCTTTCGCCGCCAGGTTGCTTCATGCGGCCTTCATCTCGTTCACCCCCCCCTATATATACAGCTAGCCGGCCGACGAACACATCGATCTGTGTGTCTGGATCACTTTCCAAACCTTATATATCATCACACACTGCAAAAGTTCGTGTGCATCTCGTTTGTCCTTCCAGGTAGCACCTAAGCTACAGGTATACGCTATGATGCTATGATGCCATCTGGTCGAACATTGGTCGCTACTTTAAGCTCCGCCACTGCAAGTACTACAGGTATACGCTCGCTCTTCTTCCTCGTCTCTCTTCCGTGATCATTAGTGATTTTTGCTTGCCGGTGCCGGGGGAATTTTTATTTTCTTTTCTGGGAGTAGAGCTCTGGTCCTGCTACGTTGGCAGGAATTTCATGTTAGGCTTGGTTCATTGCAAAATGTTGTATAGTAGTTTTTCTTTCTTCCAGTCGTGGGAATTGCAGAGTAGTTTTTTCTGTACCTAGCTATAGCAGGAGGCCGAAGATTTGTGCTTGAATTCTGATAGATCTTGGTGTCTAATTTTGTCTTATGAAGTTGTGTCATAGAAATATACATTTCATGCTTGCTATGCCCAATGAAATGTCGGGGACGATCATGATTTGCGATGTTGGATTGATTGGCACACGACGGTGTGAATACCAGGGGCATACTCTGCTATGTTATAGGGCTGTGGGTGTAGGCTTAGCTTTGTTAGTTTATGTTGTGTTTCTATGGCTCGAGTAATACCGTGCTGCTGCATGGTCTTTGGTGGGACATGGGGGCTGGGCTTCTTAGTTAAGCTTTTCAAGAGGTAGATAGTTATGCATGCTATAGTAGACAAGAATGGTTGGTTCCTGGGTATAATAATGAGGAATTGTATTCATAAATTTCTGTTCCCAATTATATCTTTTTTTTTTGAAAGGAAATTCCCAATTATATCTTGGAATCAAGCCTAGGGGACTTTCTTACATCACGTTGGTTAGCTAGATGTTAAATGTTGGAGATCTGTGCTGCAGCACGTTGAACATGACTGAAGAAACAGACTCCAAAATGCCCGTGAGTGGAAGCCTGATGTGTCACACACACACACACACACACACACACAGGACGAAGCGGAGAGGAGCCAGCGGCCGGCGTCCACAAGGCAGCGGTGCCGCCTGCCCCAGCAAGCCACGGCGTGCAGAGGGGGCGGCATTCCAACGACGACGGGGATGGCGCGCGACGACGCACCAAGACAAGCATGCGTGCATGCATGGCCTCGCAGCGCCGGCGCCGCGCCCCCTGCACGTCAACCAAGTGCTGCCGCTGTCCCTTGTGCCGGTGCCCGCGTCGAAGATCAAGCTCTCGCGGCCCAGCTCGCGCTGCGCGCCGCCGTCCAGGACCACGGGCACCACGTGCGTGCACTTTGCCGGTTGCCGCCGCCTTCATTCATCTCGTTCAGCACTGGCTCGATCGCGCTCAGACATTATAAAGATATATTTATAGGGAAAATTCTATCTGACTAGCGGTTGCTAGCTGGGTCGATGTAGCGACCACGCCGACCAGCCACTTTCCGCACCCTGCCTCTTGCGAAACGGAACCCAACCCCGGCTGAGTTCTCCCAGCACTACATCGACCCTCTCGCAGTCGCCTTGCGCATCGTGAAGAACCTGAAGTGGCACGCCGTCGACGACGGCAGGAGCGCGCGACGGGACGGCGGCCCGGAAGCGGCGTGTCGGCGAGGCCAGCAGGAGGCGCGACGAGGCGGCGACCCGGAAGCGGCGTGCTGTCGAGACCACCAGGAGGCACGGCGAGCTGGCGGCTCGAAGGCGGCGTGGCGTCGACCCACGGAGGTGGAGCGTCGGGACTGGTAGCTGGATCCTCTGATCTAGCTACCGGTAGCCCGTTAGTGACATCCTATTTATAGTGCACTATGGATCAATACAGATACAAATATGAATAGCTCGGGGATTTCGATGCCACATGCTGGTTCAGAGCGCGGAGTACATTTCGGTAGGGAACACGCCGGGCTGCTGATCTGCGGCGACATCAACGGGCAGCCGCACCAGCTTACCCATCTCCTCAACGAACCTGTCCATGGCAGGACCAGGCAAGCACATCGTAACGATGACGCCGTCCTCACCCTTCGAATTTGTCAACGGTCCTAGGAGCTACTCATGACGTACCCCTTCGCCACCGGCGCGTACATCGGCCGACCCCATCCGTAGTCGAGGTCGACGAACCCGACCCGAGTAAAGTAGGAGACCATGAACCCGCGCCGCCCCAGCGCTAATCCCGGCCGCCCTCGCAGCACCATGAGGTCCGCCACCGACCGCGCGTACTCCGCGTCGTTCACCTCTTCCTTGGCCTTCCTCACCAGCTCCACGGCGTGGCCCACGGGGCTCGCGCGGAGCTCGCCGGCCGTGGAGATGGCGACGGGGCTGACAATCGTGTTGCCGTAGTAGCCGTCGGGGACGCGGAGCCGCCCAGTCTTGGCGGCGGCGCCGCCCCGGGCGCTGGCAGCAGGAAACATGAACCGTGTCTCCTCGTCGACGTCGGCCGGGGCTAATAGCGCCATGGTACGGCACTTCCAAAGGCTCGCCACGACGAGATCGAAGGTGGTGGAGCATTTCCGGAGGTGCGGCGGGAGTTGGGCGCGGATCGCCGCGACCTCCTGCGGACCGAAGAAGAAGGAGCGCTGCGGTAGCTCCACGTCCTCTTTCAGCACGTTAGGCACGATGGCGCCCTCATCGTACTCGCGGTGTGCGAAGCTCGGCGGCCGCGGCGGGTCGCGCCCCTCGAGAATTTCGCGCGCCCACACTGCCTGCGCCGCCGTGAGCACCGCCGCGCCACGCGCCAGCTGCTCCGCCACGGCTCTGAGGAACCGCACCAGCCCGGGTGCGTCCGCCATCGTGTGGTTTAGCCTCACGGCCAGGACGAAACCGCCGCATGTCAGCCGCGTAACCTTCACGTTCATGGCAAGTAGAAAACGTCACCAACCAAACCACTTGACGCCTAGCTAGCTACTTGGTGTGTTGATCGATAGAAGATCTAAAAAATTTAAGATGGCCACATACCTGGACGAGGAGTAGAGGGGAATTGAGTATGGCGGACGAGCCGGGGACGTCAAAGAGGAGCTCCTCGAAGCACGGGAAGGGCGGGTGCAACGCGTCGCCGAACTGCTCGACGCCGACGTCGGCGTCGGCCTCGATGAACAAGACACCCTTCTCGTTGCAGTCGACGGCGAGCTTGCGCTTCTCGAGCTCCCTGAGCCGTCCGGCAAACGGGTAGTAGTGCACGAACGCCCTGGCGATGGCGTCGCGGATGACCAGCGCAGGGTCCCGGCCATCCATAGACGCGTTCCGCCGGTAGAACATGATGAACGGCACCTGTAACCATAGCCCGCCCTGGTCGTCGATGTCGGAGAGTCGCTTCAACTCACGCGGCGTCGGCGCCCACCGGTGCCACCTGCACGGCTGGCTGCCTGCGCACCGTGAACTTCAACGCGGCCGACGTACTCAGGGCTGCCATGTGTGTCGTCGTGTGTGATACTATAATCTGCTTGCTACGTCTAGCTAGTGTCCAGATGAGAGGAAACCCTTCAGCTGGCGCACATCATATTTTATAATTCGATCGGACTGGAAATTTGAGCAATTATTTGTTTCACCATACAATTCTCATCAAAAGTAGTACTCTCTCCATTTTAAAAGTGATGTCGCTGTTGAATTTTTGAGCTACGTTTGACCCTTCTTATTCAAAAAAGTTTAAAAATTTTCATATATTTTTTTATGATTTGTTTTATCACTAACAAAACTAGAAACATAATTTATAATTTTGTATATTTGAGCTAATATTTTGAATAAGACAAATAATCAAACGTAACTCAAAAGGTCAACAACGACATCAATTTAAGAACGGATGGAGTAGTGGCTAGCCACCCAATCCATCTTCCCCCCTGATAAATGATAATCACGACTAAAATTGACATGTATTTCACTTAACATGTGCTTTGTTGGTCTGTGCATAGAATTTATTGAAGAAACGTATTAGAGGGACATGTGACCTGGGAACCTCCATCTCTCTGACTACAGCCGGCAAAAAGCCACTCACATGGAACATGCTCGTTCATATTCAATTCCTTTTTTTCTTCATGCCTCAGTAAAACAAGAAAAGATCACTAGTTACTCACCTATGTTTACTCTCAATTGAGCATCCAAATTAAGAAATTGTCACTTGTGAACAATCACAACATATAAAATGATGAATACCAAAAGCCTATTAGGCTAATCGTTCATAAGTGACTATTTCTTTAGTTTGGATATTTAATCAAGAAAGCATATGTCAACAACTAGTGTGTGTGTGTGTGTGTGTTTTGAGGCGTGAAAAATAGGTGTGTGTTTTGAGGCGTGAAAAATAGGGGCTTGAACATGAACGAGCGTGTTCCATGTGATGTGAGGAGTGTCTATTTACTAGTTGAGATGGATCCCTCTCGTACGTTTCTTTATTATTATTATTAGAGTTAATTGCAAATCCCACACCATAACTTGCCTCTAGTTTGATATTTTCTCACATAAGCTCGTTTGTTGCAAGAACCACCCTACCTCACCTCAGTTTTGCTTGAAATCGCACCCCCCCCCCCCCCCCCCCCCCGCGATATTCATGTGCTCTCCCAAATAGGCCAAAATGTCACGTAAATGCGTGACTATATCCTAGCTCGAGTTTGCACCTGCGTACAGTAGCGATGGGACTATCGAGCAGTTGAATTTGTTACATTCGGATGTAGTTACACGTGTTAAAGACATGATTAAAGCAGTGAGTTCCAGTGCGGTGCGTCCACGACAGTATCCGATACGTCCAAACTACAAAACTCGACTCGACCTAAATTAATCTACTCATGTAGCCAAGCGTCGACGGTGACAATTTTTTACCTATTTGGACGAACGCATGAAAATGAGAGGCCTATTTTAACCAAAACTGGGGTGGGGTGGGGTGGGGTGGTTGTTGCAACAAATGAATTACAGGGTGGAATATCAAACTAGGAGCAAGTCATGGGGTGGATTTGCAATTAAGCTTTATTATTAGGTATCAGACCAACAAAGCACATGTTAATTGATATACATGTCAGTTTTGAACATGCTTTGCACCAGCTCAATAATAAATACTCCCTCTGTCCAGAAATATAGTGTACATTTAGTTTTGTCTTAAGTCAATTTTTTAAAACTTTGACCAACAATATTTAAAAATATATATATTGTTTTAAAGTAAGATAGTTATATATTATGAAAGTTCATTTCACGATGAATCTAGTAGAAGCATTTTTATGTTGTCAATCTTTATGGTTTTTTACATATTATTGGTCAACGTTCAAAATTTTGATTAAGACAAAACTAGATATACACTATATTTATGGACGGAGGGAGTATTTTTTTTATGCAACCTCAACAATAAATATTCCTTGCACCAGCTGAAGGGTTTGCTCTCATCGGTACACACTCACCAAGCTAGCAGCAGACTATAGTCACAAATGGCAGCCCTGACGGCGGCCGCGTTGAAGTTCACGGTGTGCAGGCAGCCGGCAGTGCTGGTGGCACCGGCGGCGCCGACGCCACGCGAGCTGAAGCGACTCTCTGACAGCGACGACCAGGACGGGCTGCGGTTCCAGGTGCCGGCCATCCTCTTTTACAGGCAGAACACGTCTATGGATGGACGGGACCCCGCGCAGGTCATCCGAGACGCCACCGCCAAGGCGCTCATGCACTACTATCCGCTCGCCGGGCGGCTCCGGGAGCTCGAGAGGCGCAAGCTCGCCGTCGACTGCACAGGGGAGGGCCTGCTGTTCATCGAGGCCGACGCCGATGTCTGCCTCGAGCAATTCGGTGACGCGTTGCACCCGCCCTTCCCGTGCTTCGAGGAGCTTCTATTCGATGTCCCTGGCTCGTCCGCCATACTCAATTCCCCTCTGCTCCTTATCCAGGTATGGGCATCTAGATTTCTGGGAAAAGCTATGTCTCAATTGTTTGAAATACGACCAACAATAACCCAATTTTTTCTTCATCTCCCTCTTTACCTCCCACTCGCAAATCCGGTTTCTTTTCCATCTCCGGCGAGATCCGGCCCCGTTTCCGAATCTGGCGAGTATTCTAGTGAGGTTATGGTTAGCGTTTGTGATTTTTTTTACCTGGCACGTGCAGGTTACACGGCTGACATGTGGGGGTTTCGTCCTGGCTGTGAGGCTAAACCACGCGGTGGCGGACGGAAAGGGGCTGGTGCAGTTCCTTGGAGCCGTGGCGGAGCTTGCGCGTGGCGCGGCGGCGCCAACGGTGCAGCCGGTGTGGGGGCGCGAGCTTCTAGAGGCACGCAACCCGCCGCGGCCAAGCTTCGCGCACCGCGAGTACGACGAGGGCGCCGTCGCTGCTCCGGTCCCGCTCGACGACGATGTGGAGCTAGTGCAGCGCTCCTTCTTCTTCGGGCAACGGGAGATCGCCGCGATCCGCGCCCAACTCCCGCCGCACCTCCGGAAGCGCTCCACCACCTTCGAGCTCGTCGCGGCGAGCCTGTGGAAGTGTCGCACCATGGCGCTAGCCCCCGACGCCGATGAGGAGGTGCGGTTGAACTTCGCCGCCAGCGCCCGGGGCAACAAGACCGGGCTCCGCTTCCCCGACGGTTAGTACGGCAACACGATCGTCGGCCCCGTCGCCATCTCCACGGCCGGCGAGCTGCGCGCGAGCCCCGTGGGCTACGCCGTGGAGCTGGTGAGGAAGGCCAAGGAGCAGGTGAATGCGGACATTGCGGAGTACGCGCGATCGGTGGCGGACCTCATGGTGCTGCGCGGGCGGCCTCAGTTTGCGCAGGGACAGCACGGGTTCATGCTCTCGGACCTAACCAAGCTCGGGTTCGTCGACCTCGACTACGGTTGGGGCCGGCCGGTGTATGCGCCGGTGGCGAAGGAGGTCGACGTGCTTAGCTTCCTAGGACCGATGACGAACGCAAAGGGCGAGGACGGCATCGTCGTGCCGATGCGCCTGCCCGGTCCTGCCATGGACAGCTTCGTCGAGGAGATGGGTAAGCTGCTGCTGCGCCTGCCCGTTGATATGGGTAACCAAAATGTCTAGCGGCGTATCGTAGGTGCATGTTGTCCGGCCGGGACAAAATTAACCATACGGCTAGTTGGCGGAACTGCACGTGTGATCTCTACACACTGCTGTAGGCTGTAGCTATAGGATTGTAAACGCAAATTAAGACGCATGCCGGCTGCTAGAAAGTACGGATACTAATGAATAAGATCCAAGAAATCCACAAATAGGTTGGCTGGACACATCGATATAGAAGAATCTTGAACCACACCACACAATTACGTGCAGATGATTTCTTATCATGCATGATTATGTCACAAAGATCATCTTAATTATATTGTCTATATATATCACCCTTTCTAGCTACTCGTCACAACTGCTACTCTTCCCATTCGCTATTTGCACAACGATGTTTTTTTTTTTTTTTTTTTTTGCGAATGATGTATGTTGTATATAAATGATGATACCGAAAGCCTCTTATGCTAGTTGTATATAAGATGGAATTAAATTCGTATCCGTCAGGCTTTGTCGATGTACGGCTCGGGCCGGGCGGTGTACGCGCCGGTGGCGAAGGGATTCGGTACGGTGTGCTTCCTATAGGACCGATGACGAACGCAAAGGGCGAGGAAGTCATCGTCGTGCCGATGTGCCTGCCCGGTCCTGCCATGGACAGCTTCGTCGAGCATATGGGACCATGGGTAAGCTGGTGCGCCTGCCCCTTGATGTCGCCGTGTCCGCGCGAACCAGCAAGCGGCGTACGTATGTGCATGTTGTCCGACAAACAAAACCGTGGCTCGTTGGCGGAACTGCACATGTACTGGATTGTAAACGCAAATACACTCGGATGGACTACAGGTTCGCCGAGGAGATGGGTAAGCTGGACATCAATGGGGCAGGCGCACCAGCTTACCCATCTCCTCAACGAACCAGTCCATGGCAGGACCGGGCAGGCACATCGGCACGACGATGCCGTCCTCGCCCTTCGCGTTCGTCATCGGTCCTAGGAAGGAGATCGTGTCCAATCCCTTCGCCACCGGCGCATACACCGGCCGGCCCCAGCCGTAGTTGAGGCCGACGAACCCGAGCTTGGTTACGTCCGAGAGGATGAACCCGTGCCGTCCCAGCGCCAACGGCGGCCGCCCGCGCAGAACCATGAGGTCCGCCACCGACCGCGCGTACTCCGCGTTCACCTGCTCCTTGGCCTTCCTCACCAGCTCCACGGCGTAGCCCAGGGGCCTCGCACGCAGCTCGCCGGCCGTGGAGATGGCGACGGGGCCGAAGATCGTGTTGCCGTAGTAACCTTCGGGGAGGCGGAGCCCGGCCTTGCCGCCCCGGGCGCTGGCGGCGAGGAGGATCCGCATCTCCTCGTCGGCGTCGGGGGCTAGCGCTATGGTGCGGCACTTCCACAGGCTCGCCGCGATGATCTCGAAGGTGGTGGAGCGCTTCCGGAGGTGCGGCGGGAGTTGGGCGCGGATCGCGGTGATCTCCCGTTGCCCGAAGAAGAAGGAGCGCTGCGCTAGCTCCACGTCGTCGTCGAGCGGGACCGGCACGACGGCGCCCTCGTCGTACTCGCGGTGCGCGAAGCTTGGCCGCGGCGGGTCGCGTGCCTCTAGAAGCTCGCGCCCCCACACCGGCTGCACCGTTGGCGCCGCCGCGCCACGCGCCAGCTCCGCCACGGCTCCAAAGAACTGGAATAACCCCTGTCCGTCCGCCGTCGTGTGGTTTAGCCTCACAGCCAGGACGACGCCCCCACATGTCAGCCGTGTAACCTGCACGTGCCAGGTAAAAAATCACAAACGCTAACCATAACCTCACTAGAATACTCGCCAGATTCGGAAACGGGGCCGGATCTCGCCGGAGATGGAAAAGAAACCGGATTTGCGAGTGGGAGGTAAATTAAGAGGGAGATGAAGAGAAAATTCGGGTGGTGGTTGGTCGTATTTCACACTGGTGAGACATAGCTTTTCGCAAAAATTAAAGATGTCCGTACCTGGATAAGGAGAAGAGGGGAATTGAGTATGGCGGACGAGCCAGGGACATCAAATAGAAGCTCCTCGAAGCACGGGACGGGCGGGTGCAAGGCGTCACCGAATTGCTCGAGGCAGACATCGGCGTCGGCCTCGATGAACAGCAGGCCCTCCCCTGTGCAGTCGACGGCGAGCTTGCGCCTCTCGAGCTCCCGGAGCCGCCCGGCGAACGGGTAGTAGTGCACGAGCGCCTTGGCGGTGGCGTCTCGGATGACCTGCGCGGGGTCCCGGCCATCCATAGACGTGTTCCGCCTGTAGAACAGGATGGCCGGTACCTGGAACCGCAGCCCGTCCTGGTCGTCGATGTCAGAGAGTCGCTTCAGCTCGCGTGGCGTCGGCGCCGCCGGTGCCAGCAGCACTGCCGGCTGCCTGCGCACCGTGAACTTCAACACGGCCGACGTACTCAGGGCTGCCATGCGTGTGGTGAATGATACTATGATCTGCTGCTAGGTGGAGTGGTACGGATGAGGCGATGAGAGGATAACTCAAGTAGTAGTAGCCACCCAACCCAAGCACATGTATTTCGGTTAACATGTGCTTTGTTGGTCTGTTACATGTGGCCCGAGAGCATTGATCTCTGGACTACTGGCAAACAGCTAAGACATGGAACACGCTAGTTCATGCGTGTTCATGGCCGAGCAAGCTACTTTTCTTGAAAACTATAGGTTTGCACAAATGTGTAATTGTGCAATATTCACACACACACACACGCGTGCGCGCGCGCGCACACAAAGTCTCGTCGTAATGACATGCAAAGTTCACGTCAAACACATAGGAACAATGAGCGTGGCTTGCGCTTCGAGGGCGCACTCTGCAACGCTCCGGAAGAGACGTACTCCAGCACTTCGGGCTGCGAGTTGAACGTTAAGCCAGCTGGGCGGGTGTATTCGATCGTGAACACAAACGCGGCCGTGCCATTTGAAATCATGCATGGCATGGCGTGCTTAGCTTTGATGACGAAGTGAAGCGGTGCAGAGACATGCATGCCTCCAATCTGAGCTCCAAAGAGCAAGCAAGCGCCGTGGCGCACAACGACAGTGATCGACGCTCCAACCCGAAACACCACAGGAATAATGACGGAGCCTGCTGTGCGCTGCAAATGAATGTGTCCAGATCACATGCATCAGCTGGATTGTGGACTTAATCTAGCTAGTGGCTCATGCAAACTCCACTACGTACCACATGGCGACGCTCTGGATTCGGGAGTTGGCCGCATATATGGAGACGACGAGGCGCACGCTCTGCCTTGACCCTCTCGTGGCGCTGGCTCTTCTCTTCACAGACGCATCCTCATTCCAGGCCGGCTGGCGGAGGGAACGGTATACCAAGGAAAAGAAACAACTTCAACTTTTCTCACTGTTATGTACTCTTAATCTTCTTATTTACGTACATTCATGGGTTAATCAGTGACACCCCTTGAATATATGCAATGCATAATTTAAGTATTCTGATATTTATGCTTAGATGTAGCTAATTTGTTAGCCCTCACCTCAGTAACCCACACATCATTCCAAGTGCTTGGGACACTTGGCTCATTTACACTATGGACTTGGGATTTTACTTACTTCCTAATACTCATTCTCCCACTATTACATTCCTAACAAAAGTATGCAACCATTGCTCTTTACAGGTTATGGAAAGCAAAATCCAGAGTCTTGAAAGATTTCCAGATGGTTGCATTTCTGATTTTGACAGTGATCATATGTATGCTACAAATAAGCTTCGTTAATTTTAGCACAAGTTTCAAGGTGATGTCTTCAATAAGGTAGTAACTGTTCGTGTCGCATTAGACTCTTACAAAAAAATATGAAGTGAACGCTTTATATGGGACACACACACACACACACACACACACACACACACAGAGAGAGAGAGAGAGAGAGAGAGAGAGAGAGAGAGAGAGAGAGAGAGAGCGGCAGCGCTAGAGGTTGGGAAGGTTGGGAATGTGAGGTGCAACGTGATTGCTAGGTTTATTTATCACTGGAGTAGGTGAAGGGGTATGGGCTGGCTGGTGGGCTGGTCTGTCTCGCTCTTTTTCTTCTTTGTTTCCTCCCTTTTTCCTTTTTTCTTTTTCCTTTTCCTTTCATCCTCATGCTCTTGCTTTGCTGTTTGGGAGTTAGGTATGGCGTCGCCTCACCACGCGTGCCATATTAACGCCTAGCCGTTCTGAGGTTGTCAGTCGCCACACCTCGCCACAACGCCTAAAAAATATGGATCGTACCACTTCTTATACATGGATATAATGTTGTATTTCTAAATGCACAACTTTTACAATTATGTGCAAATGATTTCTAATCTTACAATGTCTAACTCATACATCATTCAGTATTACGTGACAAAGATTATCTTATTCGTAATGTCTATATCACCCTTTCTACTCGTCATAACTGCTACTCTTCCCATTTGGTATTTGCAGAACGATGTTTGCTTTTTCTATTATTTTTTGGAACAATGTATGTTTTTCTTTCAAGTTACTGCACACATTTAGTGAATATCTTCTTCAGCTTTATAACAGGGATGCAATCATCCCTGTCTCTTAGATGAATTTTCGCAGCACTCATATATAAAAATGTGCATATATAGAATGCGTGCAAGTGGCAAGTAACTTTGTGCATGACACACACACACTTGAAGTCTCATTGTAGGGACATGCAAAGTTCACGTCAAACACATAGGAACAATGAGTGTGGCCTGCGCATCGAGGGCGCACTCTGCAATGCTCCGGAAGAGACGTACTCCAGCACTTCAGGCCGCAAGAACGTTAAGCCAGCTGGGCAGGTGTACTCGATCATGAACACAAACGCGGCCGTGCCATTTGAAATCATGCATGGCAAGGCGTGCTTAGCTTTGACGACGAAGCGAAGCGGTGCAGAGACATGCATGCCTCCAATCCGAGCTCCAAAGAGCAAGCAAGCGTCGCGGCGCACAACGGCAGTGATCGATGCCCCAACTCAAAACACCACAGAAATAATGACGGTATCCTGTGCTAGGCCACAGAGACTGCTGTGCGCTGCAAATGAGAGTGTCCAGATCACATGCATCAGCTGGATTGTGGCATCAGTCCAGCTAGCTCATGCAAACTCCACTACGTACCACATGGCGACGCTCCGGATCCGGGAGTTGGCCGTAGATATGGAGACGACGAGGCACGCGCTCTGCCTCGACCCTCGCGCGGCGCTGCCTCTTCTCTTCACAAACGCATCCTCGTTCCAAGCTGGCCGGCGGAGGGAATTGTATACCTGGGAAAAGAAACAACTTCAACTTTTCTCACTATTATGTACTCTTAATCTTCTTATTTACGTACATTCATGGGTTAATCAGTGGCACCCCTTGAATATATGAAATGCAAAATTTAAGTATTCTGATATTTGTGCTTAGATGTAGCTAATTTGTTAGCCCTCGCCTTAGTAACCCACACATCATTCCAAGTGCTTGGTACACTTGGCTCATTTACACTATGGACTTAGGGATTTTACTTACTTCCTAATACTCATTCTCCCACTATTACATTCCTAACAAAAGTATGCAACCATTGCTCTTTACAGGTTATGGAAAGCAAAATCCAGAGTCTTGAAAGATTTCCAGATGGTTGCATGTCTGATTTTGACAGTGATCATATGTATGCTACAAATAAGCTTCGTTAATTTTAGCACAAGTTTCAAGGTGATGTCTTCAATAAGGTAGTAACTGTTTGTGTCGCATTAAAGTCTTACAAAAAAATATGAAGTGAACGCTTTATTTGGGGGACACACACACAGAGAGAGAGAGAGGGGGAGAGAGAGAGAGAGAGAGAGAGAGAGAGAGAGAGAGAGAGAGAGCGCGGGGCAGCGCTAGAGGTTGGGAATGTGTAGGTGCAACGTGATTGCTAGGTTTATTTATGCTTGGTTCATGAGGAGACGGTAGTGGGCCACATGATTGCTAGTTGTTTTTCTGCGTTGCTTGTTGTGGCGGGTGTGGCGAGCATTTTAGCCGCCACAAACTGTGGAGACGCCACATATTGGTGTGGTAAAAGTTGGCGTGGAATATCTTCTTCGGCTTTATAACAGTGATGCAATCATCCCTGTCTCATAGATGAATTTTCGCAGCATTCATATATAAAAATGTGCATGTATAGAATGCGTTTCAAGTGGCAAGTAACTTTGTGCAAGTAACTTTGTGCATGACACACACACACAAATGCAAGGAATGTATAGGGGGCCTTTGGAACGCGGGATTTTTTCCCATTCCTGCGTTTTTCCTGTGAACAGTCAACTGATTCCTGTGAGATTCCTGTACAATTCCTGTGAAAATCCTGCGTTCCAAAGGGGGCCTAAATGGCTGCCGGGACTGAGGTGTCTAACGGTTGTTTTGTGTTGAGTAATAGGCCCATTATATAGAGTCTTTCTACATGAGCACGAGCTAGAGGTTAAGTGAGTTTGGGCCTCATGTTGGAATTTTGGTTTAATTTTGGTTCAGTGACGAACTAGAGGAAACTTGTGTAAAACGCTATTTACTGCATCCTTGTGTGTATGAAGATTGGGCCTTTCTTGGGCCATACGAAGCGTTTGTGCTAAGGTCCGTGAAATGTTGATGCGCGCACCAGCTTCGCTTGGGCCTTGCAGGGCCGCCGTGCTCGCTCGCGCAGGACAGAGCCGGCGAGAATCTGGGCCCAGTGGTATTTCTAGCTGGGCTAAGCTATCATGATGAGCGAGTCCCTGACTGAACGGAGCAGCAGCATCCACGGCCGTTGGCCGGCACTTGCTCGGAGTGGTGTCCCGTCGCACGATTGCACGAAGCCATGGCGATCGACAAAGGTGCTCCATCGCTTTGGCATCCCATCAGGTCTGGTTATGCGATCGAGAATCCAGCAAAGAAGATCGATATATAGATCGCCTTTCCAACACGGTCAGCACGGCTCGAGATGGCCGCTTTTGACGCATTTCAGCCTGGCTTATTAGCTGATGATGGAAAGTGAGACGAAGTGGACGACATCTCTACCGCCATCGATCACATCGACTCGATCCTCGTTTATCTTTGTGAAGATATATACGAACAGATAGGACCGTGAGGCAAGGATAAACATGCTCGTCAAGGTTGTCTCATATTCTTGCCTAGCTAGATGCATCTCTTACCCTTTTCTCTGTAGAGGAATTAAGGCAGCTAAATTGCCAACCTGAGTATTTACTTACCACGCGCGGCAACAAGTTTGCAGACGAGATTCATCGATCTTCCTTAGTGTTCAGACACATGCGTGGATTTAATCGGTAGCAGCAGGGTTGTTGTCCACGCATGGCATGGGACACTGATGCACAGCCATCGACCGGGCCTGCCTGGGCCCTGGAGTCCTGGACCCTAGCTAGCGAGTCGAGCCATGCAATATGGGTCCATGCGTGATGTGTCGTCCCCATCCATCGGCACGCCACCACCATGCCTGAGGTCCCCGTGCTCCTCGATCCATCCAGTAGCCGATCGATGGAGCCCCACCATTGCTTCAGCTGTCAGCGACGGATACATGCATGCATTTCTCACAGAGGGACCTGAAGCGGCGTCGTCGTCCTTGCATGCTCTCTCGCTCTTGGCTCCTTCTCACGTTTCGGTTGTGTACATGTGGCGTACGTACGTCTCGATTAATTTGGTCCAAACCCTATCGATCATCTTCTCCAACTGGTCCGCGTGCTAATAAGCCTAGTTTGGTTGCACGTGCGCGGCGGTTGGCCGGCGGCCAACGTCGCGCGTCCCGTCGTGCCGCCTCGGACGGACGACGATGGAGCACGCTCGATCTCTTTGCGTCGATTCAAAGACTGTTCCTTTTTTCAGGGAGAAAAATTAAAGTGCGTAGCCTGAAGTTTCCATCAACCTACCTCGTACGAGAGTCACTGACGGATCGAGTAATAGTAGAGCAGCTGAATCTATCGCACGACCTTTGCACGTAGCTAAATTTACAGCGCAGCCTATAACTTCTGGTGTTGGGTGTTGTAACCTTTTTTTTTTCCCCCTCTCTGCAAGTGAAATGGCACAATTAATCAATCTCGACCGTGTCGTGCCGGTTCGTTAGGGGAAAGGAAATGCTGCTGCCGAAGCTCCTGGATGCACGGCTCGCGCGCATAGGTACGTCAGCGAATCAAACTAGGATGCTCTTTTGTTGGTTTAGGCTCCATCGTTTGGGGGATCAAAACTTTATTCCACGCGCATGGGAATAGCGACTTTTCAGTCTTCAAATGTACTGCTGTATTCCTCAGGGCGTCATGCAAAATGCAAGTCATATTCGATCGGCGGACTGAAAAACGAAAAATTGCACGAATCTGCAATGCTGCTACTCCCTTCGTCCCTAAATATAAGGATTTGTTGACTTTCAGATATCACCTTTGACCATTCGTCTTATTCGAAAAATTTATAAAAATAATATTTATTTTTTTATGATTTGTTTCATCAGTAGATATACTTTAAATATAACATAATTATCATAATTATTTTTATATTTTATAAATATTTTGAATAAGACGAATGGTCAAACGTGATGTCTGAAAGTCAACAACCCTTTATATTTAGAGACAGAGGGAATACTAAGCTAGCAGCAGCTTGAGAATATATACCCCCATACACTCGAACGTAATGGACGCTCCTCACCTGTCAAGAGCGCGCGTGCACTAAGGGCAGAATCGCATTCTGATCGAGCACTGCGCATCTGGAGCACAACAGCAGTCATCGAATTGAAGCAAGCATGCATCCAACGAGGGTCTGCATTGCCGCTTATCTGCAACTGCAAGTCCACTGTTCACACAAGCTGCATGTCTTGCTGCCAGCAGAACGAGTGATGGTGAACATGGCGTTGCATGCATGCCTTCCGGAGGGAGTATCGTGATATTTTGGAGCATATGGAAAAAATATTTTAGAGCATATATGTATGCGTCATCCTAAGATTTGGTAGGGTATAGAGCCCCTTTATTTTCAGTTCGTGTGTTCAAGGTTCGTAGATGAAACGCGAGCAAACATTTTCAGGGATTTGGAACTCGATCACCGCTCACCGACCTATCTCTGCACTCGTATGCAGGATCTTTGTCTTGGTCATAATTATGACAGTATATGAGTTCTGCACGCATGCATGTGCCAAGCAAAAGCATAACATCTACAGGAGCATTATCCTTCTTTCGACCTTTTTTTTGCGAAGGATTCATTAGACTATCTGTACACTCGGCTGACTGTTCATAGCAAACCTTGCAGAGTTGCATGCATACATATATTCGGCACTTCTCTCGGGCCTCGGCTGAAGATCTGACACGTAGTATCAAAAAAAAAAAAAAAAAAAAAAAAAGATCTGACACGTCGACGCAAGGCTCCGTCTCCTGATGAACAGAAATGCAGAAATATACTATGCTCGGAGTAGCATGCTCGCCTCGCCAATTCAATCAGTGGATAGCTTGGATCCGTCGTGTCACAGAATGTGCAGAAAGCAATGCAGAGTATATTAGCATTTACGTGCTTATTCACATGGTGTAGTGGCTCACAAAGAAAGATACACTTGCATTTGTAAACTTGTTTACATGAAGTTAGTGGCACACAAAGAAAGAAAGAAAAACAGAGAAGTCTCGGAACACGGAAACAGCCAACCGAAATTATTCATCACTGATTCATTGGTGAGTGAGCAGTAGGAGGAGAAGCAGTGTCTGTCCATTAGCTAGGTCAAATAATTGGAGACCTTTACCTGTATGCCATTAAAAAAGTTGGTGGTTTCCTGTGTGCCATTGAAAAGTTCGTCCGCACCTATGTGCCATTCACCTAAACTTTTTTGTCCTCCACGCCATTCCATCCAGTTTCTCCTCTAACGGTGTCAAATAGATATGTGAAAGGACCATTTTACCCCAATGTAGGCCCCACCAATCTTCTCCTTCCTCCTCCCTGCTTCCTTCTCTTCTCCAGCAATGGTGCCCCTGACCCCCGACGCCGCGGCCGTGCTGTCCCGCGCCGCGGCCGACGCGTCCAGGCGGCGGCACGCACACACGACGCCGCTCCACGCGGCGGCCGCGCTGCTGTCCGGGCCGGCGCCGCTCCTGCGTGACGCCTGTGTGGCGGGGCTCGCGTCGCTGCACCCGCTCCGGTGCCGCGCGCTGGACCTCTGCCGCCTCCCGACCTCGACGGAGCTCCAGCAGCATCAGCACCACGACGGCGGCGCCTCCTTCCACGCCGTGCCGCCGCCGCCGCCGCTCTCCAACGCGCTCGCCGCGGCGCTGAAGCGGGCGTACGCGCACCACCGGCGCATCGGGAGCGGCGGCGTCGAGGCCGACGACCACCGCGTCGGCGTCCCGCACCTCGTGCTCGCCATCCTCGACGACCCGTCCGTGGCGCGCGTCATGCGGGAGGCGTCCTTCTCCAGCACGGCCGTCAAGGCCGCCATGCTCAGGTCGCTCTCCGACCCCGCATGCTCAGGTCGCTCTCCACCACCATGGCCCGCATGCTCTCCGGCAGCTCGTCGGCGGGGACCGTCCGGGTCCACCGCGCATGCGTGGCTGGGCGCCGCCTCGGCCGACACGAACCTGGGCGCCGCCGCCTCGGCCGACACGAACCTGGGCACCGGTTCGCCGCGGCCTCCTCGGAGAAGGACCACCACCGCATCGCAGCGTGGCCGCCGTGCGGGGCCATGAGCCCGCACAGACGCCGCTGCCTGGCTCCGTCTCTCGCGCCGCCGACCCAGCCCGCCGCACGCCGCGCCGCGCTGCGAGAGGGTTCGAGTTCGTCCGCACGCCTGCGCCCCTCCTCTCCGTGAGCTCGCGCCGCCGCCTCCCCGCAACACAGCCGCCGCGCGAGCCCGCACCGCCCAAGGCTCGTGTGGAAGGCCCCGGCCATGAATCCATCTCCTTGCAGTTCACCAGCAGCCACTGCCTCTTAGCATGCGTTGGAGCTCGATTAGCATGTGTTGAAGCTCGGTTAGCTTGATTAATGTGAGCTGCAGCTTGTTCTACGGGCGGAGGCCAAGCTCGATGTGTTGTTGCTTGGTGCGCATGCGAAGGCCAAGCATCTACGGCCGCGCGGGCTGCGCTGTCCTTGGAGACGGCGGCCAAGACAAGCTGCTCGCTGCAGCGGGCCGTCGCTCGGCTCGCTTCGAGGCAACTTCCAATGGCGGTGGCTGCAGCGTCCCGGGTTAATAAAACACCCGAAACTCCGTGTTTTCCGTACTTGCCCCAGGATCAACGACAAGTACACACGGTAATCACAGTGGAACTATAGCCATATCAAAATTTAACTATCAAATTTATATGAAATTTACAAAATATTGGCTCAACGGCCGACGAAATACCTTAAGAAATAAACACAGCGGTAACATAAAGGGATTCAAATCTCCAGCGTGTGCCCCGTGTTCATCCCACAGGCAATTGACTGGAAGTTGAACTCCTAGAAAGAACGGCATCGTTCCTCACCGAGATCCTCGTCATCTCTGAAACCAAGTTATCGGAGGCAAGCAATGCGGGTGAATAATAGCAAAACTATAATTATATGCAAGGCCAAATAAAGGAAGGTATAATATGGGTAAGTTTGCATAAATGAGCAAATGGCAATCTAAACTTGATTAATGAAATAATTACTAAATTAAATTGCTTGAATATAAATTGCATAAAGGTAAGTACAAGTAATTATCATATAAATAAAGTGACATACTTGACTTCCATGTCAAGTTCCTACAAAATCATTATCTATACCAATTCATATATCAATAACCATCATGATCAATTTTAATCCCAACCATTCTCTAAACAAAGTCCTATCATTAAGGAGCTTGAGACCGCAAGCACGGCCATTCGAATGGATTATGACTCTGCAGAGTTTGTACGCTGTACCCATGGACAGTGAGTGACCGTCTGTGGTGTAGCAAGCACCGTGCACTCACGAAGTGTGCACATCGGTATCACGCATGACGTTTTCATTAGCCGTTTGTTAACCTTGCCTTCCCTAAATTGTAATAATCCCTCCGGACCTACCAACTAACATCCCAGAGGTACAATTTTCCCCTCCTTCAAACATGGATTGTTAGGCAGGAATTAAAAGGGTACAATTCATTGTGTCAGCAAACTTTGATCCCACACGTTATAGTAATGGGAGCCCCTTCGAATAACCCCATCAAAATCGGGAATTATCCGCACATTCTCTACTTCTAGAAGGCAAGGCAACATTCAACTAATTACTTAGCCATGGCCGTCCCATACCAGCATCCATGGTCGCACGATGTTTCCTTAAATCAAAATACGATGTACCGGTCCTTATGCGATGCGACGGGTCTCCAAAATCATGATTATCAAACAATGATTAATCCAATTTAACATTATCACATCAAAACCCGTCAACATCTAAGTTATCATTATATATCATCAACAATAATTTCCCATCAACATAATCCGTAAATTTAATGATTATACATGTACTTACATTTATACAAAATATAACCTTTCATTTTAGCAAGCTTAATTAGTAATTAATTATATCGTGAAGCTTAGAGCATATAACCATTATGATAGCCCAACCTATGGTTACAAGGGATTATAATATGGTCCAACAAATGGGTAGAATTAATAGGTAGTATCTATCATTTCCCAAATGAGCATTTTTAGTGATATAAATTATGCACAAATTTATCCTACAAATTAAGCACTTAAATGTACTTGCAAAAATAGGATCAAAATGATCAAGGGGGTGTGCTTGCCTCGCACCTTTATATTTATACTTCATATGTCGATCTTCAAATGTCAATCTTCCCGCGACGTAATTCTTCGACGATTCACTCACGTGCGCATTGATCCACAATCGATAAACACCGGAAGATCCAAATAAAGTCATCCAAGAAGATCCAATAAAATCTACAATAATTAATACAAATATTCCGAATAAAAACCAAAGAACATGCTTTTGGAATGCTTTTCATGAAAAATAAATATGTATTCGGAGTTCGTACGAACGGACTACACGTTATCGAGTTCTATCGGTAAATAACTAAAAAAGTCAACCTAGGTTTACGTGGTTCCATTTACTTTTCCGTGATCATTTGTCATAAGATAACTGCCTGGCCTTATATAGGCCATATTCACCTAGACAAATTATTTATTATTTATTTTCTCTTAAATGAAAACATGCATGGATGTTATTTAGTTTAATTAATGCATGGCTAATATGACGGTATGCATAGATATCTATTTTCTAAATCCTTATGGTGAAGATGGCGAAATGCATATGCTTCATTGACAGTGATTGCGTGCATATCTATTATATGAAATTCATAATTATTTCTACTAATAAACATGAGGTTGTTCAAAAGAACACGAATAAATAAACTAAATTTACGTAGCAATCATTCCTAAAATGCTTTACATGTAAAATGAGGCTACATGCTTCTAATACATATGGAAACATTCCTATGTATTACTATCTTAACTTACCTTCTATAAGTATTTATATGCCTTTATGCATACATATGACATAGTAAAGATATGTTTCTTTTAAACTAAATTATTTACAAATGACATGTTCTAAGGATTCATTTTACATGATTCAGATATTATGAATATGACACTATGTGCATAGGTAACTTAAACATTTAAATAGAATGAGAGTGCACGGAAAGGTGAATATAAACTACATGCATGGAAAGCATACATGTTGTATAGGCTTCATTATTATTAATGTTTCATCATTCTTCTTTGAATTATTTATGTATGGATACATATATACCTATGATGTGCAACATATATTCATGAACATGGGGTGTAACTAAACCTATATGCACATGCATATATGAGATGTTCATTTACTTAGGTTAGTTAACTTAGCATTTCTAAAGACCTTCATAATTTACTAAAATGATAATTACAGGTAGTTAGGGTGAGATCTGTACATCTCGCTTATAACAATTACATGTGTAGTTACCATGTGAATATCCAAATTATCTCTAATAGGGAAAATTATGCAATGTTTATGAAAAGCATATATGCATCAAGTTAAATATTTATCTAGTAGTATATCTTATGATTCCTTATTGGAAACTAGTAGAAAATGCTCCTAAATATATTAAGATGCAATCTGATAGTTTCATATATTTTGTGGGGATTTGATTTATACCATAAATGCAATTTAAGGCTTTATGACATATAAGTTATATTTATTTTTCTACTTCAAATGTATAGGAAAAAGGCCCTAAATCTACTTATATGCATGTCTAATATTTTATAGGGATATATATATATAAGAGTTGTTATCTATGCAAGAAATTGCAAGTAAAGCTTTTGACAAATAAAAGGGAAATGTTTACCTGATAAATCAAATAACAAGGGTAAAACTAGCTATTCATTTTCTAGCATATTTTTCCTATAATTAGTTTCTGATGAGCAGTGCTAAAAGGTCCTAAAAATGATAAGGAATTTTTCTAGCATTTTTACCAAATTTTTCCCTACTATTTTCCTATTGATTTTGAGTTAAAACGGTTAAACTCTTTTCTGACCAATCACATCGCGACAAGTGGCAGCTCAAGGGTGATTTAGCTCAAATTAGCGTGCGCACAGTAATAGCGGTGGCTGGACAGCTCGCCGGCGGCGAATCCTCGGCGAACTCCGGTGGAGAGCATGTCTACGCGGTGCGCGAGCTTGAAGGCTACCTTCCGGTAGTCGTCTCATCGCCGGAGACGGCCTGTAGCGGCGGCGCGGCGGCGACCTAGATGGCACGGCAGAGCGGTGACGCGGTCGAACCAGAATCAAATGGAAATCCTCGAGTTTGTGCTATCCTAGAGCTGCTGCAAGACGCATAGATACTCACCAACTAGACGGTCGAGGTTGGGGTGGCCGGAGGTGGTGAGTCGACGGACAGCGGCGGCAGAACAGGGGAGGTGCACGTCGGGAGGGTCCTACAAGCCTAGATGAAGGTAACCAAGTACACAAACGGCATCAGCGAGAGGTGAGGATCATATGGACAGAAGGAATCGAGGTTTAGCTCACCAACAGAGAAGAATCGTCGGCAATGGCGGTGGCGGCCGCTTCTGGGAAGAAGATGAAATTCTCTCCATTCGAGTAACGGTTGTGATCAAGGATAGACTCTAGAGGATCGTAGATGCAGCAGGAGGAGGATGGAAAGCTCACGCAGCATCTTTTATAGAGGGGAAAGGCGGTTTCTCCGGTGGGTCATGGAGGTCAGAGAGAGAGCGAGAGAGAGAAGAAAAGGAGAAGAGAGCACGGCGTACGCGAGAAGGTGCGGAAAAGATCTAGCGGCACGCGGCTCGTTTTACCTCCTCCTCAGCAGCGGCGCACAGGACGGCGCGCGCGTGGCACATCGGCGATGGTCGGGCGGCGTCCGGCGCTTGACTTCGGCGAGAGGAAGACGACAGCGGGAGGAGGCGGCGGTTCGCGGTTTGGGCTGCGTTAGGCTGAGTTGGGCCGACGTGGGCCAAGGTAAGAGCACAGGTATGTTTCTCATTTTCTATTTCTTTTATTTCTAAACGGGCCGAATTGCAAATTGAGCCCATAAGCATAGAACTGTCTTCAAATTTTAAGATAGCAGGTACAAACAACGAATTTCCTACCTATGCGAATGTGATCCAAAAATCATGAAAAATTCACAGAAATTAACTTTCTGTGGAACCTACCCATGATGAATTTTGCGAGATTTTTGGCCAATTAAATTTTCCACGAAAAATCGAGGAAGTACCTACGTACTTGGAATGCAATGCATGCATAAAGTTTGAAATTTCAGAAAAGATTCAAATATGAAATTCAAACATAACCCAACATTAATTAGGGTTTATTTACATTAGTCCAGGCCCCTAATTTTTGGGATGTGACAGTTCCACCCCCCTTAAAAAGAATCTCGTCCTCGAGATTCCGCGAAGTGTTAGTGTGGATGTTTACGAAAGTTAGTTCCAAGGTGTCGAAACATTCTTCGATCTTCAATACACCATATGTGAGGATGATCTTCACGTTCTTGTTTTGACTCCCTCTTTGACATGGTCACTTTCTTGAAAATTCTTCATACGCCGTATCCCTATTCCGTTGTAGTTAGTGGAGGATGGTTTTTTAAAATTAATTGTCATGACATGATTAGTTCTTCGTCTTCGGCATGCCATTCGTAGGGAACAATCTTCACGTATTCCCCTTACTTCTTCTTTGATACGGTAGATTCTTGAGGTTGTTCTCCGATGTAGTATATATGTCCTTCATACTTGATGAACATTGATATCTTGAGGAAGCGGAATCCTTTAAAAGAAATCTTCAAGATTTTGTTAACATTTGTTAGCAAAGATTGCAAAAATTTTTCTTCGGCTCATAAAAGAGGTTAGTACTCGAATGATCAAAATATGAGTAGAGTTAGATATATCTTACGTCCTACCCCTCCCTTAAATAAATTTTAACCTATTATTCATTAAACACTTGAAATGCAATACACAAACATATAAAGTTAGTTCCTTCATCTTCAAGGCCCGAGGGCGACGAGCGCTGTCCATGTAGTCCACTTGTTCTTTCTTGATATTGTTAGTTTCTTGTACTTGAAATATTTCTTTGTAAACTTCCTTCCTTTTCAAACTTCGGTATGAAGCTTCATCTTCTAAGGTGTATAAAAGTTAACATCAATCTCTCTTGCGTTGCCATGGTCAAGTATGTCATCTCGTCACGTGGGTTAGCATAGAGGCACGGGGTTATGCATAGAGTAAATCCTTCCGTCTTCGCGACCTCGTAGTGATGAATCCTCTTCTCGCATCCCTCATACTTTTTCCTTGATGTAGCTAATATTTTCTTGTCTTTGAAGTATCTTCATGGGTTCCCTTTTTCCTTTATCTCGAGGAAAAAGCCTCATCTTTTAAAGTGATGTTAGAGGAAAATTTTAAATTATATTAATGTTCCTCGTCATTGGTGTTATCTCACCATACGTGTTAGCATTACATTTAACTTTTATCGAAAGTTAGCAAGCACCTATAAGATCAAAGAAGAATATTTTATTTTATTTAACATAATGCATAAAGGTTTCAAGAAATAGGTTCAGGAGTAAGAGAAATATTTAAGGGGATGCTTATACCAAAGATACTATGATATTTTCAAAATCACAAGGAAGTTTTAATGAAATAATCTATTGAAGAATGGTGTCAAGAGTGGTAAGCTGACAATCCAATGGAGTTTTAGGATCATGTAAGCAAATGAATTTATAATGGTGAAATAAAACCAATATGATTGGTTATGGAACAGTTTTGAATGCCACGAGTCCCAATAAGGGAAAAATTTCTTATGTTCAAGGAAACATGAGGTTTTCAAATCATAAGAATGTTTTTATGAATTTCGACCTACCAATGAATGGAAGTCAAAATCAGTAGGCTAGTGTTTCAATGGAATTCAACCACGGGAAAACGGATGAGTTTACAAAGATAAAGTAAAATCAATAGGATTGGTTTTTAAATGACTCGAATGGCACGTTGGTCATTGAAGGGTATATGAGCACAACACTTGTCATCCGAGAAGAATGGCAACCAATCCTTGCAACATATGACAATATGGGCATGTGTAACAATGTCATACCATAATTATTAAAGTAATCAGCGAAATTGGTAATAAATGGTAGAATGACGACATTCAAGTAAGGATGGTGAACAATTCATGACAACCAGGTTTATTCATGAATAGTATAAGGAATTATTCCAAGGTTTTCAAGATGGTCACCTTAGAATATACAAGATCAAGAAATTTTTCAAAATCAAGTTAACATAGAACATTAGATTTCTATATTTCATGGACCATGAAAGTTAAGGTTTTTATCGGATCATGTAAAAATCAGAGTTGATTCTAGAGATCACATCAATATGGAGCAAGTGACCTCTTTGGTTGGATAGGTCAAGAAAATTTTGCTCTCAATTCAAGGATATTGATAGATATCGAATTGTTAACATAAATGAATTGCATTGCAAGGTAAGATAGCTATGCATAAAATGGGTAAGCATACGAAAACGACATCAAATGCTTTAGGGAAGGTATTCGAATATGGTCATAGCTTCAATTTTTACCAAATGGTGAACAAGATAGAAAGGTTAAGAAATGAGATAATATGATATTCTCATTTCCCTTTTCTTTTTAATAGAAGATGACAATAGGATATGTTTATTCAAAATAAAGCAAGGAGGCTTAGAGTAGCAATTGGACCTACCTTACAAATGATCATTAGTTAGCAAAACTAAGATCTTAAAATAGGCATAATTTCTGAATTTTAAGCAAATTGCTACTAGAAAATCGATAGTTAGTAGGATAGATAAGAATTAAAATCTTGAGATTTTTCCTCATGGATCAAGGATTATAAAATTGATTGGTAGTCAAGTGAGAAAATATTCTCCTAGATGATAGGTCATAGAAATCAACACCGATGGTCAAGTAAAAGATCGGCTAATATGATTCATGTGGAAAAATGTATTGAGTAATGTCAAAACATTTCACAAATGCCAAACAATATGATCATGGGCATTAATGTGGTTTTCTAAACAAGCAATAGAATATTAAAACAATAGAAAATACTTTCACGTTCCCGCAAAAGGCTTTAGTGAAGCATTGATTAAATGGAAGATTTTATGCTATGCAACTAAGATACTTTGTAAGAAAAATTTTTTAAACCATCGTCATTTTATATGGAAGTGAAGGATATTCAAGTTTCAAAATGGATGGAATGCACAAATATTTTATGAGTGAAAGAAAAATTGATTTACTCAGAAAACCAGGATAATTCTTAAGGGTTTCATACGGTGGAGAGGTGCAAAAGAGCAACCATGATAAAAGTCGAAGAGTTTGAAAACAAGATATCATGGTTATAGAAATAAATTTTATCCTTCTTTTGAATAATGGAATATGATTATTGATTTATCAAGGAATAGTAAAACGAGATTTGGCAGGAAATTGACGAAAATTCTTCATACTAGTAAATTCTCAAAGGAGGTTGATTGAATAAAATCATCACGCTATGCAAAACGTGATACAAGGTTCAAATGGCATTTATAGTATTTCCATCTGGATTGAGAAATAATAAAATTCAAGTTTTAATGATCTCGCATAAAATGGAAAGAGAAAAATAAATTATTTTTAAAAGAAAGAGGTATGATATGATAATTGTGCACTGTTTATGCTATATATTAAACTAAGTCTACATGAATCAAAGAGGTAAGGTATGCCAAACTATGAAAGAAGGGAATATGTGAGAACACGGCATCTTTTTGAAATCAAAAGAACCTACAAAGAATGATGACAACATAAGTGGGATATCAATTTAAATACCAAGGAAAAATATTTGGCATGCAGGATCGATGCTAAAATGAGCATGGAAACATAGATTAAATTGTTATGAAGTTAATAAAGAATATAACATGGTCTTTATCCCGGAATGGTTGTTATGCATGGAAATAAATCAGAGAAAAGTTCAATAAATTAAGTAAGTGAAAGATATGCAATTAGGATAGCACGAGATGTTAGGGTCAACGTATGTTATAGTTAAAATTAGTAGGATGTTATCCTAAAGGAAGGTTAGCAAAATTGAAACTATTTATTTTAACATGTATTTTATGCTTAGAAAAGGAAACTCCAAAATCACATAAAGCACCAAATCGTAAAGAATCGAGCAAATCGACCGCAAATGGAAACTCCGGGATTTTTGAAAATAATTTTCTTGTTAATGATTATGTCCATAGGTCTTTATGGCATAACACTTTTAAAATGCCATATCTCCTACCTTAATATTTTCTTTCTACGGCCTATATATCTATACCTCCTAATAAATTTTGAGAAGAATAAGAGAAGAGATCCTAATTTTACCATCGCCTTCTTACTACATCTTCTTCCTTGTCTCATGATAGATATAGAAGAAATAAGATTAGGAAGAAAATATAATCAATGTCAAGATGAGATACTAAGGAAATTAATTAGGATCAAGGTTGAGGGAAGAAAGCAACATTTTTCTTTTTCTCTTTCTCCGTAACTAGGAAAGTGATAAGAAAGGATGAATAATTTCTTGAAATCAAGTGAAAATATGGATGAGAAAAGAGACTAGGATTTAGGAAAGATAAAGCAAAATCCTTATATTTTCTTAAATATATTTGAAAATTTTGAAATATAACTTCAATTTACTAATCTAATCTAACGACTGGTCTATCTAGGGTCAACCTGCAGTCAATATAGCTCTGGTACCAACTGCAGCGTCCCGGGTTAATAAAACACCCGAAACTCCGTGTTTTCCGTACTTGCCCCAGGATCAACGACAAGTACACACGGTAATCACAGTGGAACTATAGCCATATCAAAATTTAACTATCAAATTTATATGAAATTTACAAAATATTGGCTCAACGGCCGACGAAATACCTTAAGAAATAAACACAGCGGTAACATAAAGGGATTCAAATCTCCAGCGTGTGCCCCGTGTTCATCCCACAGGCAATTGACTGGAAGTTGAACTCCTAGAAAGAACGGCATCGTTCCTCACCGAGATCCTCGTCATCTCTGAAACCAAGTTATCGGAGGCAAGCAATGCGGGTGAATAATAGCAAAACTATAATTATATGCAAGGCCAAATAAAGGAAGGTATAATATGGGTAAGTTTGCATAAATGAGCAAATGGCAATCTAAACTTGATTAATGAAATAATTACTAAATTAAATTGCTTGAATATAAATTGCATAAAGGTAAGTACAAGTAATTATCATATAAATAAAGTGACATACTTGACTTCCATGTCAAGTTCCTACAAAATCATTATCTATACCAATTCATATATCAATAACCATCATGATCAATTTTAATCCCAACCATTCTCTAAACAAAGTCCTATCATTAAGGAGCTTGAGACCGCAAGCACGGCCATTCGAATGGATTATGACTCTGCAGAGTTTGTACGCTGTACCCATGGACAGTGAGTGACCGTCTGTGGTGTAGCAAGCACCGTGCACTCACGAAGTGTGCACATCGGTATCACGCATGACGTTTTCATTAGCCGTTTGTTAACCTTGCCTTCCCTAAATTGTAATAATCCCTCCGGACCTACCAACTAACATCCCAGAGGTACAATTTTCCCCTCCTTCAAACATGGATTGTTAGGCAGGAATTAAAAGGGTACAATTCATTGTGTCAGCAAACTTTGATCCCACACGTTATAGTAATGGGAGCCCCTTCGAATAACCCCATCAAAATCGGGAATTATCCGCACATTCTCTACTTCTAGAAGGCAAGGCAACATTCAACTAATTACTTAGCCATGGCCGTCCCATACCAGCATCCATGGTCGCACGATGTTTCCTTAAATCAAAATACGATGTACCGGTCCTTATGCGATGCGACGGGTCTCCAAAATCATGATTATCAAACAATGATTAATCCAATTTAACATTATCACATCAAAACCCGTCAACATCTAAGTTATCATTATATATCATCAACAATAATTTCCCATCAACATAATCCGTAAATTTAATGATTATACATGTACTTACATTTATACAAAATATAACCTTTCATTTTTAGCAAGCTTAATTAGTAATTAATTATATCGTGAAGCTTAGGGCGTATGACCATTATGATAGCCCAACCTATGGTTACAAGGGATTATAATATGGTCCAACAAATGGGTAGAATTAATAGGTAGTATCTATCATTTCCCAAATGAGCATTTTTAGTGATATAAATTATGCACAAATTTATCCTACAAATTAAGCACTTAAATGTACTTGCAAAAATAGGATCAAAATGATCAAGGGGGTGTGCTTGCCTCGCACCTTTATATTTATACTTCATATGTCGATCTTCAAATGTCAATCTTCCCGCGACGTAATTCTTCGACGATTCACTCACGTGCGCATTGATCCACAATCGATAAACACCGGAAGATCCAAATAAAGTCATCCAAGAAGATCCAATAAAATCTACAATAATTAATACAAATATTCCGAATAAAAACCAAAGAACATGCTTTTGGAATGCTTTTCATGAAAAATAAATATGTATTCGGAGTTCGTACGAACGGACTACACGTTATCGAGTTCTATCGGTAAATAACTAAAAAAAAGTCAACCTAGGTTTACGTGGTTCCATTTACTTTTCCGTGATCATTTGTCATAAGATAACTGCCTGGCCTTATATAGGCCATATTCACCTAGACAAATTATTTATTATTTATTTTCTCTTAAATGAAAACATGCATGGATGTTATTTAGTTTAATTAATGCATGGCTAATATGACGGTATGCATAGATATCTATTTTCTAAATCCTTATGATGAAGATGGCGAAATGCATATGCTTCATTGACAGTGATTGCGTGCATATCTATTATATGAAATTCATAATTATTTCTACTAATAAACATGAGGTTGTTCAAAAGAACACGAATAAATAAACTAAATTTACGTAGCAATCATTCCTAAAATGCTTTACATGTAAAATGAGGCTACATGCTTCTAATACATATGGAAACATTCCTATGTATTACTATCTTAACTTACCTTCTATAAGTATTTATATGCCTTTATGCATACATATGACATAGTAAAGATATGTTTCTTTTAAACTAAATTATTTACAAATGACATGTTCTAAGGATTCATTTTACATGATTCAGATATTATGAATATGACACTATGTGCATAGGTAACTTAAACATTTAAATAGAATGAGAGTGCACGGAAAGGTGAATATAAACTACATGCATGGAAAGCATACATGTTGTATAGGCTTCATTATTATTAATGTTTCATCATTCTTCTTTGAATTATTTATGTATGGATACATATATACCTATGATGTGCAACATATATTCATGAACATGGGGTGTAACTAAACCTATATGCACATGCATATATGAGATGTTCATTTACTTAGGTTAGTTAACTTAGCATTTCTAAAGACCTTCATAATTTACTAAAATGATAATTACAGGTAGTTAGGGTGAGATCTGTACATCTCGCTTATAACAATTACATGTGTAGTTACCATGTGAATATCCAAATTATCTCTAATAGGGAAAATTATGCAATGCTTATGAAAAGCATATATGCATCAAGTTAAATATTTATCTAGTAGTATATCTTATGATTCCTTATTGGAAACTAGTAGAAAATGCTCCTAAATATATTAAGATGCAATCTGATAGTTTCATATATTTTGTGGGGATTTGATTTATACCATAAATGCAATTTAAGGCTTTATGACATATAAGTTATATTTATTTTTCTACTTCAAATGTATAGGAAAAAGGCCCTAAATCTACTTATATGCATGTCTAATATTTTATAGGGATATATATATATAAGAGTTGTTATCTATGCAAGAAATTGCAAGTAAAGCTTTTGACAAATAAAAGGGAAATGTTTACCTGATAAATCAAATAACAAGGGTAAAACTAGCTATTCATTTTCTAGCATATTTTTCCTATAATTAGTTTCTGATGAGCAGTGCTAAAAGGTCCTAAAAATGATAAGGAATTTTTCTAGCATTTTTACCAAATTTTTCCCTAGTATTTTCCTATTGATTTTGAGTTAAAACGGTTAAACTCTTTTCTGACCAATCACATCGCGACAAGTGGCAGCTCAAGGGTGATTTAGCTCAAATTAGCGTGCGCACAGTAATAGCGGTGGCTGGACAGCTCGCCGGCGGTGAATCCTCGGCGAACTCCGGTGGAGAGCATGTCTACGCGGTGCGCGAGCTTGAAGGCTACCTTCCGGTAGTCGTCTCATCGCCGGAGACGGCCTGTAGCGGCGGCGCGGCGGCGACCTAGATGGCACGGCAGAGCGGTGACGCGGTCGAACCAGAATCAAATGGAAATCCTCGAGTTTGTGCTATCCTAGAGCTGCTGCAAGACGCATAGATACTCACCAACTAGACGGTCGAGGTTGGGGTGGCCGGAGGTGGTGAGTCGACGGACAGCGGCGGCAGAACAGGGGAGGTGCACGTCGGGAGGGTCCTACAAGCCTAGATGAAGGTAACCAAGTACACAAACGGCATCAGCGAGAGGTGAGGATCATATGGACAGAAGGAATCGAGGTTTAGCTCACCAACAGAGAAGAATCGTCGGCAATGGCGGTGGCGGCCGCTTCTGGGAAGAAGATGAAATTCTCTCCATTCGAGTAACGGTTGTGATCAAGGATAGACTCTAGAGGATCGTAGATGCAGCAGGAGGAGGATGGAAAGCTCACGCAGCATCTTTTATAGAGGGGAAAGGCGGTTTCTCCGGTGGGTCATGGAGGTCAGAGAGAGAGCGAGAGAGAGAAGAAAAGGAGAAGAGAGCACGGCGTACGCGAGAAGGTGCGGAAAAGATCTAGCGGCACGCGGCTCGTTTTACCTCCTCCTCAGCAGCGGCGCACAGGACGGCGCGCGCGTGGCACATCGGCGATGGTCGGGCGGCGTCCGGCGCTTGACTTCGGCGAGAGGAAGACGACAGCGGGAGGAGGCGGCGGTTCGCGGTTTGGGCTGCGTTAGGCTGAGTTGGGCCGACGTGGGCCAAGGTAAGAGCACAGGTATGTTTCTCATTTTCTATTTCTTTTATTTCTAAACGGGCCGAATTGCAAATTGAGCCCATAAGCATAGAACTGTCTTCAAATTTTAAGATAGCAGGTACAAACAACGAATTTCCTACCTATGCGAATGTGATCCAAAAATCATGAAAAATTCACAGAAATTAACTTTCTGTGGAACCTACCCATGATGAATTTTGCGAGATTTTTGGCCAATTAAATTTTCCACGAAAAATCGAGGAAGTACCTACGTACTTGGAATGCAATGCATGCATAAAGTTTGAAATTTCAGAAAAGATTCAAATATGAAATTCAAACATAACCCAACATTAATTAGGGTTTATTTACATTAGTCCAGGCCCCTAATTTTTGGGATGTGACAGTGGCATAGGCGTCGCGGGGAGGCTGTGGCTCGACCAGAGGCTGTGGCAATGGCGCTGCGAGAGGGTTCGAGTTCCTGAGAGAGAGAGACGAGACCAACAGGTGCGAGCGCCCAGTCAAGGGTAGTTTCAGACTTTTTCCTATACTCGGTCCCACCTGTCAGGGCTCCCAAACGTGAAAATCTAACAGAAGCCGGACGGAATGGTGTGTAGGTAAAAAAAGTTTACCTCGATGGCACACAGGTGTAGGCGATCTTTTTAGTGGCACACAGGTTAGGGTGAACTTTTTTAATGGCATACAGGTAAAAGTCTCAAATAATTGAGGTGGGCTGGCCGCCCTGTCCAACAACACTACCATCCATCCATGGCCTCTCTAGGTGCGGCGTCACTCGCCGCAGACAGTTGAGCATGGCGCAGCCGGCGAAAACTTTGCTCAGCGTTTTGGGAGTTAATCCATTGGTTGCAAGTTGCAGCGGTAGGACATTGTTGTGTTGTGTTGCCGACTATATATATTATTATTGGGACAAAAACAAGATGGACATTATATTTATAGACGGAGGGACTATCAGTTTTAGAAACCGACTATGAGAAAAAAAATTAAATAATATTTTTATTAACCAAAATTACAAAAATAATACTAGAATCAGAGAAATTACAATAATAATACACTGTCGCACGTTGGTTCCACAAAAATTCAGTTTTCGTATGTTGGTCGCACGAAAATAGAGTTTTCGAGTGTTGGATGCACGAAAACAAGTTTTTTATTCGAAAATATGAGTAGTAGTACGTTGAACGCACGAAAACTAATTTTTTATTCAAAAATAAGGGTAGTGGTTCATTGGGTGTACTACTACTAGTAGTACTACGTTCAACGCACGAAAATTGTGAATTATTATTTTTTGGCTCATGCAATTTTTGTTTCTCATTTGTTTAGGATGGATTTTCATTTATATGTCGTTTCTTATATTTTTTGTACGTACGTGAAAATAAAATAAGTAGAATTTACGCACCGGTAGAGTGTCAAACGTGATATGAAAATTCCACAAAGTAAGATCTGTACAAGAGAAGTTATACAATAGAGCTAAAAAGGTTATATAACAACAAACAAACTTAGAGGGGGCTACTCAATCAATAAAAAATACTATCCGTATAGTTATAATTCATTATGTGTAAATGTAATTTTGAACTATATACAAAGCAAACTTCTGAGTCTTGAAACAAGGCCCGAAATCCAAATTTTGTTATCAAGATAGAGTATTGTATGAAAAAATTCCATCAACTTTTTCCAGTCATATGTTTTTAGAAAAGACACACTTGCTCTACCGTTGAGTAAATTCAACTTATTTTATTTTCACTTACGTACAGAAAATATAAGAAACGACATATAAATGAAAATCCATCCTAAACAAATGAGAAACAAAAATTGCATGAGCCAAAAAATAATAATTCATAATTTTCGTGCATTGAACGTACTACTACTAGTAGTAGTACGCCCAACATACCACTACTCTTATTTTTAAATAAAAAATTAGTTTTCGTGCGTTCAACATACCACTACTCCTATTTTCGAATAATAAACTTGTTTTCGTGCATCCAACGTACGAAAGCCCTATTTTCGTGCGACCAACATATGAAAATTGAATTTTCGTGCAACAAACGTGCGACGGTGTATTATTTTGTAATTTGTCTGATTTTAGTATTATTTTTGTAATTTTGGTTAATAAAAATATTATTTTTTAAAAAAATTCCCGACTATGCTATATTTCTCATTATACCCCTATTTTGGACAGAACTAGAGAAGTTGTAAAAAACAGGAGAAGAAAATTTACATAAGCATAGTGTATGTGTACCATAGTCACATTCTCTGGATATTACTGTCCCTTCATCACTTTAGTGTTCTAGAAATAGAATTACTGATACGATATCATATATGCTTGCGTAGTTGCCCTTAAATTTTACTTACTCTTTAAGTATTTTTGAGTTTGATCAAAGTTAATTTTTTTCAACTAATAATACTAGAAAATCACAATGTTTGACAAAGTATAAATAATGTTGTTAGATTCAACATTAAATCAACCATCATAATATACAACTTTTCATATTTAAAATAGTTTATATTTATAAATATAAATAGTCAAGGTTGAAAAAGATGGCAAATACGATAGAGAACAGAGATAATAATATAGCATGCTGGTAGCAGTTAAGGGCTTGCTTTGCAGTCTTTGGTCAATCGGTCCTGCCTAACAGTTGTTAAGCTAGCCAAAAATAAAACCCGCATACATAAACTAGGACATCTTTGACCCAAGCTTGCTTGATGGACACGTGCAAATCATGAAGCGTCGTGCTTAATGGAACTCTTCTCTGTACTTGCAACAGTGATCCATAACCAGGAAATCCACTAGCAAAACTTTACCCGAAACTGCCTCTCGCCAACCTTTTATCAAAGCCTTGGAACAGGAAAAAGGTGGCAGATCAATATCAACGGAGAGAAAAAAGAAGCGGCAGATCAAATGAAAACAGTACTAGTATAGGCGAAGAAAAATCAAAAGCGAGGCACAGCAGAAAGGTCACGCGCAGCAGAGGCGAATAATAAAAATTCTCGCGCGCCCGTGCTGCGTCCAGATGCAACGATTAATCAATGAGCTGATCCTGGCCAGCAAGTAAGCTGCGATTAACAAGCGGGTTAGCGGTACGGCAGCCAGTAGGCTCGGCCGCAGCATGAGCATAACGACGCTGTGCTAGTAGCACTATTATATTGCTCTGTTCTTCGCTGCGGCCGGGTCTTTGCCTTTTTCTTGGGAGCTGCTCCTCAAATCCGCCCTTCCTCCTCTCGCTGCCGGCCACCCGGCGATGCTTCCCGCGCAGCGGCGGCGGTGGGGGCGGCGTGGGCAGGTCGAGGCTGTGTGATTGGCAGCTGGGAAGGCGGGGATGGCGGCGGCGGGGACGAGCTCCGGCGAGGCTGGAGGCGAGGGGGATTTGGTGGAGGGGAAGGGAAAGAAGGTGAACGAGGAGCTGTGGTACGCGTGCGCGGGGCCGCTCGTGGCACTGCCGCCGGCGGGGAGCCTCGTCGTCTACTTCCCTCAGGGCCACAGCGAGCAGGTGAGGCGACGATTCTTGATCAAAGCTGCAGTTTTCCCCAATCTTCGGATGAGCAAAATTGCTTCCCTTTGTTCTTTTCTCGCATTTTTTTGTGGCGTTCTTCCTCTTGTCTCTTTCTTGTCGCCTCCTCGTCGCGTTCGCCAGTAAGAAAGAGCTCGTAGAAGCTTTGTGTCGTTTCATGGTTGGTTTGGTGTCCGCCGGCAATTGGTTCTTAGAGCTTCGCCGGAAAATGCTTTTGATTTCGATACACACGAAAAAAAAGAAGTGATTTTCTCCCAAGTGACAATTTGTGCAGTATGGCGGAAAAAATTGGGAGTTGGAATTTTGCTATCTACTCATAATTAAGGCTTGTTGTTATGACTTATAAGATGTCAATGTTTAGTTCCTCTAACTTCGTTTTCTTTCTGTTGTAATCTCTGCTTTTTGGAGATGTATCAGTGCGCAAAGTAAAATGCTTTTTTGATGCCCCTTTACATGATGCTCTACTCTTGGTCCTCCTTGCTGATACATCAAGCGTCGCCTTAATTTGTTTAACATTCTAGTGGGAAGGAACAAATTTCCTTAGTTTTTCAGTAGTTGATTGATGCTGTCTACTTGATGCTAATGTCAACTCACAAGGATATTATTAAGTAGCGAACCTTTTATCCGCAACTGAGATGGAGTCTCATATGAATGTCATGTTTACCAGTTTTTATGTTGATGTTACAGAAAGAGAAGCATTTAGTAAAATCACTTGAATACTTGTAATAATATGCAAGTTGGCTGGAGTTTCATGGTGAACAATCTTGATTCTCACTTTCAGGTAGCAGCATCTATGCGAAAGGATGCAGATGCCAAAATTCCGAGCTATCCAAATCTTCCATCGAAGCTTATATGCATCCTCCATAGTGTAACTATGCATGTAAGCAATGTTTCTTTCAACACATATTGGTAAAGAGTGGTGACTAAATTAGTGTTTTCTTAAGTTGACGGTTTTATGTGATGTATCTCTCAACACAATTTGGCAGGCTGATCCTGACACAGATGAAGTTTATGCTCGAATGACTCTCCAGCCGGTTAGCAATGTAGGTCATACTTCTCTATCTTCAATTATATCACCAGCATTATAGGACGTACCTGTAACACCTTGATTTTGGAATTGGGACTGTTAGGTGGCACAGTGTGACAAGGAGACGTTGCTGGCATCAGAGCTTGCACTGAAACAATCCAGGCCACAAACAGAATTCTTCTGTAAAACACTGACTGCAAGTGATACAAGCACTCATGGAGGTTTTTCTGTGCCACGGCGTTCCGCCGAGCGCATTTTCCCCCCTCTTGTAAGAACTCTCAACATCTTATGCTGGAAACAGATCAAGTGTTGATTTCTTGGTTTGTCCTAATTGTCCACACTTCACTGTGCATAGGACTTCTCAATGCAACCTCCTGCTCAGGAACTGCAGGCCAGGGATTTGCATGATTCAACTTGGACATTCCGTCATATATATCGAGGTAAGTCAGGATAAGAAAGGTCAAAGTTTGCTTCTTGGCAAAGTTAGTAAAAGTTAGTTTAGGCCATATTCAAATATAGTTACCGTCGTTGTTTTTTGCAATTTCAGTATAATTTCGTAGTTTAAGCAGTCCTTTTCAAATTTTATGAATGGTTCTCTTCCTTTCCATCAGGCCAGCCTAAAAGGCATTTGCTGACTACTGGCTGGAGCCTGTTTATCAGTGGAAAGAGACTTCTTGCTGGTGACTCAGTCTTATTTATCAGGTAAATGTTGAGGGTGAAGGCCTTATTTTTCTTGTTTTGATTCCGCTTGAGTCAATGTAGCAATTCAGAGAGGATAACTAATGCCACCGAACGCCCTGCCTTTGTAACTGTAGGGATGCGAAACATCAACTCCTCTTGGGGATACGGCGAGCAAATAGGCAACCTGTTAATCTCTCGTCATCTGTTTTATCTAGTGATAGTATGCATATTGGAATACTTGCTGCTGCAGCCCATGCAGCAGCTAACAACAGCCAATTCACAGTATTCTATAACCCAAGGTAAACATATCATCCTCTGCAAGGCTTATAATATATAAATAAGTGATGCATTAAATGTTTCAATTTCTCCCCTTCAGGACTAGTCCTTCAGAATTTGTGATTCCTTTTGCCAAGTACCAGAAGGCTGTCTATAGCAATCAATTATCTCTTGGCATGCGGTTTAGAATGATGTTTGAAACTGAAGAATCTGGAACAAGAAGGTATACATTTCTAGCTTTAGCTAATATGTAACATGCATGGGGTTATTATTACATCAAAATCACTGAAAAAGATCCATGGATTTATCTTGCCGTGCTGGGTACCTAGAATTCACCATTTTGCTGCATCTGGAATACTTGGTGTATCATATTCTGAGCTGCAGGCAGTTTTCTACTCAACTTTACAAAGTTTGCTTGTTGGTGTATCATATTCTGAGCTGAAAGCAGTTTTCTCTACCCAGCTGCTACAATTCTTTCTAACAACCAGTAACTTCTGACAATTTTCTGCAGGTACATGGGCACAATAACTGGTATAAGTGATCTGGATCCTGTAAGGTGGAAAAACTCCCAATGGCGCAATATTCAGGTTTGGTCTGATAAATCAAACTAAATATGCAAAATTTTGCATGTTTCCCTTTGTTTTTTATGTGAGAAGTATATGCATATGCAGGTTGCATGGGATGAAGCAGCACCAAGTGAGAGGCGTACCAGGGTTTCCCTCTGGGAGATTGAACCTGTCATCGCTCCATTCTTCATCTATCCCTCACCATTGTTCACTACAAAACGTCCACGACAACATGGGATATTAGGTGAGAACTACAGTTCTTGGCCCAACAACATCCCACTCTGGCAATGAATACTATCACTACATGCACCGAATTATTAATTGTATATCCTTTCCAATGGTTATCTCTACTTTTCTTGCCATATTTCTTCTAATAGTTTAATTATATTTGTAGATGATGATGCCTCTGAAATGGATAATCCTTTTAAGCGGACCATGCCATGGCTTGGCGATGTGATTGACAAGAAAGATTTTACTAATCAGAACAGTCTAGGTCCGGGATTAAGTTTAGTTCAGTGGATGAACATGCAACAGAATCCCTCACTCGCTAGCACAGTCATGCAACCAGATTTTCTAAACTCATTAGCTGGCAAGCCTGTACAAACTCTGGCTGCAGCTGATATATCAAGGCAAATCAACTTCCAGCCCCAGTTCCTGCAACAAAATAACATCCAGTTCAACACTTCATTTCTACCTCCACAAAACCAGCAGATCGAACAGTTAGCAAAAGTGATAGCCACACCAAACCAATTGGGAAGTGTTATAGTACAACAGAAAGTAGTTCAAGAGTGCAATTCCGAACAAAAGCAGCACCCTACTACACAACCAGTGCAAGGCGGCCAACCGAGTATAAATATCGCACAGCCTCAACTCCATCAACCTCAAATCATTCTCCAGGCCCAGCATCAGCAGCCTCAGGTCATTGTCCAGGCTCAGCTCCAGCAACAGCAACCCCTCGCCCAAAATCACACCATTGTAAATGGAGGCATTCAACAAATCCATCTTCTGCAGCAACAGCAACCACATCTGCAGCAGCAGCAGGAGGTTCAGCAGCAGCAAGTTCAGCAGCCAATGCAGGAACAACAACAAATAAAGTTACAGCCTGCCCAGGTACCCAGTGATGCAAACATGATCCCACAGCTGTCTGATCATCAGGTGAAAATGCAACTATTCAAGGCTCTTCAACCGCAGCAGCCTCTGATCATGGATCAACAGAAAATGATCTTGGAATTGCAGCAACAAATGGTACATTCCCAGTCAAGTGCTCAGCACTCACAAGTGGTTGGTATGCAAAACAGTAGCACCATTCAGTACCCAACGCAGCAACAGCCTCTGATTCAAGGTTTTCGTGGGAATGATGTTTCTGTCGCAAAATCCGAAATTGTTACCTCCATGGGTGCTCGCTCTTTGCATATGCCTGGTGGAGTGCAGCCATTGAAGACAGATGATGTTCTCCCTTCTTCAACATCACCATCCAGGAACAGTAATCCTGTTTATTTGCAATCAATCCCAAGTACCTCCAAGAACCAAAGTTTACTTACTGCAGCAAAGACACCTCAATCATCTATTGCTTTGGGCCCTACGATTGAACAGGAAATGAAGCCACATCATAGCACAAAGCAAACAGTGGCAATTCCCAAGATGACTGACCAAAGGCCAGCTACTGGGCAAGACTACATGAATAACACCCCTCAAGTGGATTATTTGGACTCTTCCTCGTCAGCTACTTCAGTTTGTCTTTCTCAAGCTGATGGATCATTGCAACAAAACTTTCCACCTTCATCCTTCAATCAACATCAGTTTTTAAGAGACACGGTCCCAGATAGTGAATTTGAGGTTGCAGATCCAGGAAATAACCTTCTATTTGGAGCCAACATTGATAGCCAACTGGAGTCCCTTAACGCAGATGCTTTACTCGCTAATAACATTGAAAACGAGAAATACATGGGTCAGATGCCAGGAAATGGCATCTCTAACTACATTTCGTCAAGGGATTCTCAACAAGAGTTATCATCTTCAGTGATCTCACATCCATTTGGTGTTGCTGATATGCCATTCAATTCTATAGAATCTTCAATGAATGATACCCCGTTCTTGAATACAAATCCTCGAGCTTCAGCCCCATCACATCAACGAATGCGAACCTACACCAAGGTCTGTTATATGTTTAGCTCCAGTTTTTCATTTTACAACAATTGGGAATACCTATCAAATTGCTTCATTTGCTTTGGACTTTATAGCTTCCCACAATAACACTTTATTGATTTAAAGTAAACTATTTAAAAATATAGAAACTGCCACTTAAATATATTTCAGAATGGATTTAAAGTAAATTACCTTTTCTCACCTTTGAACCTGTTGCTAAAGCTAACTCACGCCGAATGATGACCCAAAAATATGTTTGATTTTTCTTTATAATTAAATCCTGAGGTCATGGGTTCAAGTCTTGGAAAACAGCCTCTTGTAGAAATGCAGGGAAAAGCTGCGTACGAAAGACCCAAAGTGGTCGGACCCTTCCCCAGACCCTGCGCAAGCGGGAGCTACGTGCACCGGACTCCCCCTTTTTTTTTAAATTAAATCAGTTCATGAAGGTAGACTTAGGGTAGAAATTTTAATTGTCTTATTTTATCCTAGCATTCATGGAATAATGCTGAGGGCCAGACTCACTCTCGTATAAGCGCTATCTGACAAAGGGATTTATGCACAGGTGCACAAGCGTGGAGCTGTAGGAAGATCTATCGACATCAACAGATATTCTGGATATGATGAACTAAAACATGACATTGCCCGAATGTTTGGTATTGAGGGGCAACTCAGTGACCAGAATAGATTTGGCTGGAAGCTAGTATATGAAGATCACGAAAAGGATGTTCTATTAGTTGGTGATGACCCATGGGAGTAAGTCATATAAGCTTGTTTTCCCATTTGCCTATACAAAACTAGCTAGCATGTTAGGAACAATCCTAAATGGCACACTGCTTTCTGCAACGGAGAGGCTGCTAAACGAAACAATCAATGGGGACAGTGAGCAGTGCTGAACCTTGAACAATTTTGGCATTTTGATCGATGCTTCTTTTGAAATTTATTTGTTGCTTTGAGTAGAATTATATTTCTTAGCTCAACTGAATATTGCTATAAAAAAGGAGAAACTCTTAAACCAACTGTTTTAACTATGTAACTACAAACTTCTTGCCATGTTCAATTTCTCTTCACTTTGTCTCACCTTATATAACTAATAAAGATTGGTTGCTTTGCATTTGCAGGGACTTCGTGAACTGCGTACGGTGCATCAGGATTCTTTCTCCCCAAGAAGAAATGCAAATGAGATTGGTTGGCGATTTTGGAGACAGCTTTCTACCCAACCAAGCATGCAGCAGTTCAGATGGGGGTCACCCCTGGAGGATCACTGGTGACTAGGAGCGTGGAAACTCGCCATCATCAACTCAAATGACCCATATATCTGCTGGTGTCACAAGATTGGCATTTATATACTCCCTCCGGATGTATTTTATAGTCGTTTCAGACAACAGGGCCAGTTCATTTTTGAACTGCGTCGTGCTGTCCTAATGACAGTAATTTTCATACGGAGGGAGTATGTCGGTCTGACGATAACACGAAGGATATTGCCAATATTGTAGAGTAAATTTATATGCTCTGAAGTTCATGCCAACGTTGAACATTAGAAAAACAACGACTGAAAACTTGCCATGCGGTGAAGTTCCTCTAGCAAATGTACTTATGGTCTGTCTCCGTTGTAGCATTGTAGATTTAGTCATTCTGCTATGTTTTGACAGTCATACAATCTGTATACTACAGTCACCCACCTATATATAGATGCCTTGTATATGCTTTGTTGTAAGCTGTAACCTAGAGGTTGTCAGGGATCACTATTTACAAGTTACTACCGAAATAAGATCAGTTTACACTGGTTTCATTGTTCATGAACTCGGCTGCATACCTTCCCCTTTATTAATACATTGAGTAAAATTTTCCTGACTCAGTTGAACTTTTTTTTAACTCGTTAAATTAAAAGGGAATTTGAATGTGGATTGGTTTACACAGATCTCAGTTGATCTTTTTGAGAGAAAATTACTCACTGTTCTGAAGAACTATCACGGACTGATGGGCCCCATAATACAGCGACAACGAACTAACGAAGGCATCGGAGAGAGCAGTCTGGCCGCCAGGCGCCATCTCCCTCCCTGGGCGCGCCGCCGGTAGGGCCAGCAAGGCAGCAACTCAGCGCCGAAGGCGACGCTGGCGACCGGACGGACCGGCGCCTTGGGCTTCACGCTCTCTTTCATCAGGTCCCTCTCTCCGCCATTAGAGACCACTTAAATCGGAGGCGAGACCCGCGCAGCGCCGCCACCGCCTGGTGTCCAGCGGCGATGGCGGTGAGCCCGGAGCTGGAGGGCCTGCGTTGCATCGCGCCCTCCCGCTTCGTCTCCTTCTCCTTTCCGAACCCTCTCCTCCGCGACGCCTCCAATCCTTACGGGGACGGGGATGGCGGCGGCGGCTCGGGGGAGTTCCTCCGGGTGGCCGTTCTCGATTCCCCGCTCCCTGCTCCGCCCGTCCCGCGTACGGCGGCGATGCTCGTCCCGGCCGGGCGGCACGGCGACTGGATCTTCTCCACCCTCGCCGGCCACCTCCACCTCCTCCTCTCCTCCCAGTTCTCCCGTCTCATACTCGTCGGCCCCGAGCTCTCCGCGCCTTCTCCTCGGGTCATTTCTTGCGTCGCTCGCCCGGACCCCGACCCGGCTCATGCCCGTCTCCTCCCCCTCCTCCTGGCTCTCTGCCCCAGCGCCGCGTTCCGGGACAATGTCATTCCTGACGTCCCGTTGCTCTCCTTCCAGGACGACCTCCTTGAGCTCGCTCCTGTCAAGGTTGTCGACGGCCCGGTTGTTGGCGAGATGGTCGTCGAGGATGTGTCTGTCGACTGTGCTCCTGGCCCGGCCGAGTTGCGCCGCAGACTGCGGTTCAAGCGCATGCCCTGCCTTGTGCAGACTCAGGTGCGCCTTGCCTGTCAGTCGCCTGCTGCTGCTGCTGCTCCTTCGTTGTTGGAGGAACTGGAAGAGGGATCAGATGGTTTATTACAGCCTCAGGCAGGTGGATCGTTAGTCCAGCCTTACCTCCAGGCCATGGTTGCCGGCCTCGCAGTGATTGCGCCTTCCATTGAGGAGAGTTTTCAGTCCGGTGCTAGGCCCAGGTGCCTTTGTGCTGGAGTTGGGGGCGGATCACTCCCCATGTCAATCAGAGTGGGACTGCGGTTCAATGTACTCGGCATAGAGGCTGATAGTGCTGTCCTAGATATTGCTAGGAATTATTTTGGACTGGTGGAGGATGAGTTACTTACTGTCCATGTTGGTGATGCAATTCAGATGATCCAGGATCTTGCTCGTCAAGGGGAGCCTGATGGCAAATTCAGTGCAGTTATGGTGGACCTTGATTCCTCTGATGCTATGTGTGGAATCAGTGCGCCACCGCTGGAGATGACCCTTGAAAGCATCCTTCTAGCTGCACGCACAATCCTACACCATGATGGGGTTTTGATAATGAATGTGATCCCGCCTCCTTCAGATGGATCCTTCTACAAGATCTTGATTGATGTTCTTCGCCAAGTTTTTGCAGAATTGTATGAAATAGATGTTGGCAATGGAGAAAACTTTGTTCTTATTACCACAGTCTCGCCAATGGAAACTACCCTCACTGGCAATGCAGGATCCTTTCTGACAGAATTGAGGAAATTAGCTGGGAACTTCTTGGAACATATTAGGAAAATTTGACGTCCGAAACATTATGTGGTGTTGTTTCCTCCTCAAAGGCTGTTCCCCCATATACTTACTGTTGAATGTTGGGAGCTTGAGATGGCTATACACTGCCATTGGATATCTTATTTTATATACCTCTACTTTTCCTAAATGAAAAACTGAGATGCTTGTTGCTATCCGTTATTTACCTAGACAGATAGCAACTACCGACTGTTGAGATATCGGTACAAATCACTTGCTGTCCATATTCCTTGCAATGTATGCAGCACAGATCATGCAGATACAAGATGACCAAGTATTGCTGAGATACAATAAGTTTTGAACGAAAGGATGATGTTACACATATCAAGGTCTCAGGGCAGTCCTAAATACAGCACTGCTCAGATACTGCTGAGATTATACAAAGATAAGCTCAGAGTGGTCTAATATCTTCTCGGGTTACAGGTATATACGATCATGAAGGTTTTTCCTGTCAATTTCAGTTTTAATGAAACTGTGAGATTAAGATTTTCAGTTTTAGCAAAACTTTGATATTACGAATCTCATCAAGCCAGTAGAATCTGAATGTCTAAAACCACTTTTAATAAATGTTCGGATCGCTGCTGCCGCTGCTGCTTTCGGCTGCAACCAAGTCGCCTCACTGTTGCTGCTGCCTGCATCTACAGTACAAGCACTCAGCATCTACAGTAAAAAAAGCCAGCAGCTACAGCGAAATCAGCCAGCCGAACACTCTGTTAGATTATTCTGACTTTTTTTCAAAAAGAATAAGATTGGTCCTGCAATTCATGAACTGTGTTTCCCTTCTACACCAATTTATTCAGTAATGTCTACGGACTGTAAACCATTTTGCTGCCTACTGGTCGGTAACTGCAGCAATGTATTCTGTTTAACCCAAGTACTGGCTGTCAAAAAATCTTCATTGCAACATGTAAGTTTCGCTCCGCTATTTGCTCAAGGTCTTCGTATTTACTATATTTACTGTAGGAATTTATCCCTTATTTATTGTTTTATAGCACATGCATCTTGGATAGACAACATTTCCATTGTTTATCTGCCATGTTTTCAAATAGGTACACGAAGCAACAAAGCCATGAACTCACATCAACCGGTGAGAAGTTAACCAAGGTGAGTCCATGGGTGGACGATGTCTCTCAAGAAGTGTCATAGTTTACTCTCTTCAGCCTGGTAAAAGACAGAGGATAACATGTGGGACGAGGTCTCTTTGCTCCTCCCGTGTGAAAGTCTATAGATAGAACGCAGAAGTGGCAGACAAATTTTCATCTCTACGTGAAAAGGCGGTTTGGGTAATTGATGTTGCCTGGTGTAGAGGTTGTTCGCGCTGCAAGCTCCATCAGATTAAGAATCATGTACGTTTGTACTGCACTGATGCCAAGATGCTAACTTTATCCATTAACATGGAACTCGAAGATTTGCAACTTTCAGAACCTGTTAAACTATTCTTCAGAAAGATTTTTGTTGTTTGGCGGTTCACCACACGTCCAACTAGTGAACTGGACATGTGCTCTCTGGTAAAGGTTGCAGAAGACATCAAACAATGGCTGGAGAGGACCATATACGGAGGCCTGTAAACAATGCCACCTTCCGGTTCTACCTCTATCACGGTAATCACCGGAACGTGAAACCTCTTTCTCCGGTGGCGCCATAGTGGGGGTGATATCAGGTGCCATTGGAGTGAAAGGTTTAAAGGAGTTCTATCGAAGAACGAAAGTTGATGAAGTGAATAGTCAGAATCCAAGGAGGGAAATGTGGCCAGTACCACTCTCTCTAGGATTAGGTGAAGTGTAGCTACAAGTTATGACATAACAATTACACATAGAGGCGTTGATTTGCAATAGCAATACTACCTCTGTCTAGAAATAAATATAAGGATTTGTTGACTTTCAGACATAATGTTTTGTTCTTATATTTCTGGTCGGAGGGAGTGAGTGTGACCAATGTAAACTGAACTATTACCGGAGGGAAGAGTAAGTGTGAACCTTTTCGCATAATATGGAATTTCCTGCGTGTTAACGAACATAAGCTTCAGTTTTTGAGCCTCGTGGTATCCCTTTTAGGAATTAGCGAAGTCTTAAGGGAAAACATAGAAGTTGATAAAAGAAAAACGTGATGTTGTTTGGGGCTTGGTCCTCGCTGTCAGAATGCAATTGGTTGATCCGAGCCAGATTGAGCGGATACAACTTTTTTGAGTTTCTTCATGTACTGGCTCATTATATGCAAGCTTTTCTTTAGATAATGGGAAGATTGCAATTTATTTGTGTGATCGAATAATGATCATATTTGTGTGTATTAGAATATATTCATTAAATTTAATAAAAAACTATTAAGGCTTATGATAATACAAATTAAGTATTATTCGAGAATGTTAGACAAAAGAAACTATATAATGTTTGTTTAGCTGTTTGTCCATTTTGATTCGATGCAATATGTAATCAATGAGTAAACAAACACCATCGCTTTTCAACTGACAAAACAGACAACCGAGCAACGTGATTTTGCATGCAGACCTAGAAGAATCAACCAATCCGATTGAGTAAAATCTTTACAAATTATAAGTGACAAATTATTGATAACAAAATAATTTACAAATTACAAGTGACAAATATGGGAGTTGCTATTTGTCAGTCGCCTGAAAATAAGAAAAAATTCAGTCGATGAAGCTGACCATAGGATACAAATCTGAGGGCTATATTTTGCCCCAATTCCTTTGTCAGTTGTCTAAACAAATGGGCCATAAAAAAAACCCTGTATTCTGATTCGGATGGGCAAGTTGTTGACTGAACGGAAGATAAAATTCAGGCGCCTAGCCACAAATGTGTTATATGAAATTATGCATTACTACATTCGCATTGTCCCGCATTGAATAATTCTTGAGGTTATCGCATTGGAAATTACTGTACTAGTGAGAGCAAAAGCACGAAACTTAAGAATCCAACCTAAATGTATTATTAAATGTGCGCAACGTGCGTGATACTTGGGCAGAACAGGCACACGCTTAGCAAAATCCTTATCCAAATTTGAAGCTGCTGAGAACCTGAGGAAGCAGTTACTGGCAAGAGCACGCCGGTCCCACCTGCCATTGACAGAAGGAGCCACTCAGAAAGTTCCACGTCACCTTCTTCCGAGGTGCAAATCTCCAACCTACCCCTCCACCCTCTAATCTTGATAGGGAGAACGAAGACGAGGAGAAAAACAGCCGAGGGGAAAAAAAGGGAAAAAACCAAGAAAATATCACCTCCTCTTCTTCCGTTCACCTGCTCGATCCCCACGAGGAATTCGGCCCCGAATCTTTCGATCTGTCGGGTCCAATCCGCCGATCCGTCGGTCGATCCGTACGGGGCCTCGGTTTGCCGGGGTTTCGATCTGGTCTTCGCCTCGTCAGAGGAGGAGGAGGAGATGAACGGCGCCGGGGCGAGCCACCAGCAACAGCAGCAGAGGCTCCGGCAACAGCAGCAGCAGCAAGCGCTCCTGATGCAGCAGGCACTGCAGCAGCAGCAGCAGTACCAGTCCGGCGTCCTCGCCGCGGCTGCAGCGGCGGCCATGACCCAGGTCTTCCTCCCGGATCCTTACTTCTTGATCTGTTGCTTTGCGTGTGCATTGGGTGGCAGTAATGCACGCCGATCTGCTTGTGTGCTCGAAAGATTGTTTCTAGCTTTGCGCATTTCTCTTGGTTGCCCGTTGGTAACTGTACATTCCTGCGTCCCTTCTTGGTGAGACAACTCCATACCGGTAGATGAAGCTTTTGCTTGATAGGTAGAGTTTCTTCAAGCTTTGTGCTCGGTGGAATTGGAGCCAGTGTGGTTGTATTAATGTTGCTGATTGCACTCTATTGCTCTCAATATGTGTTTTGTTAGGCACAAGATGTGGATACTGTTGTCTCCATTGTTGTTTCGGCTACAATGAAAGCTTTTTCTTTCAGAGGAAGGTGCTTGGATGTGATTGCATAAAAGATTTACTTCATAGGAACGATAGTTTTCTCACTCCCTCTACGTTTTCGGCTGAAGGGATTTCTTTTACCTTGTACTGTTTCTTGTTTTTCTTTGATCAATACCTTTACATTCTGTTCCCCCATCTATTATTCTATCTGGCTAAGTTCATTGGGTAATGGCAACGGCCGTATCACATGTCATCTGGTAATGAACCCAGAAGAATGTTATTTGCTTTGAGGTTGATTATTCTATTTTGGTTGCCCCTTGCCCTTTGTTATGATGTTTGTGTCTAGACATTAGGGCTTGTACTATTCTTTTCTTCTGGTGCATAACGCTTGTTAATTGCTTTCTATTATTCTTGATACACTGTTGTTGTTCAGAAGTCTGTTAACCATATGAGTAAGAGTGCCGCATATGCTAAGAAGTGAACGGCATTGTTTCAGCTGAGAGAAGACATATGGCTGTAATTGCGTGCCATCACAGCTTGTGATCATCGCTAGTGGCCATTGGGATAAATCATTACCTGTAGTCATGGGCTTTACGTTTTAGGCCAATTTAAGATTAGCAACACATTTCTATTTAGTTTTCTTTGCATTTTCTTAGTTTGTTTTGCAATCAATTCTTCTTTCTTATTTTTCTGTACATTTTATATTTTGCAGATGGAGCCTATTTCAAATGGCAACCTTCCACCTGGGTTTGATCCATCCACATGTCGCAGTGTGTGAGTGCTTTTGGTGTTGTTGTTTTTTTCTTTCCACTTTCATATGATTTAGAATTTATTTTTCTTGTCTATTTTTATCTGTGCAACTGTGGTTCCTTAAAATAAGAAAACCAATATGCAGTTTGACGAGATACAAACATCAAATTTAGGTAACACACAATTTCACAATTAGGCTGCTGCCAAAATTTGTACATGTGTAGTAATTGCAGCATATGAATATGGTTGTTTGATATGTATTTTATACTGTTTTCTTTTTTTCCAAAATCTGATTATGAGTTATGATGCTTTACTGACTAGGTATGTGGGTAATGTGAATCCTAATGTCACCGAGAGTCTTCTGATTGAAGTTTTCCAGAGTGCTGGCCTTGTGGAGAGATGCAAGCTCATCCGGAAAGAGAAGGTGCGCTTCTGCAGCATGTCTTATAATTTCAAAATAGAAACCATATTGCTAAGTACATCAGGAATGAATGTGTTTCAATTTAACATTTGGATTGTACTTAAGGATCTTCTGTGCTTAGGCTTAGCCCATGATTTGCTTCTTCTTTTTTTTTTTTCCCTTTTTTTTGGAAGGCAATGCCATTTTGTCTTAGTATTCCAACGTTTCTTGTTTCATGTGATTTATCTTGTAACTGCCTTGACTACCACCAGTCACAAACATTTTGTCTGGAACTTGATGATGCTTTCGTTTTTTTGGTATCTTCGATGGCTTATTAGTTTGTAAGAAGCTTGAATTAAGTGGTTTTGTTACCTGTAATATATCAATATGATTTATTATTCTTTATCTACTTTTTTTAGTCTTTTTCCCCTTTTATCTGATGAGAACTCACTTGTTTCTTGCAGTCTTCCTTTGGATTTGTTGACTACTATGATCGGAGATCTGCAGCTCTAGCAATCATGACCCTTCACGGACGTCACATGTAAGTTTCACTGCTACACTAGCATTGAACAACACAAGTTCCAGAAGCTTAACCTTTAATGTTCTTCATCGTGGAACCTTTTACACAGATATGGGCAAGCAATCAAGGTGAACTGGGCGTATGCAAGTACGCAGAGAGAGGATACATCTGGTGAGATACTTTTTCTAAAGCATTCCTGTCTCTTTGTTTTCATATTATGAGCCTTGTTTGGTTAACCGTGCCCATTGAATTATTCCCAGGGCATTTCCATATTTTTGTTGGTGATTTAAGTTCTGAAGTGAATGATGCAACTCTTTACGCCTGTTTCTGAGCATATCCTTCTTGTTCGTAAGTCCTTAGTTCTTTGTAACATATGTCATGTATGATGAGTCTGTACCTGCAGCCTGTTTTTTGCAATGCTGGTTTGATATTTAAGTTTTTGCCATTCTCTACATCGAATCAATAGTTTTTCTTATTATATTAGAATTCAAAATGAGATAATTTTGTCCTCTCCTAGCTTCAGTCAATTTTGTTAGTCTCTAACCTTTGAATTTCTCATTTTTCTCATTTATGATCAGTGATGCTCGAGTCATGTGGGACAACAAAACTGGACGTTCCAGAGGTTATGGCTTTGTCTCCTTCCGTAATCAACAGGCATGCAAAACTCAGACTTGCTTTTTGCATTTTGAAGCACTTTTTCATTTTCATTGTGTGGATCTAATACCAACAATTCATTGTTTAACCTATTTTTTGGTGCTTGAATTGTTTGGTACTGGTGGATTTGTATTGGCCCAGTTCTGTTAGAGTGCTATTGTGCAAACGAGTGAATATTTGCAGAATACTGCGATGCTAAGACATGTAATGTTGTGCTTTGCCCTTAGTATTGATTTTTGTTGTTGATATATTTAGATTCCATTTTTCTGTGTAGTTTCATAATGCTATTTTCTGCGAGGCACGGAACTTTTCTGGTTTTAGGCCTAATTACTTAGCTTTACTTGGCTCCCTGTGTGATCTATGTTCGAAATTCGAACTGTATGGAAAGTTAATTTCATTTTTATTTATTTATTTTGTTATACCATGAAATAAAGTTGGTCTCCAACTGAAGTTTGAGAATGAATTGCCATTTCCATCTGTTCGACCCCAGCTCACGAATGCTATTTTATTGGTGCAGGAAGCTGAAAATGCTATAACTGAAATGACTGGTGAGCATGCCATCAGAGCCTACTATTTCTCCTTTTCTCGCCTGTAGTCTGGTGACATTCTGTTGCTGCAACTTCTGACTTTTGCAATTAATATATTACAATAGGAAAATGGCTTGGAAGCAGACAGATAAGGTGCAACTGGGCAACAAAGAACAATTCAGAAGAGAAGCAAGAAACTGAAAATCATAATGCAGTTGTACTAACAAATGGTAGCTCCAGTAATGCAGGTTAGCTTATTGAATGCTTTCAGTCGTAAACATCAGTGTTTTCCCTCTAGTGTTTTCATTGATACCATACTTAGATGAATGAGTGCCATGAAATTAAGAACTTTTGTGGGTCATAATTGGCAATAAGTAATTTAGTCAGTATGATATATATATTTTTCAGTGTTGATTTTACCAATTTATCAACTATATTCTGCAGCAACGGACGGTAGTCAGGATGGAGGAAGTAAAGAGAACCCAGAGAACAACCCTGACTGTACAACAGTATATGTTGGCAACCTTGGACATGAGGTAGAAACAAATGGGTGCTAAGCTTTTTTTTTTTTTTTTCAAATTTGTGCTTACCAGACTTTCCGGGTTACTAATGCCACATGAAAATGGAGCTGAATTTATTTATCATTCCTTTTTACTTGCTCTGTATGAAGGTTGGGTAACCTATGATTCATCTTGCATTTAACTGGCCAGGTTAACCGAGATGAGCTTCACCGCCACTTCTTTAACTTAGGAGTTGGGGCCATCGAGGAAATTCGTGTTCAACAGGATAAAGGGTTTGGATTTGTGAGATATAGCACCCATGGTGAAGCCGCATTGGCCATTCAGATGGGCAATGGATTGGTTGTCCGTGGGAAACCGATTAAGGTAAGTTCCAATCTATACAAATGCCTTGCTTCTATTTACTTGACCTTTATGTAATTGTATTGGTTTATCTGCTTTGTTCTGTTGTAGTGCTCATGGGGTAATAAACCAACTCCTCCTGGAACTGCTTCAAAACCATTGCCCCCTCCCGTTGCTGCTCCATACCAACCTGCTGTAGCAATGCCAGGTGTCCCTCAAGGCTTCACAGCAGCTGAACTTCTGGCATATCAGAGGCAGCTTGCCTTAAGCCAGGCTGCAGCTGGGCAGATTGCAGGCCAGCATGGTCTCGCAGGTCAGGTATCTGCGGGGCTTCTTGCCGCCGGCTCACAGGCCCTCTACGATGGCTATCCGAACCAGTCATCAGCCCAGCAGCTTATGTACTACAACTAGGGTTCGTTCAAGAGGGGAAGGCATTTGTAGTGTTCACAGCTTGTTTGATGCAAGCCTGGCCTCTCCCCCCTCTCTTTTTTTTTTTTTACTTTTTTTTTATTCTGTGGTTCTTGTACTATGTGCGTGAGAGTTTTTTTTCTTGGTCTCTGTTTGCCGCGGAATTGTGTTATGTCCTTGGTACTGTACCATTGACCATTTTTCTTGTCTAATTTCGTTGAGTAGTCAAATTTAACAGAGCAAGAGATGTATTCAATGTGAATTTGCGATTTATTAATGTTATTGATGTAATTCTCTCCCGATGCATGTGGCAGCCAAATCCACATATTGATCTCAAATTCGCATCTAGTTCACTGAAAGTGTGTTTGATTAGAGGACAAGGTTGGATGGAGCAATGAGATCATCCCTTGTTTATGGTTTATTTTTTTTAGCCTGTATGATTGACTGGATGGGACTATCCAGATATGATGATCAAATTTTGGTTGGTTAGATGGTGTTATACATATGGATATGATCATCTTATTTTTGGTGAACAATTTGTTGGACATGGAAATAGTTAACTAGGAGTTAATGAATTATCATCGGTCAATCAAATATGAAAAATTTTCCATGTAGAGTATGACTATACAATGCTACCACAATCTGTTTCAGAAATTTTGAAACTTCAATAAATTTTTCCACAAATTTCAAAGTTGCAGATGTTTTTTTTTCTTGCAAAGTTCGGAAGCCAGGACCCACGCGCCAGCCTCTTTCGTTTCTTTCGTCGATCCTTCTTCAATCTCCCGATCTCTCCGGGCATGTTTGGTTGTTGCCCTCGCACATATGCCTGAGCATTTTAGGTGCCTGAGACTTCCCTGAGATTAACGTGTTATTTGCCTGATCAGGCATGCAGTTCGTGGTGTTGTTTGGTTGCTGCCATATGCCTGAGAAGAAAGCATAAAGAAAGAATGTGCTTTGTCGATCTGAAGACGTAAAATGTTACAAATATGCTTTTACTGTGTTCGTCTTTCTTCCCCAAAGAAGACAGGTCTGGAGATTGCAGATAGTGATATAGGCTCGAAGAGCAGCAATGACTGCTAAAATGGAACCGTATGGAGGCGTACAACAAGGTGGTGTGATCAATTTCGTTCTCGTACAAGTTCGGTAACATGAATTTCGAACATTATTGTGCCTAGGGTTGAAAATGGGAAAAAAAAGAAATAAATGGATTTGGAGCTCACAGGTTGGAAGATTTAGAAGTTTTTGCATAGCGAGCACATGCGGCCGTGGGGTGGTCGGTAGGTGGCACATCGCCGGCAACCTTGTTGCGGCGCTCTGCAACATCGCAACGGGAAGCAGAATGGTGCTTCGTAACTGGGAGCGGAGTAGCACCCTGCAGCATGGCGTTGCTACCTGAGGCGTACTGGAGTTGGGGACATGGCCCGTTCAAGCAACGATGAAGGGGACATGCGGAGGAATCGGAAGGAGGCTCGCCGGGGATGTTGAATCGAGCGACGGCGCTAGGAGTGATAGGGCTCTTCGTTTTTTTTTTTTTGATAAAGATAGGGCTCTTCGTGGCTGGGGACTCAGGCAGAATCGTTGACGTTGCTGTCGAACTCAGGCGTCCGATTTCGTGCGCCTGAGCCTGAGCGAGTTGCCTGACTCAGGCAGCATATCAGGGCACCAACCAAACACCACTCAGGCAGCTCTCAGGGAGGAGTCCGGCCAGGCAAATTCAGACGAGGGCAGCAACCAAACTAACCCGGGTCTCTCGCATCCTGGTTTGCAGGCCGCAGAGGCGCGGGGACGTAGCCGCCGGCTGGGGCTGAGGAGGCTGCCATCCACCGCAACTGTAGGAGGTTACCGTCGGCCGCTGCGACCTCGACGGAGGAGGGCACCGGCAGCCGCCGCCTCGACCTAACTTCATCCAGACCGAAACATTCTCTCATGGATAACTTCATCAACCTCAGGTGGTGTTTGGATTCCTGGAAATCGAAGACGGGTTAGGGAAATGAAAGGGCCTGGAAATCATTTCCCATGTTTGTGTTGAGGGATAGGGAAATGAGGCGGGTTGAGGATTGGGAAATGAAAGCCTCATTTCCAGCCCATTTCATCCCGACGGGGAGGGTGGGTTTTGCTGGGAAATGACGGCTTGGTCTTCCACCGCCGTCGCCCTCCTCCATAGCAGCGTCAGCGTCGGCCCTTGCGCCCGTCCTGCGTAGGTCGCACCAACTCCAATCGCGGCGCAGTCCTTCCTCTCCACTTCCGCGTAGGCCTTCGTGCTCGCCATTTGCTCGCACCTGCTCCCCACTCTCCCGGCGTTCCTCACTTCCGGCAGCGACAAGCTCCCTGCTCAAGGCGCTCAAGCTACTGTGAGTAGATATGGGCGAGCGGATGTTGGAAGCTCTCTCTGCTAGCAGCTGCCCACGGCAGCAAAGATTTATCTTCTCGCGATCTGATTCAAGTGCAGGGATTGAAGCCACCTGCACCATTGCTTGGCCCGCAAATCAAAAATTGATTGGACTTTGGAAGTATTGATGGCTGGTGCTGCTTCATTTTTCTTTTGCAAAGATGTGCTGCTCGATTTTGTATAGCAGATGGGGCGCCGGAAGCAAGGAGCAGACAGGAAGAAGAAAGATGCTCGTGGTCCTGATCCTTAGGTGGGCCCCACGCGTTTATGCTCATTCCAATCCAAGTCCCCGAACATGGGAATGGGAAATGAATCACATATCCCAAACCTCAACCCAGGCCATCATTTCCCATTGCATTTCCCTAACCCCAACCCAACTACATCCAAACACCACCTCAGTGAAAAGTTGGACGGAACGGCCCCATCCACCCTCCTACACCCACCCAACGATTTCTCAGCTTCTAGTCGTGAAGAGATCAGGATGGGGATCCTGCCCGCCACCCGATCTGTTCCGCACGATGATGACGGAAGCGTGACGGCGTGGACGGGAGAGAAGAAGCGCAAGACCATCCGGTCATCTCCTCTCTCGGCGGATGCTTCTGAAGCGATGGACATCCAACTGCAGGAGATGCAGTTGGGAGTCGAACACAATCTTCAGGAGGACACCGGATCCGTTTTCTCGGCACTAGACAATATCAGTCTCGAGGAGGAAATTAGCTTGGGGAAGAAGCTCCAATCGCGCGAAAGACATTCCTTCGGGGGAATAAGCGATGAAGAGGCCTGTAAGATGTTTGACCGCCTCCATGAACTACGCTTAATGGAATATCGCAGCAAGGTAATATGGCTTCCTGTCTCGACTCTCGATCGACCGCCATTGTCCATCTTTTGCAGCTTAATCTGTTAATTTGTTACTAACTCACAATTCCATTTACTTTTGTGTTTGTCCACCCCCATTTTCCTACAGATTTCGAAGCTGAGTGATGAGGGTACAGCACCTGCCACTGGAGAGGTTGATCGTGTCCCATCTCAAACCTTCGATTGGACCATCTTCAGAGGGCACCTTGCAAACCGTGACTTGAGTATCTACCAGCGCATAGTTCCTAAAAGAGAAGTTCGTGCCTCTGCCCTGTTCACCATTTCATTATGTCAATGCATCCATCCAAAATCGTTGTTGCAACTGCATTACTGCATCTAGAGTTTTATGCGCGACCATTCGTAACTCACAATAGTCTCCATGCTCACACGTTGGCTGGCCGTTCTTGTGGTGCCTGCTTAACCAGGATTATTTTAACTTTCCTTTCTGAAAGGATAAACTCTTTATCGGTAGATTTACGTAGACAACAGCATCACATAGACCCATACTAGTAATGTTTCTCTTGGGGGACTGAACTGCAAGCCATTTAGCAAAAGCTCTAAGATCACTTTTGTTGGGATGCCTCTGGCACCGCTTCCGCTGTGAACAGTTCTGTCCTTTTACCATGTTTTGGTATGCGCTAACTGCTACAAGGGCGGTGACCCTGCGTTTAGCCTGTCTAGATGACATTTAGACGGTGGCAAGACAGATTAAACAGTTAGGTTACTGTAGCACAGACCAACAGGTTTACATGTATGAATTAGTGAACTTCACACCATAACTTTTATCACTTCTTTGCCTAGTCACAGCACATTTCTTCAGCAGCCGCTACAGTGTTCACAATTATTAGACAAAGCCATAGGTATTTGTAAGTTGTAATAACTAGCAGCAGGAATCAAAGTATCAAACTGCTCAACATCAGTGCTTTCACCAACACAATTAGAGAGAAATAGTTCACAAACAGGGCAAACATCACATGTTGACAAAGTCACAGCACATTTCTTCCAAGAGTGAATGACACACATAGTTCACAAAATAAGTCAGCGCATAGCAGGCTAGCAGCACTTGGGCTAGACTGAAGGTCTGAAGCACAAAGCACACAACAGACAGCAGGGCAGAGCTAAATTCTTGTCTGAATTGGAGCTAAATTGGACAGCAGATTAGAGCTAACAGAACTGAGCACAGTGAGCAGACCAGCCACAGCACAGCAAAGCAGAGCAGAGGTAACTAGCTAACAAATTGCAACAAATCCATCGTAACAGAGCGAATTGGGGAAGCATGAAGGAGGGAGCAGTACCTGCAGGCTGCAGCCGAGCTGACTCAGCTGAGGTAGGTCGCGACGTAGGCTGGACGGTGGCGACGTAGGCTGCTGGATGAGCGCGCGCGGCTGGACCGCCGGGACACGCACAAAGCTGGACGGCCACGACGCCTGGGCGACAGTGGCCTGTGCTGGTGCTGGAAGCTGGCGGCTTGCGTGGGAGCTGGGCGGTGGCGGTGCAACTGCTGGCGGCTGCTTAGCGTGGGCTGGAGAAAAGAAGGGTGCCACCCCTGCCTCCTGCTCTTTATATACTGCTGCCAATCTGAACGCCAGATCGTACTTAGGATCAGCATGACTAAGTGTGTAGGTGTGAATTCAGCACTGAGTTGATCAAAACGCTGAATGTTTCAATTCTTGTATTACTTTGAAGCAGGTGCTACCTCAAATGATTTAAGTTTTGTTTCTTCAGTCATGTAATGCTGCTCTTTTTGGTGGCAGTTTCGTGAGGAGTACTTGAACTTTGGAGAGTACTGCAATACTTTCAGCAGCTACGAAATCGATGAGGAATATATCAAGTACTGGAGTGAACTGACAAAGAAAATCAAGGTATGCATCACGTTGACATGCTGTTCGGAAATCTCAAGGTAATGTGCTTTGCTAGTTTTTTTCCCCCCTCCTACTGACAATCCTTTCATGCAGTGGATTAAAGAATATATGCATCTTAAAGACAGTGAGGTGAGCACGAACAACATTTGAAAACAATGTAATGAAGATATATGCATAGTTAAGCGCCATGATAACTCCTTTGTTCTTCAGCTAAGAGAATTTGGTCGTAAGGTAGGGAGGCAAGCCACCAAGATTGCAGCAGACTTTTCACACTTGCCGTTGTCTTTAGCAATTCGTGGCTTTGACGTAAGACCAATCTGTTTTGTTAAAACAAAGTTGAGATTGCTGGTACCTTTCACAACTCCCATCTCTTGATTTAGGAGTACTTTTTGTACATGAGGTTGATATCAATATGGCCGATGGACGGTTACGCATATTTTGAGATTTGGAAGCGAGTCTGTGGGCAGAAGGTTGTTACCGTGTGTGCAGATATATATCACAATTGATGATTATTTTTTATGTGTTGTTATTGCCTGAGCTGAGTGGTTTTTTTCTTCTCAATAATGAGCAGATGAGTTTCAAAGAGGCTTTCAACCAATTAATCTTAAAGAACATCCTTCTTCCAGGCAAACGCGGTAGGAGTGTGGACCTTGCATTTCAACAGGATGTAGGTTCTGTTCTACTGACCTTTTTGTGACCAATTTTGCTTTGTTCTTGTTTGTAGTGCTTATGACTTATCATGTTTCTCTTTTTAGATTGAAATCTTCAGGAAGCAGATCCCAGAAAATGTAAGTACTAGACTACTAGGCATGCATTTGTGGCTTTTTATGCTCTTTCTGTTGATGTATTTTCTTTTTGACTTCAGACTTCAGAGGACGACGTTAAAGACAGCTTTGCTTTTACGGTTGACAATAAGGTTTGTTAATGACATTTCCTTTGTTCCTTTTTAGTGCTATGCATGCTTTTTTTTATACTGTGACTAATTATTTGAACTCTAAACAGTATCACGTTGAAGGACGAAAATTATATTTACATTATGCCAAAAAGAAGCTTGAGATTGCACGACGCTTGCACTTGACCGGTACGCATTTCCTGGCTTCTTATGATAGTTGATTCGCGTACGAGTTGCACATGCTTAATTTGACCATAAAGTAATCCCTGTTTTTCATCGCAAAGAAAAAATAATCCCTATTTTACGTATATAGATGGACCTGACGACGGAAATGGAGCACACCTTTGTTAAGGATCAAGAAGTTGAGCCCAGGAGTGTGATGACTTGCAGTGAAGGCTATTATTGATCGGGAACGCCCGGAAGAGGAGCATTCGACCTGTCTCTAGACTTGCATGATGAATTTTGCATGTTACACCCATCGAACCGTAGGGGAATGAGAGAAAAGTTCGACTCTTCAGTTTGGTGCAAACCAAGATCAATAAAGAACGGATGAAGGCGCTGGTTGCCCGGGGCTTACCCCACGGTGACAGTCTTATTTCTTCTTCTCTTTTAATGAAATACGTACAACGCATGTTCTAGAAAGAAAAAAAGGCGCTGGTTGCATGCATCAACGCACGGAGGAGCATGAAAAATCGGGTTGAGGAGGGAAGAAAGACTTCTTTACTCAGAACATGGGTCCTAGAAAAAGGACAAATAAACTGAACCAAATATTACAGGGATCCAAATATATCACTTTATCACCTCAATATTTTTTGCAGACTTTTTCAACACTTTAAATATTATATTTCAAATTTATTATCAGTAATGTTGAAATAGAGTTTTTAAATTGTTGACTTATATTCTATGATGATGAATAACTTGTTGAGTCAAGGTTTATAAAAATGTGCCAGGTGTTTTAGTCAGTTTTAATTCGGTATTCGTTGAAGGAGGAGATAGCACTTCAGCTAAACTTGAAATTCAAGCTCACCACGGCTGGACAGCGAGGATGGGTACCCGACCATGGTCTTTTACCTACATGCCATTAAAAAAGATGCCAGTTACGTACATGCCACAAAAAAGTTTCCACATACCTGTGTGCCATGAGCTCGAAATTTGTTGACGCACTTTTCCATCCATTTTAACGGTTTAGGGGCTCTGACAGGTGGGACCCACGGATGCAAAAGACTATTTTGCCCCTGGCCCCCTCTTCTTCCTCCTCTTCCCCTTCTCCTTTTTCCCTGGCAGAGCAGGCTCGCACGGGGATGGCGGAGGCGGGCTGGCCGTCCGCTCGCCACTGGGAGGCGGCGCAACTCGCGCCATGTCCGGCCGCGCGGAGCTCGACGCGCGTCACCATGGCCTGCCGCGGGAGCTCGACGCGCGCCCGCCATGGCCGGCCGCGGAGCTCACGCGCGCCCGCCATGGCCGGCCGCGGGAGCTTAACGCGCGCCGACGCCTCCGAGGACGGTCCCCCCATCGGCGCCGTCCTCGTCATCGAGGCCGGGAGGGGGCGAATCGAGGCGCGGCGCGGCGGAGGTCACGCGCGGGGCACAGAGGAGGGCGAAGGAGGCCACGGCGGCGCTCCTCACCTTGTGGCGCTGCTCGCCGTGCTCACCCACCCCGCTGGCATTCTCGCGGCGCTGCGCTGGCGTTCGTGCTCGCCATCGCAGGCCACAACGTCGGCGACACCGGGAGCACCTTGTGACGGTGCGCCGGAGCAGACACCATCGCGCGACCCTGCTCCGGGGCCGAGCAGGCGGCGAGCTCGATGGCGGGCGGGCTGGCAGCCATGGGCGGCGAGCTCGAGGCTAGAGGCAGTCGGCGTCGGGGAAGACAAGTCCATGGCGGCGGCAGGTCTTGGATTCGGCAAGGAACAATCCAAATCGACCGCGATTCGACGTGGGAGAGGCGGCAGATGGATTCGGGGCTGAGGAACGGGACTGGCCTTGCTCGCCGGCGGCAGGGGAGGTTGCGGCGCGCCGGACGGGAGGACGCGGGCGGCTCGGTGGAGGCGAAATGTCGCTCGCGCAAGGGCAACCGCCAATGGGTAGCGGGGAGGAGTGCCTGGCCCGTGTCATCTTCGGGAGAAAGGAGCAAGGAGAAGGGGAGGAAGGAGAAGATTGGTGGGGCCCACAGGGGATAAAATGGTCATTTCACCCGTGGGTTTGACACCGTTAGCCTGAAAAGTGGACGGAATGGCACCCGGATAATCGAAAGTTAAGCTCATGGCACATAGGTGTCTTGAAACCTTTTTGTGGCACACACACGTAACCAGCAACTTATTTAATGGCATACACCTAAGAGCATCTCCAACCGGTCTTGCATCCGGTGCTCTATCCAACATTTTAGAGGATATGGGCCAAAAACTGCCTCCAACCGGTACTCTTTCCCGAACTCTATCCCTGTGCAGAACGCTATCCCCTCCCCTCCATACTCTAGATGTAGCGCTCCAAACCTCGATCGCTATCGCCAACCGCTGCCGGGATCCGACTCCGCGCCAACAAGGTGAAATTTCCTCTTCTTCTTCTTCCTTCAGGTGCTCAGAGACGATTTGCAGTGTAGTAGGTAATCGATTTGGCCGGATTTATGAGGGATAGAGAGATAGAAGAGGGAAATTTTCAGATCTTGGGGTTGGTCGCGGCGTTGTCGCAGGAGGTCGCGGGCTCGCGCTGCACGCTCGCCTGTGCTGGCGCCGTTGATTGCCTGCTCGCAGCCGCTGGCCTGCTCGCATCCGCCTGTGTGCTGACGGCGCTGCTTGGCTGCTCGCATCCGCCAGCATCGCTTGAGGTCGCCCCTGCCTGCCGGATGCCTGCTTGTGTTCACTGCTCGCGTCGCATGTGCTTGTGTTGCGCTGCCTGCCTGCCTGCATCTCCAACCTGTCCTCCATGGCGTGGTTCAATTTCCAAAAGTCCATATGTTTGCGCTGCTCCGCTGCTGCCGCATTACTAGTCCTGTACGCAGTTGCCTGCCTCCTTGCTTGCTTGTGTGCATTAGGATCAAAGTGATTTGCGGCTAAAATTTGAGTGCAAGTATAGATGTTGAACTGTATTCTTTTTGCCTCAGTTGCTGTCAACAGTAAGCATCAAAACGACCAACTAGAATATGAATTGTATTCTGTTTGCCTCTGTTTGTCTGATGAAGTAACACAGCATCAGTTTATTTTGCCCTGCCTGCCTGCCTGTTATTGCAGGACTAAAACTGAAATGAACTGAACTGAAACTCCCTTAACATGCTTCTGAATTCTTGTTATTGCTCACTGCCAGCTGAAAGTGCAATATCTTTACTGAAGGAGAGGCTTGTGTGCATTGAAACCGACCTGCCTGCCTGCTTAATTACATGTTTCAGAATTTTTTTTCATTGCTTGTGTGCATCAGAATTATCTTGATCATGTACTTAATATTACCTTAATCATGTAATTTGTATTGTCTTAATCATGTTGTGTACTCATAAATCATAATGCAATTCATATGTTTAAACCATGTATCAGCAAATATGGTTGTTGGAATGTTAGTTACAAGATAGTAATAAAAAATGAGCTGAATGAATATAGAGGTTCTCATTTAGAGAACCGGTTGGAGTGTGCTGCAAAATAGAGGATGAAAACAGGATAGAGGATCCTCTATCCAGGGATATAGAGGATGAAAAATAGAGAATCGGTTGGAGATGCTCTAAAAGACTCCCATTCCCAACCGGTGACCGCCACCCCTGGGCCTGGCCTGTTCCGGGAGTCCACGAGACGATGAGATGTGTTAGCTTTCCCCTGCTTCCACCATGGCAGCCACTGCCTCCGGCCGCCTCTCCTTCCCTCCTCTCTTTCCCCTGCTTCCGCCGCGGTCTTCCAAGGCTCCACCCTGCACCGTCCACCGCAGCTTCCTCGCTTCCTCCCCGGCTCTGGTACCGGCCTCCGTTTCTTGGACTGACCTCAGCCCTATCCCCGCGCACGCGCAGACGCCGCGCCGGCGCGCCACTGCTCGTCTGAGTGCCACCGCTCCTGATGCAGGCGACGCGGCGGCCCTGATGGTCGCGCGCGCCGAGGCCGGGGACTTCGAGGAGGCGCGGTCCCTCTGGGCGCAGATCCTGCACAGCTCCGCCGCGTCGTGCCTCCCCGCCGCGGCGCCGCGCCTCCTCCCGGCGTACGCGCGCCTCGGCCGCTTCGACGAGATCCTCCTCGCTGTGCGCGAGCTCTCCGCGCGCGACACCGCCGCGGCGCGCGTCCTCTACCCGCTCGCCGTCTCCTGCTTCGGCGCCGCGGGCGAGCTCGCGCGCATGGAGGACGCCGTGCTGGAAATGGGCCGCCGCGGCCTACGCGTCGACTCCGCCACCGGCGACGCCTTCGTCCGCGCGTACGCCGCCTACGGCACCGTCCCGCAGATGGAGGCCGCCTACCGCCGGCACAAGCGCACCGGCCTCCTCGTCTCCCGGGACGCCATCCGCGCCGTGGCGTCCGCCTACATCTCCCGGCAGAAGTACTACAAGCTCGGCGCGTTCGCGCGCGACGCCGGGCTCGGCCGGCGCGATGCCGGCAACCTGCTCTGGAACCTGTACCTCCTCTCCTTCGCGGCCAACTTCAAGATGAAGTCTTTACAGCGCGCGTTCCTGGAGATGGTGGCCGCCGGGTTCCGGCCGGACCTCACCACCTTCAACATCCGCGCTGCGGCCTTCTCCAAGATGTGCATGTTCTGGGACCTCCACCTCAGCGCCGACCACATGCGCCGCGACGGCGTCGCGCCGGACCTCGTCACGCACGGCTACTTCGTCGACGCGTACCTGGAGCGCCGGCTCGCCCGGAACCTGACGTTCGCGTTCGACCGGCTGGACGGCAACGCCGAGCCGGTCGTCGCCACGGACGGCATCATCTTCGAGGCGTTCGGCAAGGGCGGCTTCCACGCTAGCTCCGAGGCGTTGCTGGAGGCGGCCGGCGGGAAGCGGCGGTGGACGTACTACAAGCTGCTGGGCGTGTACCTCAGGAAACAACACAGGAGAAACCAAGGCTTCTGGAATTACTGATACTGATGCTAACCGGTTCAGTAGTGCGTATTTACAGTAGCAGTAGTCTAGTGCTGGATTGCTAGAATGCACGTTGTACAGTGATGAAAATGTGCTTGTAATCACATCCAAGTAAAATTTGGGAGGATCGTACTATGACTGATTTATATTCTGTCAAAAAGATCGACCTAGATTCAATAATTTCAGTTCAATAGTTTTTGCACATTGACTCTGAAATGGTGACTACAATTTCGCAATTTATATAGGAGTTCAGTGTGGTAGGATCGTTCCAAGAACAGGTTATAATTCAAAAAGGATTTATATTCATGCATATCAGTAGCTAGCTTCATACTACAATTCCACAATCCTAAAGAAACCTAAGTGACACTAGGCATAACTTGTATTGACACGAGGAAAACATTAAAGCAATAGTACACCATTAGACCAGAAATGAAGACACGACATTCCAACTAATTTTCATGTGTGGAGGCAATGGTGCGATGAATCTTAGGAGGCTGGGCTTGTCCTTGGACCACGGGGCGCCATCGTCATGCCACTCACCGTTACTCAGGAACTTTGCGACGTTAGGAATGACCATCTCCCGACAATGCAGATGGAGCAAAGGGACTTTTGAGAGAACACTGCCCTTCTGAACCTCCAAGCCTTCTGGACGCCTCAGCTTGTATGGCTCTCCTGTGAATGGCTCGAAGTCTGGTTGGGGATTCTGCTTCCACCGTTGGTGCACAAACCACCCGTACTTGTAATCTCCCACAATGGGAGTACCCAAGGCTTCAGCACAATGCACTCGAAGCTGCAGAATAAGCAATCAAGACATGTGAGTTTATTGCCCATGTTAATGAAATAATGTAGATATCCATGTACCCTGAATTTAAAATGAGCAGCTTTGTTCAGCATCTAGTCATGAAAATGTCCGAATTTTATGTCAGTACCTGGTGCTTTCGGCCTGTCAATGGCCTTAGTTCAAGCCATGAACACCCATTGATGGTTGGTCCAAGGACCCGATACTCTGTTACAGCCTCTTGTGCGCCATCTATTCCAGAGGGATGTGCCAGAATGACCCTCTCAGCTTTGCCATCATCAAGAAGTACCTGAACATGCCCCAAAAGAGAAAAATAAGGATCTAGTCACAAAATCTAAGATCCAGGATATGCATGCACTACAGCTATGACATAACTTATGAACTGACTTGTCTCAATCTTTGGTAGGATGATACATTAAGTGCGATAACTCATGATTTGCTCAAGATGACTATACGAGGCAATAATTTATGCTAAAATATTGAAACCTAAGGAGCTAAACTACAGAGGAAACTTTTATTGTTTCTTTGTTACACACTTGCATGGTTCATTACTGAAACTAAGAGTAACAACTGAATCAGAAAAAAAAAAACCTTTGAAATAGGAGCAGATATAACTCCTTCCCTTTCTTTGGGAGTCCCAATGACAAGTGCCCAGTACCTCTGCATGTATGCTTCGCAGGCCTTATTCCATATCTGCAAGAACACATAATGTAAGGCATTTCCATGCAGGTATCCAAAAGAAGGTGTTCATGACCATTAGAGGAAACAGAGTGTGCTAGGTGCAAGACTCACTGATTAATAATTTAATAACTACCTGAGAAGTTGTTTTTGCTAAATTTAGGCTGGTGAAAAGCCAATGCAGTCGAGTAACACTTTCTCTTGTTCTGCCCATCAAGATTAAACCGCTACTTTCTCTGTCCAGTCGATGTACCTAAGCTCACAAGACATTGAAAAATGAATATCCTAAGAGAGATAAGATTATACATTGTAGCCAAAAATGAAACAGAAACAAATCCAAAAATGAAACAGAAACAAATCTCAGGCTCACCAACTTAGGACCCTCTTCATTTCCATACGACAGTGCTGCTGCTGCAAGCACATCCATGCTGTTATGAACAGGCAAATGTCCCTTCATGGGCACTTTGGGGGGCTTGTTAAGCACCAGTATAGCAGAGTCCTACAATATCGAAGCAGTAGCTTCATGGTTAATAACGTGAATCTCAATCATTGTAATTAAACACAGTAAACTGTGATATACTGAATTGATGTTGAGCAAAGCATAACAAATTGTGGAGACATATTGGAAGTAATAATATGTGGACAAATTGATACATGCACTTCATGGTATCTGTGGAGTATGCCAGATGGCTAAATGAATAATCAACAGAAAAAACATTCATCATTGCAGAATTCCACAGGTTACTGACCATGGATCAACAAAATGCTAATGCAGCCTACAACAAGAAATTACCCTGTGCATGACAAGCCTCCTCAAGTACTCAATCTCGTCTTTATTGGGATGCAATGTAGCAGTTGGAATGGTTTCATAACGTTTCTTTATCTCACCCTCAACCACTGAAACAGGAAGGTGAATTCTCATGCCAGGCCTCATAACGTCATTATGTTTAATCTGCAACAAACTGCTGAGCATATTTACTTATCCGCACAGTACATCAACATGGTAAAGAAAATAGAGAACAAAACCTTTACTGTTCACCTTTTTCAAATGATGCTTCTGAGTCTGAATGCTTTCAACCGAAACCTCATGATCTGAGCACTCATAGAAAACCTGATCAACGAACAGAAGATTCTCAGATACAATATATAAAGTGCCCCAGTAGTGCAAACTGCTATGACATCAAACTGGGAAAATGATGTGTGATCATCTGATCCCTTCTATCAACAGTGCAATGGCAGAATACCCAAACATGACAGAAGCTCCTTTGCAGGCACTAATACATTACAAAATTAACTCTTGAGCACAAAGCTCACACTCGAATCAAGCAGTTCTCGCATGTTTACTATCAGATTCGTGCCTCTTCTCACAATTTTCCTAATGAAATTCTTGATCAATAGTGACTGAACAAAAAAGATGCTATCTGTATCGAAATTGCAACTGGTAGTAATGCCAACGCAACGAAATGGGCTACAAATACCATCCTCTTGTTGAAGTGCGCCTGCACGACCTCCTGCGGCACGTCGGCGAAGTAGTGCTTCACCCAGCTGACCGCCGTCACGCGCCGCGGCGCTACCTTCCTCCCGGGGAGCGGGTCGGCCCCGCCCGGGAACGGCGGCAGCGACAGCAGCTGCCGCGGCCTCGGCCCGGGTTTGGGCGCCCCGAGGCGCGAGACGTTGTTCCTATCCACGCGAACCACCACCGGATCGGCGTCCGCTGGCGCCGGCGGCGCCAGCCGCGACAGCCCACGCAGCGCCGCCGCCGGCAACCGCCACGGCCCCAGGCACCGGCGGCGGCCGCGGCATAGCATCTCTCCGCGCCGCGTGTTGTCTATTGTGTTGGGCCGCTCTTGTGTAAATGCCCAAACGAGTTTTGCCTGTTTGTAATGGGCTAGCATGACCAGACTTTGGGCTGGGCATATGTAAGACTACGTTTCCATGGGCCTGAGTATTTGGACTTAGCCCTAAATGTTGGATCTATGCACGGTCAGACGTGGGCCATACGTTGGGGCCCATACCGCATCCAACGACCGATCCTGAATGGATATTATTGGTGGGCCCGAAAGGTCATCGCCTAGGGAAAAGGACCAGATTTTGTACAGTAGCCCTCACCTTCCTGCCTATTTCGTCCACCGCTCCAGTCTCTCTCAAGAAAAAGGCCGCAAAGACACGTAGTGCAAAAACAGGACAATGTGATTTGGCAAACGTGTAAATCACAGAAAGAAGCTCCCAAAATTCAGCAAAATATCACACATCCTGACTATTCTCACAAGAATAAGCACACAGAAAGCATGCCGAAAATGACGAGCACAACACGGAGGTAAAATTCGGATTCTTCTGTGTGTAGACGATCGAAGAAGAAACCTTAAGATAAGGACGAGAAACGAAGAAAATTCTGAATAAATACGCCATTCCACGTCCTCTAACATGTACACCCCTGAAAGTTGTTGAAACCGTAGACGTCTCGCGCATCGTGCAGATTCCTCTTCAGCGCCACCACCCTTTTGTTGTTCCCCTCGTCTTTCTTCTCCCTCCATTACAAAAGGGCAAAAGGCCGCGAGAAGCGGCGGAGACGAGGCCCTCTTTTTGCTCCCGGGCCCCTCCCATTCAGCGCATTCGCGTTCCTACCAGCGAGGAGGAGCCATGGGCGTGGAGGACGTGGTGCGCGGCGGCGGCGGCGGCAGGAAGCTCGCGCTGGCGAGTATCGGCTTCGCCGACGTCCGCGTGGGCGGCGCGGTTACCGCCGGCGAGGACCTGCTCGTGGTGGGGCTGCCCGTGCCCCGCGGCGGCGGCCTGGACGTCAGGCTGCCGGACGTCGGCGCCGCCTTCAGGGTGAGCAGCTGCAGATCCCAACGCCTCAGCTTCTTGTTGTGCTCTGAATATGCAGGCTCTTTTGGCGTGAGATTGTAGCTTAATCTGAGCGTATGGTTGGTGGTGAGATTGGAGCCCGCTCGGGGATTGGTTTGGGTATCAAAAAGCTTGCTTCTTGTCCGAAATGCTTGTTTATTCACCTCAGAATAGGGATTGCTAGTAAAAATTGAAAATTTGGGGGGTAGAGGCGACAGCTTTTTACGATTCATGGTTCTTTTTCTGATGATGTATATTCGGCAACTGATTCAGCAGCGAAACAGCTCCGTATGACTTTTTCTGCTCGTCATCATTATTTTACTTCTGTTTCTGCTTGAAGCTTAAGCTGTGCTCAGCTTTTGTCCCCTCCGTGTTGCGGTGCTTTTAACTGCTTGATGTAGAAGATTCAAAGCTACTTGTCTGATGTGTTTAAATACTGTGAGCATGCTGTTGGCAGATGTAGCTAACTTTGAATCTGCTCCTGGTATCTTCTGATAATAAATATACAATTCCTTATTCAGTTAGTACCTCTTCTTGCTTATGATATATACGTAGGTGGCCGTCCGAATTGTTGCCGGTTGCTCTTGTAATTGTTAACTTGGATTGGTAGTGTAATTCTGTTTTGTGTAGGATCTGCTTCACCTACCCTTTTTACCATGGAAAGGGAACTGGTGAATTATACGTCACTGTTAACATCTGTCTTTTAGTTGTAGGATTAGTTTGGTCTGTGCATTAGGTCCCATTCCCATGTGCCCACGGCCCATGCCTGCTCAATGTTTTTTTTGTACCTATCTAAAGTAGATATTTCTTCAGAAAAAGACCTGAATCTGATCAGTTGAAAACGAAAGTTATATATGTACATACAGCCAGTGATAACTATTCTCACCGAGTACAATTTTAACTTCCTTTTGGAATTCATTACCTTTTTATCTTTTTTATTAGAAACGAATATTTGTTGAAAGATAGATACGCGTCATCAGGTGCTGTGATTTATATCATTAGCTAATCTTAATGTTACAGAGCAAGTAGTTATATCCATTGGTCAATAAATTTGACTGCTCATAGAATATTGTCTTTTGTTTGTTTGTAAGTTGTGTTCCTCTAAAAATTGTCACTAATCTTGTCCTCTGGAACCCAAGATTTTTCCTTGTCTTTATGCTACTTCTATTACCTGTCAACTTAAAACTTCTAAGTTGATCCAGTTATTGTTAAACAACTACACCCTCTGAGCTTTTTTATGACTTTTGGAATTTTCATGCCAAACAAATAGGCAAAACAACCCTTTGAGATGCATTGCAGAAAATTTAACAGCTTTGGTGAGAGTTCCAGACCGAAGATGTTTCCCGGTGAATAAAAAGATGCTGCAATCTTGATTTGATATTGATAGGGTTTAGGGTTTAGGGTTTAGGGCACATGCTAATAGTAGCTATACATAAACTGAGGTGCCTATGTTCTCTAGATCTGCCTCTTTTTACACAGATTCGTGGCTATTGTATCAACCAATGCAAAAGCTGATGCTGTAGTAAATACTTTAAGTCGTCCAGTATTAGTTTAGCTGCTGCCACTCATAGCCTTATATGAGAAATCTGCTAGAATTTCCCTTCAATTTCTAACACGTTAATCACTTGAGAATTGAGATATTTATGATTCTGTCAGAATGGGAACTTCCTAAAAGAGTGTGGTTTCTTAGTGATATGTTTGAAGTTGCTTGTGAATTTTTTGAATCTTTCTAAATGCTAATGCGGTAATGAGTTATTGATCTGAGACTTGTATATCATGCAGAATTTTCTGAGGAATAGAGAAGTCGCAGAATTCGTGAGTGGAGCACTGGCTGGTGCTATGGCTAAAGCTGTTCTTGCTCCTCTAGAAACTATCAGGTACTTAAAAAACTTTTCTCGCTTCATTCATTTATTCACTGTATCTGGCTCTTGTTAGTTATGGCAAGCTCTTAACACATTTGTTTGGTGGGTTGAATTAAGTTGGCTCTTACCACTCTTGGCATGGTGCCTCTTTCTTGCTTGCTTCTCTTTGTCTGATTGACGCAGTTCAGATGATCTCATGCTTTTAGAATTAGTGATCTGCACATGATACTATGTTTTTTTTTTTGGGTGATATGGTATCACTTGTTATTAATTTGAAGGAAATTTACAATGCCGTACCATTCATTCCTGTAAAGCATGCTCTTGGGTAATAGCGGGATATCGGGTGACCTGTTCTCGCCCTCTTTTTTTTTTCCCAGTTACACCTGGATGTAGAAATAGAAACAATGTCCGCGTTTAGCCAACTCACAGTTTGTGCTTACCACTCCCCCCCCCCCCCTTTCAAATCATGGCTCGAGCTTAGTTCATTAATTTGAGTTTTGCATCGTCGCCTGAGGTGGAATGCATTATCTGAAGAAACCAAGTAAATTGCTGCACTTTTTCATATGAAACTGTTAGTAATGTGTTCAGATCGTACATAAATCAACTGAGGTTAAAATCTTACTTGAAACTGTTTCAATTTTTTAAAAATGTACAAAAATGATGTTCAATGTACTGCATTGTGCGTACTATGCTACCCTGACTCAACATGTTTGTTAACTGTAAACTACTCTGGCCACCCTTGATATACTGAAACATCACCTAATTCCTGTTGTCATTGACTTGGTGAATATTTTTAGTTCTTTCTAGCTTTAAACAAAGTAGTGTACAACAATATGATATTATCTCATCCATTTTCAGGACAAGAATGGTTGTTGGGGTTGGATCAAAACAGATTTTTGGTAGTTTTGTGGAGATCATTGAACAGAATGGCTGGCAAGGACTTTGGGCAGGTAATGCAATAAATATGCTTCGTATTATTCCAACTCAAGCGATTGAGCTTGGCACATTTGAGTGTGTCAAAAGGAGTATGACATCAGCCCAAGAGAAGTGGAAAGAGGATGGGTGCCCAAAGATACAAATTGGTGATTTGAAAATTGAGCTGCCACTTCACTTATTATCGCCAATTGCAATCGGAGGTGCAGCTGCCGGAATAGTTAGCACTTTAGCATGCCATCCTCTTGAGGTTCTTAAGGTACTTCAGAGCTAAATCTGCATGTTGAGCTATTGCTGATTTTAATCATGAAATTTTATTTTGTACTATCCAAATGAAACGCAATCACCAATTCTCCATAGATTTGTGTAGCCTCTAATCTAATATAATGATTCCTTTGCTGATAAATTATTTGCCAACTTTTTTCACAGGATCGTTTGACTGTCAATCGCGAGGCTTATCCTAGTATCGCCATTGCCATCAACAAGATCTACCGGACTGATGGCATTGGTGGTCTATATGCTGGCCTCTTCCCAACATTAGTTGGCATGCTACCTTATAGCACGTGCTACTATTTCATGTACGAGACGATCAAGACTTCTTATTGCCGTGCAAATAAAAAGAAATCTTTGAACCGCCCCGAGCTACTAGTAATTGGGGCCATTTCAGGTCAGGATTCAGTGCCACCTAAAGTGTATTATGTCGTGTTGTTTTACCATTAGATAGCCAATCATACTGTTCCCTGCTTTTTGAAATGTGATGTTTCAGATTGGTGTAGAAATTGGCATTTGAGTATAATTCTCATTTCGCATTTGCTATTGAATATCCTAGGTCTAACTGCAAGTACAATCAGCTTCCCTCTGGAAGTGGCAAGAAAGCGGCTGATGGTGGGAACCCTACAAGGAAAATGTCCGCCCCACATGATTGCGGCATTAGCTGAGGTGTTCCAAGAGGAGGGCTTCAAGGGGCTTTACCGGGGGTGGGCAGCGAGCTCCCTGAAGGTCATGCCAACATCTGGAATTACCTGGATGTTTTATGAAGCGTGGAAGGATCTCCTTTTGGCTCCACAACTCAAAACCTAGCTAGAGCAGGCCTGAGATTGCTGACTAATTCGGGCACTTGTAGTGCTACAGAATAAATATTCTGCCGTGTGGGGTTTTCAATCTTTTATCAAACCCCTCACATGCCAATCATTTAGGTTAAAAGGATCATTTTGTTCGGTTTTGCCGATTTCAAATTGGCCTCAGCTAATCTGGAGTACTAGCACCTGTTAACAGACAGACTGGGCTGGGTCTGCATACTGCATTGGCCCCAGGCCCCCAGCCCTCAGGCATCGGTGTGAAACTGTGACAAGTAAAAAAAAAAAAAAGTTATGGTACATCTGAGATGGCATTGACGGGATCAGAGAGAGAAATGGTGCATGCTTCATTTTATCCCGTGTTGAATGCGTCAATGCCATACTATACTACCTCTGATCCAGATTGGATGTTGTTAGTGAATTTGTGCAACCAAACAGCTGCCTCAACACACAAGAATTTTTAACTTCCTTGTGCAAGAATGATATCAACATAATTGGTGCCACCAACTGACCAACAGTATTTAAAATCTCACTCACTGTTTTTTTTTAACAATACTGATAGAAAAAGGAGACTTGCCTATCGGCTGAATCAGCTAGAGGCAAATACTTTAGATGTATTGTTTTTGGAAAATCCTAGCGCGTACGTTGACAGTTGCAAAATGAATTATGTCTATCTCATATAAGGCCAAAAAATAGGTGCAATCTCCAAAGATGGCCATTTGTCCCGAGCGGCATAGGGGGCTTTGTTCTTACCAAAACTTCGTCCTCTTCAGCATGGCAATGCCAACCGTCCATCCCAAATAGCACTGCAAATCACAAGGTGGTCTTCGCTGATCAACGCTTACAACGAAGGCGCCAATCTTCTTCCCTGATTGCTTACAACGAAGACGCCAACTGTGAGCGACATCCATCAGTCATCAGACGGACAGACACGCGATTGGCTCAAGCACCGGCCGGCGGCCGGCTATGTGTCCCAACGCGTCGACGCCGGCGACCGGCGATGCCGACGCCGACACGGACGCCACTCTTCTCGCAAAACTCCATGCCTCACGAGCTGCCATCGTTTCGGTCCTTTCCGCCGCGGCCGAGGCCGAGGTCGACATCGACGCGGTCGACGACCGCCTGGTTGAGCTCCTGTCCGGCGCCACGCCGTCGACGTCCCACCTCCAGTCCCAGGCCGTGGCGGCACGGGCGCTGCGCGCGCGCATCGACCGCGCCGTCGCGCCGGCCGAGCCCCTCCTCGCCGCCTTCCGCCGCGTGTCCGCGCTCGCCGAGGGGGCCGCGCCGCCGGCGAACCCGGGCGACGCCGGGAGCGCGGCGGCGTTCGTCGACCGCGTGGACCAGCTGCGGGACGCCATCGAGGAGGTGGTGGCGCGCGGGGACGAGGCCGTGCGGCGGGTGGAGGAGGCGGTCGGGTTCCTCGGCCGGACCAAGGCCGCCGGCCGCGGCCGCGTGCGGCGGCTGACCGAGGCCGCGGCGGCGCTGCGCGCGGTGTACGAGGCGGAGGCGGAGGAGATGCAGTTCGAGGGCCCGCTCGACGAGGCGCTCCTCGGCCTCCAGGACCTCTTCGAGGCGCTGCTCCTCCGGCTCAAGCACCCGGCGCCCGAGGACGACGACGACGTCGCCGCCGGCGCCGAGCGAGACACGGTAGGGTACGAGCTCGGCACCGACGAGGAGGTGGAGGCCGCCGCGAGGATGGCCAAGACGCTCGCCGGCAACGATTGCTTGGACATCTGCGTCGATATCTACGTCAACGTGAGTACGGCTGGCCATTCTCTCTCGTCTCGACTCGACCGCCTTGTTCTTTCTTGGTTGCAATGCGTGTAATAACTGAAATAACTGTCCGTGCGTGACGTCACTCAGGCGAGGTACAGGAGGGCGGCGAAGGCGATGATGAAGCTCAACCCGGCGTACCTCAAGTCGTACACGCCGGAGGCCATCGACGACATGGAGTGGGAGTCGCTCGAGTCCGCCATGGCGCTGTGGAGCCCGCACTTCCACGTGGCGGTCGCCTCCGTTCTGCCGGCGGAGCGCCGGCTCTGCGCGCGCGTGCTCGAGCACCTGCCCCCGCGGTCTGGCCTGAGTGCTTCGCCAAGATCGCCGCCCGCATCGCCGCGGCCTTCTTCCGCTTCGCGGACGGCGTGGCCGCGGCCGCGCGCGAGCCGCAGCGGCTGTTCAAGCTGCTCGACATGCTCGACGCCGTGGCCCGGGAGCAGGGCCGCCTCGACGCGCTCTTCTCCGGCGAGTCCGCCACGCTGCTAGCCATCCGCGAGCGCACGCGCGAGGTGGAGCGCGCCCTGGCGCGCGCCGCGGCCGGCGTGTTCTTCGAGTTCGGCCTCCGCATCGAGACGCACTACGTCACCGGCGCCGCCGCAGGCGCCGACGTGCCCAAGGTCGTGCGGTACGCCGTGAACTACCTCAAGTGCCTCGCGTCCGACGACTACCGCGCGCTCATGGACGCCGCGCTGCGCGCCGAGCGGGACCGCGAGCGCGAGCGCGAGGACGACGACGGAGAAAAAGAAGGTGGCGGCGACGAGGGAGGCGCGACGCCGCCGCTCGCCGAGGCGGCGGCGAACGTGCTGGAGGCGCTGCACCGACACGTCGAGGCGGCGCGCCGCGTGTGCGCCGACGCCGTGGCGTCGCGCGTCATGGCCATGAACGCGTACTGGTACATCTACATGCGCGCCCGGGGCTCGGAGCTGGCGCGGCTCGTCGGCGAGGACACCATGCGGCGGCGGTACAAGGCGGCGGCGGAGGAGGCGGCGTGGGAGTACCAGGACGCGGCGTGGAACCCGCTCGTCCGCCTCGTCTCCGGCAGCAGCTCCGGCGCGCCGAGGGCCTGGGCGCCGGACGAGGCGCGCGACAAGGCGGCGGCGTTCGCCGAAATGCTCGAGGAGAGGGTGAGGAGGCACGGGGCCGAGTACAAGATACCCGACGGCGATCTCCGGGGGCAGATCAAGGCGGCGGCGGCCAAGGCGGTGCGCGGCGCATACGCGGGGTTCATGAAGGCCAACGAGAGGGCCCTGGCTGCCGGCCGGAGGGAGCTCCTGCCGGTGGACGTCATCGAGGGGATGGTTGGACGGGTGTTCGACGAAATGGGCGACGGCGTTGCCGGCAGCGTCGGCCGGACGAGGAGCCGGAACAGAAGCCGTAGGGAGTCGAGGGGCAGCATCAATCTGGAGGGGTTTGACGGCTAATCGAGTAACTACATGGTCATATGTATCTACTACTACTACTATAAGAATTTCATTTGAACAGTTTTTGTGGTTTTCAAATTATGATTCTAATGTTGTAATATACTGGACTCCTATAGCTATCAAAATACAAAAATTGCTATGTAAAGAATTGCCCCAAATCTTTTCGGAAAGTTGTCAAATGTCTCATCTTAGAATCTCCAGTATTGAAACCAACCAAACTGCACAGTTTTGGTTAATCTCCTGTATAGTTCTCGCACAGCAAAACAAAACATTGCAGTTCGAGAGTTATGAGTTCAACAGCATGCCTGCACGCACTGCCGGAGGGAGCACAGTTTTTGTTAATTTTGTTTATGAAAACTGACAGGATAAGGGGAGGCTGATCATAACTCACGGAATGAGCCGGATTTTACCACACAACTGCAAATTACATTACCAGACAGTCGATATGTATTGCATACAAACTGTAACGCTAAACTTCTTTTTCACACAGCTACCAACCACTATTTATTATTCTATAATTAAGCACACCCTAACATAGATACACTGATTCACACCACTACTTGTGTCTAGAACTTCAAGCCTACCCTGAAGAAAGTCACACCTATACAAACTAGAAGGAAGTTTTGTTAGCACTTCTGAAGAACTGAAGTTTGACTTGGTTTGCTGCTTCGTCCGAAAGCAAACATCAAGACGCCCCTCCTGTGCAGAAATTTGCTGGTTTGATTCAAGAATCTGACTCGGCAGCTCCTGAAGGTGTTGCAAAATTGAAAACATCACTCAATGGTGCTGTGGCTGCGATAATTACAGAGAAAACTCGAGTAAATACCAGGGGACCATGAAACTTACCGTCACCACAGAGCTGCTCAACTCGGCTGACAATGTGCTTGCCATAGGTGTATTTCCTCAATGCTTGCAAATGATCCTTTACACGGCTGAGCAGCAGCTCCCGCTGACTTTCAGTGCATGTTTCCAATATCTTCTGAACCACATAATTTGCATACTGGTCTTTCATCATCGACTAAGTGAACATAAGAAGGGGTTAGCAAATATAACGTCCTGTCACGACAAAGGGAAATGATTCATGCAAGAAAAGAGACTACTGCTATTCATCTGTGAATCGAAACAGCTTTAAAACAGAACTGACAGAATTGAAAGTGAAGACGCAAAAGATACCACATACAATACTATGCACCTTCTAATCCAAACTAGCTCCCCGTGCATTAAACCATTACTTTCATGACCACTTTGGGCATAGAAAAGGGAGAGAAAAATGAAAAAAAAAACATTGAACTACAGCTACCATGCATACCAGCAAATTGTCATTGCCCTCTGTCTGCTCCACAATCTGCCTGATCAGGAGATCCCGCTCCGCAATATCCCCATGCTGAAAACACTTCTCTATCACATTTGATGCAAATTTATTTTGGCTCATGGTAACAACCTGTCCAGCCAATTTACTGATAATTTGACTCCTTTCATGAGCTTTTCCTCTTTCCAAAACATGCTGTAAAAAGGTTAAGGGAAGCAATAAGCTGGAAAGTAAGAAGACAAAAAGGAGGGGAAAAAAGAATAGGACAGAAAGCATCGCATCGAAGGATTCAAATTTCAAAACTGTTGAGCTTTAGCGCTTCACTCATCGCATCACCCACTTTTATAGCATCAATCCATGCAGAATCCCGGGCCAACATATGAACCGACAAGGGTTAATAATTGGCAAGTTATGCATTTCTTGCAAACAGTTCAACAGCTTATAAAGCAAAGCACCATTTGTATCTATTGTGTTACAAACGTTACAAGAAGATAGTATATCAAATGATGTTTTAACCGAATGATGGGGCAGAAATTTTTTTTAAAAAAAACAAAATATAGGCGATTGGGAACAAGAAAGTATCAAAATACAAGCATATTTACCTGTGTAACATAGTTGCCATACTGATCTTGTGCGAGGATGCACGCTGACTGCAATATCTCATCTATTATGCACTGGCCCAGTGAATCACTGCCACAATGCTCCAAAACTCTCTGCGGAGAAGGATAAAGTTTAAAGAGAACACCAGAATCTGGCACCAATTTACATGGAACATTACTGCGAATTCACCTGAATTACACGGCAACCATATGGGTGCATTGAAAGGCCAGCAACTTGTCCCTTAAAAGCAGATACCACAAAACCAATGTGTTCTGTGGGCACACATTCAATGCACTTCTGGATAACATGATTTCCATTCTGATCACGAACACATCGCATAACATGTCCATCAAGCTCACGAACTAGATCTATTTTCTGGTCAAGTTCCATAACTTCAAGAGCCTACATGTTTTTGAGAAGTTAAAGGAAGCAAGAATCAGTTAATGATAGCTCACATAAGGGAATGAGAAACTAATCTGTTAGTTGCTTGTGTCAAGATGTAGAGTCAGACTATCACGCTAATGAATAGCGACATGCCCATAGAGTTACATTGGCAGACTCCTTGGAGCCTTTTTACAACAAAAAGATAGAAATGGAAAACAACACAGGAAGAAGAAAACTCATGTGCATAGAAATTTATAAGGACATATCATACCATAGAAGAAGGAAAAAAAAAAGAATAGATCCCAAAGGTACATAATAACATGAGTTGAATTTTCAAAAACGAACTAAAATATTGAACGGTAGCTTCTGTTCAGTAATTAACGGTCCCTTCAGGATCATAAGTAATGGCAACAGGGGCATGCAGTTTAAAAAACACGAAAGGCAGGTAATTGTAACCACAGGGAGTCCAGAATATCTAAAAATACTACAACTCAAACGATAATATTAAATCCACAAAAAAATTGAAGTGTTTACATCTTTAAAGACACGAGTAGATAAAAATATGATATAGAATAAAGTGACACAGAAAATAAGGGTTTAGATATCCACCGTTATAATTCTTATAACAAAACCACATTTATTCGAAATAATAATCAGGTTAAAGAGTACCTTTTGAATTACTCGGCAGCCATACATCTGGAGACTCAGTGGTAAAACATGACCAACAAGCTTGGTGGCAAGATCCCTCCTTTGCTCACGAGTCCCATATTCAAAGAACTGAAAAAAAAAATGCATGTCATTTTTTCTCATACAAGTCATGTTTTACCAGTGACAACTTACAAGGCATGACCAATTGACCATGTGTGATGACATGAACGAAATGCAGCACATGATACACAAAAGAATAGCTACATGTAGTATGTATTCACAGGTTCACTCTTATATACAGTCTAAGAACAGCATACCTTTTGGATCACGTAATTTCCAAAAACATCGGTCATCAAGGATGAAGCATGAGGAAGAACTTCTGCAAACACAGATGCCTTCTCTTCAGCAGTGCAATTTTCCAACTTCTGCTGGATGAATCGGCTCCCATGCTGATCAGCACTGGGATCAAGAATAGATATCGAATTATCATACAAAACAATACTTTTGAGCATGTCTACATAGGATATGAATTAATCAATAAGCAACACAACTAACCTGTATTCTACTATACGACCTGTGATGTCAGATAGCTCGACACGGCGAGCTCTGTTGGTCTTTAACTCTTCTAGGAAAGAGCAGGCCTTTGGTTCATCAAATTTTTCTCGTTGCCCGTGAATCCCAGAATTAGCAGTCATATTTCTTGAGGGCGATTGGAATCTCGGAGAGTCGTTTCTCCTGCCAGGAGAAAATACAGTAGGCAATGTTTGTGTCTGAAACACTGGACTTGTAGGATAATTCATAGGCGCTCCAACATAGGGTGAGATGCCTTGATAGTTTGGAACAATCCCTCCACTTCTGGCTGAAGGAGAATTAGAAAATCCAGTTCTTGGAAGTTGAAGCCTTGGATCAGAAGGATACGGAGCTTGTGGCATTATCTTTAGTGGATCAACGCTATCAGCAGGATTTCCAACAAGAGTGACCCTTGGACTCAATGTACTGTACTGATTTCCACCAGAATACTGAAGTAGAGAGGGATGCTGAAAGAAAGGCATGATGTTTGGATCGGGAATGGATGGCTGCATAGAAACCCCAAGTTGCCCGTACATTTTATATGGCTGCATGAAATCTGTTCCCCCAGCAAGACTCCCAGCTGAAGAAAAAACAGATGGCCTACCACTAAAGCTTGGAGTCATAGGACTGTCCAGAGGAGTAGCAAGAGAACCTTGAGGAGCATAACTAGCCATAATGGGTGGCAAAACTGAACCACTTAAAGCATATCCACCATTTCCAAATGAAGTTGGGAAAACATTAGCAGGGTGCAGATTTGGGTAGAAAGGGCTTCCAAAAGAATTTGGTGTATAAAAAGGTGTTGTCATACCAGGCTGCTGCAAAAACTGCTGCATGTCACCACCAGGTAACTTAAGTTGAGCATGAGAAACGTTATTGACATGAGGAACATGTGAAAGGTGTGTTCCTTGAGGGGACATTTGAACTGGATCACCTTGGGCTGGAAGCGAGGAACTGTACTGCTGCAAGGCAGTGTCCTGCCACTTTGGCTTAACATATGAGGATGTATGGCCAGCCAAATTTAACTTCAAATTTTTCATATTGGACTCCACAGTACCAAGGTCAGTAACAACTGCACCGCTGATAGGCAAACCATTTCCAGCTTTGGTGTCTATACTCAGCTTTTCTTGCTGAGATGTTGCCATACTAGTTTTGCTCCCAGAACACGGTGAACTGGAAAGCGGTGAAGCCGAAGCATCATTGCTAATAGTACTTTTCAGTGGGCTGGTGATAGGTTTAGGTGTCCAAGTGTTCAAATCGGACGACTTGACAACATCAAGTGACAAATTCCTTGAAAATTTTATGTCAGAATGGACAGCTCTAGCATCCCCAGTGTTGATATTGGATGGATCAGAAGCAGAATTCTCAGACAAAGAAGCAGAGCTCTCCTAAAAGCAACATAAAACAAATGACGATCAGAACAACTGTGATATAGTTAGAGAAAATATCAAAATGATAATTCAAACATCAACTGCAAGTGCGAAAAGATAATGAGAAGAGTGACTTGTCATGAGAAGGAATAACTAAATACAGTAATGTTGAATCATTGTCTGCACTAAGCGTCTAAGCCCTGATGTCAAAACTAGCAAACAGTTACAACCAAGCTATTTAGGGTGCATTTGGCAATGCAATACTATGCTATGGGTTTTGAAACACAAGGATATCAGGTAAAACATGATATCCAGCCACATCCAAGCATGCATTATTTTCCAATAGATTAACTGATGAAATCCTCTTTTTACACACAGCAGAAATACCACAACATGAATGGTAATCACTCTATAAAGCTTTATTCCACAGCATAGAGGGATCAAACATTTTTAAATGATAATCATCAGTTAAAAAAGGCACATAAAACTATAGTCTCTAGATTCATGCAACGTTCTGACAAAAAGGGAAGTATTTGATCCATGACGAGCACTCACCAAAACGAAATCCTGGCTCTCAAAATTGGCTGCACTTGGACTGGAGACAGTCTGGGCATCCTCTACAGAACTTGAATCCAACCCTGCAGACCTATCATCCTCAGGTTCTTCTCTGTGAGTTGATAAAGTAGATCGAGGAACAAATAAGGAGCCTTTGCTGCTGTTATCATGGGATACTACCCTCCATTCTTTAGCCTTGCCAACCCGGTTTATCAAATGGCGGCTCTCCCTCGAGATAAGTGGCGGAGGAAGCCTTGGGTTCAAATTCACCTTAGAGCCATAATATTTGAAATATGCTGGATCAGCACGTAGTTGCTCCTCCAACTTGGAATTGTCAGTCACATTATCCAAGTTTGTCAAACTGGTTTCAAAGCTCCCACTCTGCTGACCAATGAGATGACCAAGAGCAGAAAGAGATCCTTCCATGCTAGGTGGTGCACTTCCACTGCGATTTGGGCCAGACTCCCTCCAGCCCCCATAAACCCCAGTGCCACTATCCACAAATCCTAGATCTTCTCCTGAAATGTTACCCACTGAGGAGTCAAATGCACCGAAGCCCTTACTCCAGTCACTGGCCCCTGTTCCACCGATTAAGCGAACAGCACTCTCAGTAGCCATTACACTGCAGAGAAAAAAAAATCGTAATTTTAGTGATTGTCCATGACTATATCTGTAAGCGACACACCTTCAATACACCCTCAAAAGAAGTTCTTAAAATACCTAAATCTTCAGCAGAGTAACAAGATAATCATCAACTAAATTCATTCTCCTATTCTATTTGTTATCATTGGGTACAGAAATAAGCATGCAGAAGAACATATAAGAAGAGTAACAAAACATGCTACTTAGGCAGGTGATACTTGCACGGGCCACCGAACAGTTCAAAGATGGAAATATAGCAGTGGAACCGAATTTAGCATACATAAGTGATAGACCAAAAGTGAACAAAGCAAGGCAGGCATTTGCTTACACATTTAATAAACACTAACATCAGAGCCTGATCACAATTGCGCCATCAGGGCTGGGCTAATATGCCGAAAACCTGACCTTTGCAGTGCAATAAAGCAAAGACCAGCGAAATTGTGCACAACCCGACTTACACCAATCCACGCCACCCTCAGCATTCGCCACAACATCGAGACAAGGGGGGAAAAATACAATTTTTCCACCCAACATCGAACCAGAGCTAGCCACTGGACAAATTTTCAAAGAAATGCCTTTTTTTTATACAGAAATCAAACAAGCCCACGGGACAGTTCCCCTTAGAAACCAGGTGAAACACTCGAGGACTGGCCGAACTCAGGAATCCCCCGCAACCTCGTGAACAGCCGGAACACATTTCAGCGATTCCATTGAAAGGGAACACCTCACCACCGCCAGAATCGCACAACAGCACGCATTCCTCTGGAGCCAAACCGACTTCAGCCACACCCAAACACAGTCCAAAACCCCAAACATTCGCCCGAAAAATCCAGCAACGACAAGCAAGCAAGCTATCCATCTATGACCACGCCACAGCATCAGTCAACAGCAGAGATAAAGGGGTGGAGACCAGAGAGAGAAAGGCGCGACCTTGCCGCCTCCGCGCCTGCCGGCCGGCAGCTCGAAACCCTAGGGGACCGAGCAGCAGCAGCACCGCCACCCCACCCCCTCTGCCCTCCGCCCTCCTCGGCCTCGCGCCGCGACAAGCCTCCTCCCCGCCCGCTCCTCGGAGACGCCAACCACCTCGACCTTATCCGCGGCTGCGAAACTCTCCCCACGAAGCTTTCCTTGCCTCCCCTGCTTTGCCCTTTTTTTCCGCTTTTTCTTTTGCGACTCGGTGGAGACGACGACGAACGGAGCCCGGGGGTTGAATGGGTGTTGCCGTACCGATCGGTCGCTTCGCCTCTTAAACCCTCGAGCCGCCTGCGCCCTGCCGGCGCACCAGCGCGCGCTTTGAAGTCCGTGCCAGCGCTGATGTGCGGCGGCGATGATGCGACGGGAACGGAATTCCTTTTTTTTTTAGAGCAAGGAACGGAATTCTGGGACTGGGCTTGGGGTACGCGGAATGAGAGCATTCAGAACGGCTCAGTGTTTAGATTCAGAGAGGCTAGAATATTTTACTTAATAGAAATTATATGCCACTATTAATGATAAACCTGATCCGTATATAGGGTATGTTAGGGAGCTTGTGATTTTTTTTTTGTTATCCTTATCCTTTCATCCATGTACGTGTCATTTACGAGCGTGTTTGCTTGCCGGCCACATCACGCCACGCCACCGTTGTGTCGACCACAGCAAACAACAGGCTGTTGTTTGGCTGCCAACTGAAAGCAGTGTTCGCCGCACAATCGTTGCTCGTTTTTTTGTCAAAAAGAGTGGTGGACAATATCAACGTCTGTGGCGGACACGTCCGTGGCATGACACGTTGCGAATGCCAGCCGAACAAACCCTACATTTGGACGCATGAGATGTGGTTGACTAAATTATTGCAACCCATTCCAGTGATGCAAGTGAAAGAAATATATTTTCATCCCTTTTTTTTTGGGAAACATATTTTCATCCCATTGAGATATGATAAGAAAGCCTTTCAAAACATATCTTCCATGTATCGTATGCTCATTGATGAAAAAAGATATGAGAGCAAAGATGAATACTCGCTTTATTAATATTGAAGTTACTTATAAAAATAGATCAACAATTTAAAGTTCTTTCACACCACAACAACAGTTGTAAATTATATATAAAATGAGAAAAACTAGTAAAAAATATACTTTCAAATTGCGTCAAAAATGAAATGCTTTGAATACTCCGACCAACTAATAGCTCGACAATGCATGTCATTTTTTTTCTCATACAACTTCTAAGTGATCCTTTATTGATAGGTATATTATCGTAATTGAATAAAACATGTGGTTATTCTATTTTCTGTGATATATATATTTAAGATACTCATTATTAAGCGTTGTTTCACGACGTATCCGTTCTATTGGATGGACACAAGCCCCATGTCTCGCATAAGTTGGTGTGCAGTGTGTCTCCTCGTAGCAAATTTCATAATTAAACTCATGTTGACTTCTTCTGCTGCTGGACGCTACGGTCTTGGAAGAAACGTAAGTACTCCAGCGTTGCAGAGAAGGCGCTTGACCATATCCCAGTGGCCATTTGCTCGAGTCCACATGGCTTCTGTCGATGCGTTGCTCGGAATAGCAGTTTTAGGAGGCCCTCCAAACGCAAATTTGAAATTTCCCTTTAGTGAAATAACATGAACAAAACACACTTTTTTTAGCAGTGAACAAAACATTCTCTCCTGTCGATACCGTTTGATGTTACGATGCAAATTATAACTTGGTAGTCAGTATTGTATGACGTTTTACTAGAAAAAAAGCACAATTTACTCGTAGAAGAAAAATAAATCAGATGATGAACTATTATTTATTGTACCGATTTGTGCCAATAACAAAAATACTACTATTCGCTTCAAAAGAAACACTGTAGCGTCATTCGACCTCTGAACTGGAAGAAACAGGTAATCATCTGTAGGGATGAAAACGGAACGGTAAAATTCCGTTCCGTTTCGCTCCGAATACCGTATTCTTCCGATCGTTTTCGAAATATTCAGAATTTCAACGGAATTGGAACGGAAATGAGTACAGGGTAATTGGAATTGGAATCGGAAATGATTTAAGGATTATTCCGATCATATTTCATATTACCATATTCTGTTTGGAATTATTCCGTTTTATTCCGAACTCAAAGCAATCGGAATAGCCTAGGTAGCCCAACAGCCTAAGCAGGGCTCAAACTCTTCCAAACCCTAGCACAAATACACCTTACGCACAAGTACAGGGTGGTTCGTGATGTGCTGAACACCTCACGCACGTGTATGATTGACTATGAGACATCTGTTGTATGTAGTTCTATGTTGACGTTTAAGCTACGAGTATGTTGTTCGTATATTCCGACTTGAAATATCATTTACCGATCGTTTTCGACATATTTTCTTTCCGACTTGTTCGTTTTCGAATGTCCGATTACTCCGATTCCGTTTTCCGATTCCGACTTTTCCGTTTCCGTTTCCAGCCGATCAAGGAAATATGGAAACGGAAATGATTTGGGCATTTTTCCGATCATTTCCGTTCGTTTTCATCCCTAATCATCTGTCCCAGTGGCGCGAAGCTAAGGGGGCATTGACACCCCCCCCCCCCCCCCCAAAAAATTGCATTATTCTTCAACATTTTTTTAATCATATTTTGCTAATATTTTTTGTATTTGAGCAATATAGTTTGCTTGAGCCCTCCCAAGTTTCAAGTTTAGCGCCGCCAATCAGCCTTGTCTTTAGCAGTCATTCATCAATTGTCGCGCGCGAAAAGGCCTGTAGTTTAGTGGTTACAAGAGCCTTAGTACCATATCAGATCCTGGGTTTGACCCCCATGGGAACGAATTTTTTAGAATTTAACGGCATTGTGCTTTCAGCAATAGGCGACATGGTCGTCGTCGACAGTTAGCGTCACTGGTGACTTCGCTAATTTTGAGAATTTGCCGACTCAATCTTTGTTTGCGTATATACGTTCATAGCGGTGAGTGTTTTATAGCTGTGAGTGTGCGTGCGTGCATTGTGAAATGTCTCAGTTGTATCGTCGAATTCGAAAAAAAAAAATCAACTGCAAAGCAATAATCAACCATGAACTCACACGTCAGTCACCACATACGACGACAGATTCGGGGGCGTTGAGTCACTCCAGGACATTCCGGGCCCACATGCTATCTACCGTGAAGTGTGAACGCGACAGGGGACTCTGCTTTCCCGGTCTCCCAAGACATCCTCTTTCCCGCGTTCCCGGCGCGCGCGCGCGAGGGGGGGCAAGTGGCACTCGCGCGACTGCGTTCGTTGTATCTGCCCAGCTGCTGCCGCGGCGAGCTCGACGACGGCCGTGCAGCGGGGGGAGCATGCGCCAGCACCCCGCGTCCCCGCCAGGCCTCCATGCCGGCGGCCGTGGCGGAGCACGCCGACTCAATGCCGGCCATGCGCGCGCAGATGATTTTGGCGGCGAGGAGCAGAGCATGGCAGGAAGACGGCGACGCGCGCTGCCTGCTGCCGGAGGAGTTGGTGGTAGGTCGGAGACGGCAGTTACGCGGAGAAAAATGCGGCGATGACGCGGACGACGAGGTTTGCCGTCCGGTGTCAGCGATGTTCCCGTGATGTTGCTGAAACAGTCTGGCCCAGCGCACACAGGCTTGGACCAGTTTCTACGAGCCCGTTTCTTCTGCGTGGTGCCCAACTTACCCAATCAACCAGCCCGTCAAGATCGATCTGTGCGAATTTTTACGTAAAAAAGAAGAAGAAGAAGAAGAAGAGCGAGATCGATCTGCGCCCTACCGGTTCTTAGTTTCCCCCAGGGACAAATCACGTCGTTTTGCCTCCGCCGATCGAGTCGAGATGGCCGGTCGCTTTGTGATCCGGAAATTCTCCTCCGGGACGGCCGCCAGATCGATAAGCCTCCTGGGCTCTGCTGATGCACCTTCCTCTGCTAGCGCCGGACTGGTACGCACCACAAAATCCCATCAATGTCTTCAGGAGAATTTTTACCTCAAATTCCACGTAGCTGCTTGGAATCTAGATCCATCTCAAGCTACTTAATACTACTCCTCTTTTCATTACTGTTGTGGTTACAAGCCCACAATAGTAGAAGGGGGATCCTCCAAGGGTCTACCACAAGTGAGGGACCCCTGGGAAGGACCTGGGAAGGGACCAAACAAGAGCCAAGAGAGGTAGGTAATTAAGAGCTTGTATGGAATGCCTTGCCTTGAGGGTGGTAGGGGGGTATTTATAGGCTGATACACCCCCACAACCCTAGAATTACAAGTACCATATTGCCCTTCCTCCAGGGCACTATGGTCATTTCCTTATTACAAGGTGGGATTCCCTAACCCTAATGGGCCAGAGGCCAATATACATGGGCCTATCTTATGCTATACATCTTCTTGGGCCTTGATGGGCTTCGTGGCAGGCCAGGCCTTTGGACCAGGGGGAGGGGACACAGTGGGCCTCCCCCAACAGCTAGCCCCACACAGTCGAGATCCACCTTCGGTAGGGCCGAAACTGTGTCCGTCCGGAGGTCCGCCCGTCGTCCCCTCTTTCGGCGCTCCGAAGGTCTGGTCTGCGTCGGTTTCAGAAGGGAAGGCTTCTACGTGCCTCCGAAGGTCCCACTTCCGAAGGTCTCCTTCCGAAGGTCCCGAAATCGAAGGTCTCACTTCCGAAGGTCGCGACACCGAAGGTTCGGTCGCCGAAGGTACGGTGGTCGACGAAGATTGTCGCAGATGACCCGATGGTTGCTTCAGGCGATGGCGCCGTGTTAGCCGAGGGGCGCGATCGCCGAAGGTTGTTCGCTGGTGGCGCGGAGATAGCTGCCGGCTATATCACCGCGATGGCCGAAAGGCACGGTCGCCGAAGGTGGCGCTGATGGCGCGAAGGCAGCTGCCGGCTATATCACCGCGATGGCCGAAAGGCACGGTCGCCGAAGGTGTCGCCTACCCTATATCACCGCGATAGCTGCCAGCTATCTTCGCGATGGCCAAAGGGCACGGTCGCCGAAGGTGTCGCTGATGGCGCGAAGATAGCTGCCAGCTACCCGTTGAAGGTGTCTTAAATGCTCGGCGCGAATTGCGGAGCGACGCCATCTCGTTTACTGGGACTGACGGCGCGGATCGCGATGCGACGCCGTTTCGCATGATGGGACGCGCCTGGTTGCGTGGCAGGATCTGCGGCCGTTGATCCTTTATTGGACGGTCAAACCGATTCACCCGGGGCTATATATTTACCGCCCGGGCGCCCAGGTTTTCACCCCGCCAGTCATTCCTCCAACCGCACCGCTGCCGTTCAGCTAGCCTGCTTCGGCGTTCTTGTTGCTCCCGCGCGCTTCGTTGCTTGAGCGAGTTGCTTCCAAGTCGTCGCGCTGGCGTCGGAGATGGCTCGGAAGGGGAAGACCAGCGCTTCGCAGCGCGTTCGCATCGATGATCGCCTCTCGGCGTCGCCGTTCGTCGACCGCAGCACGGTCGACTCAAAGGTGCTGGACGAGATGGCCGCCGATGGGCTCCTGGAGCGGAGCCGGGCCGAAGCGCCAAGGAGGGGGGAGACGACCCCTAGTCCGAAGGACGGGTACATCGTTCTGTACCGGCGGTTCTTCGAAGCTGGGTTTCGGATGCCCTGCTCTCCCTTCGTGGCCGAGGTGTTGGATTTCTTCGGCCTCGAGATCCAGCAGCTCACAGTCAACGCACTTGTGCGGCTGAGCGTCTTCGAGTGGGCGTTCTGGCTCGAAGGGTCTCGGCCGCACGCTGGAGCCTTCGCGGCGACGCACTATGCGCACGCCGTGAAAAAGAGGTTAACGCTGGACGGGAAGGAGCTCATCGGATCCATGGGAGTTATCTCCTTCGTCCCCCACCCCGAAGCCGTCGTTCCGGCGAAGGCGTACAAGCTGCACTGGGGGCGCTGGACCACCGGGTGGTTCTACTACCGTGTGGAGGAGGGGTGCCCCCTTCGGTCGACGATGTCGGAGGTGCTCTTCCATCGGTACCCGACGGTGGAGTTGGACGGGACCGGGGAGTCCCGGGTGAAGCTGCTGGAGACGGTGGCACGGAAGTTCTCGATGCGCGACCTCGCCGAAGAATTCATCGCCGCCGGGGTGTGGCCTTTGCTCCGCAACTGGGAGCAGAGATTCGTTGTTGAGGTTCCGGGCGGAGAGCCGGAGGTTCACTTGAGGCCGGAGAGTTTCCCAAGTAAGTTTGCTCCAGTATATGTTTTCCTTCGATTGTATTGCCATGGCTTGACGTGGTTTGTACAGCCAAGACGCTGAGGGAGGTCGAAGACGGCGCCGCGGAGATTCTCGGCCCCTTCCATGCGGACGAGGCTTCGCGTCGGGCGAAGCTTTGTGTGGGTCCCCGTATCAACCGGGTGCTCGCCATCAAGTGCCCGGAGCTCCAGCTTCCGGAGCGACAGGTGCTCGTCGCTGCCCCCGTCCCTGCCAGCGGCGAAGGGGAGGATGAGGAGGCCGAGAGTGACGCTCCCTTGGCTCCGGTGCGCAGTGTCCCGGTTGGTGCGAAGCGCGCTGCCGGGGATACCAGCAGGCCAGCGCCGAAGAGGTCTCGGCCCGCTGCGACGCGCGTCGGAGCGTCGAGTACCGCCGCGGACTTGGGCTACGGCACCGACCTGGAGGAACTCACCGACGACGCTGCCCAAGCGGCGATTGCCGCCGCGGCGGCTCAGCGCCCGGCCAAGGTGGTGAGTCTCGACTCTGACGATGAAGACGTCGGGTTCTTCGGCATGCCATCCTTCGCCGCTGACGTCGAGGAGACGATGGAGCCAGTCCCTCGGTCTCCCGGTATCGTTCTCTCTTCCCGTCACTCTTGCTTTGCTGGTTGTGGTAGTCCCACTAACTCTGTTGCTCTAGCGGAAGGCGTCCGTATCGAAGCCTCCGAGGAAGAGCCTTCCGGAGGAGATGAGGGGGTGGCCGGCCCGGAGCCCACTCATGGGCGGGGAAAAGGTTACTTCGGGAAGTCGCCCATCGAGCAGGCCGGCCCTTCGAAGACGTCGGAGGCTCGTCTCGAGTGGAGCGACTTCTTGGACCGACCGGAGGCCGCCGCCGTCCTTCGCGGAGTCTATGACTTCAACGGGCTCGATGAGCTGGAAGAAGGCCTAGAAGAAGTTGCTCCGGAGGACGCTGCTTCGGCTCTCTCCGGGCTTGCAATGAAGGTTTGTTGTCCTTGTGCTTAGCTGCTGTTACTTTCTCGTAGCTTACTTGCTTTGCTTCGACAGGCCGCGGTGCTTGCCCGACACCTGCAAGGGGCGCTTGAGGGCTTCGACCTTGCGCGGCTCCGAGCGCGCGCCGAAATCGCGGAGGCGGCTGCCGAGACCGCCAAGAAGAATGAGAAGGCGGCGGAGCAGGGGCGCGACGCTCTTGCGTCGGAGCTGGAGAAGGCGTTGGCGGTGGCGAAGGCTTCCTCCGATGCCTTGACGTCGGAGAAGGCGGTCTCCGAGAAGGCCCTGAAGGAGCTGGAAAGCCTGAAGATCTCCTTCGAGGCTTTGACCCGCGCAAAGGACGCCACCGAGAAGGAGCTGTCGGAGGCTCGGACGCTGCTAAGTGCCGCCAAGACGCAGAGGGAAGAGGAAGCTGCTGCAGCATGGCAAGCACTTGGCGATTTCAACAGCCTGCTCGAAGGGCTGGGCGTCGAAGTACAGCCGGCCAAGCATGCCGCCGACGACCTCGGAGGGAGCATCGGGCGCCTTGTGCGCTCCGTGAAGTTGGCCTCCCGAGCCATGAAGGCCTTCGGCACCTTCTGCGCCGAGACTGCCTGGACTGCTGCCTTCAGCTCGCTCTTGCAGGTGGGCTGCACTCACCTTCCCGCTGCCGCTTCTGCCTCGACTCAGTTAGCGGAGATGGCGGCTGGAGATGGGAGCCGGTTTCGGGAGCTGGCCTCGAGGGTGAAGAACTTCGGGAACCAGCTCGGCCAACACTTCTGGATGGTGGTGGGGGAGAAGCTGGCTCGGCAGTCTGCTCTCGCTGCTGCCGCCTCTCGGAAGTCGAAGCCCGGAAGCGGCGGCTCCGTTCCAGTTCCGCCTCCGGCTGCTACTTCCTCCGTGGTGACGCCTCCGTCGGGCGAGATTCCTGCCGGGGCCGGGAGCGCCAGCACCCTAGTCTGTAGCGGGGGTGGAGGCTCGGTGTCGGGCCAGGGCAACGTTGCGGAGGTTGACTCTTCGGCCCAGCCTCCCCCTCAGGTGTGAGTTCGCTGGCTTCGAGCCATGCTCCTTTTGGTGTACATAGTTTGTACTAGGTGCCCTTCGGGCTTTTGCAATGAACTTGGTGTCCAGGATGTTTATGCGTTTCTACTGCGATTGATAGGTTTCGAGCGAGGCCGAAGGCAATCGCACCTTAGTGTGCCTTGACGTCGTCCCGGAAAGCATTCTGATTCCCGCTCCGGAGGGTCGCCCTTACTATGTAAAGGGCACGCAGTGGCGCCGTTGGTTCCGGCGTAACCCGGGCGGGTCCTTCGGGGACTTCTTTCGGGATTTGCGCCTGCGAAACGCACGGTTGATGGCGCAGGTACCGAAGGTCCCTTCCGAAGCTTTGCTTCAGAGGCGAGTTCGTCGCGAAGCGCATTGTTTGGACTTAGCGCTGAACCCTCCTCTTCTTGTTGCTCCGAAGGTAGAGGTGGTTGATGTATCGAGCGACGACGAAGATGCTACTGCCGAGGTGGACTTGGAGCAATTGCAGGCCGATGTTGCTTCGGCATCGACTCCGGCAGACTTCGCTTCGCTTCGGCGCACACTGGCGCGAGCCCGGGAGGAGATAGCTAGGGCCGAAGCGTCATTAGGGATGCGCTCCGGTAGTGGGCTGTAAGGGGGGCCTTCGGGCCCCGTGTCGAGTTGCCGACTTGATCGGTATTGTCATTCATGTCGAGCTGTTTAGCTCGACGTATGTTGAAATGTAAGCTCTTTGGAGCGTGTGATGATATTGTCGGCGTCGTCCCGTCTTTGTGGAACGAAAATTTGTTCGTCGATGGTACCTTCGGAGGTACTCCGTTGCACCACTTTCGGCGAGGAAGCGAGCTCGTTTCGAGCGTCGTCCCCCGTTTTCTCGTCGGGAGTGGAACGAAAATTCGTCGAAGTCGAGGGTAGCCTCGAAGGTATTCCGTCGCTCTACTTTCGGCGAGGAAGTGAGCTCGTTTCGAGCGTCGTCCCCCCCTTTGCTCGTCGGGAGTGGAACGAAAATTCGTCGAAGTCGAGGGTAGCCTCGAAGGTATTCCGTCGCTCTACTTTCGGCGAGGAAGTGAGCTCGTTTCGAGCGTCGTCCCCCCTTTGCTCGTCGGGAGTGGAACGAAAATTCGTCGAAGTCGAGGGTAGCCTCGAAGGTATTCCGTCGCTCTACTTTCGGCGAGGAAGTGAGCTCGTTTCGAGCGTCGTCCCCCCCTTTGCTCGTCGGGAGTGGAACGAAAATTCGTCGAAGTCGAGGGTAGCCTCGAAGGTATTCCGTCGCTCTACTTTCGGCGAGGAAGTGAGCTCGTTTCGAGCGTCGTCCCCCCCTTTGCTCGTCGGGAGTGGAACGAAAATTCGTCGAAGTCGAGGGTAGCCTCGAAGGTATTCCGTCGCTCTACTTTCGGCGAGGAAGTGAGCTCGTTTCGAGCGTCGTCCCCCCTTGTCGGGAGTGGAACGAAAATTCGTCGAAGTCGAGGGTAGCCTCGAAGGTATTCCGTCGCTCTACTTTCGGCGAGGAAGTGAGCTCGTTTCGAGCGTCGTCCCCCCTTTGCTCGTCGGGAGTGGACGAAGGTTTGTTAAGTCGGAGGCGTCCCCCCATTGACTTAGTTTAGTTTCGTGCACGTTTCGCAGGGTCTTTAACGAATGCCCCGCCCTCGACTATTACCGATGGGAGTCTCGGTTTATTGCGTCGGCATCGATTTCCCCTTAGGGTTCGGAATCTAGGACTTATGTGTGCCTAGCTTCAGCGTGTTCCGGAGTTGGCCTCCGGCTCCCGGCTGGATTTCTTGCAATTGGGCACCGAAAGAGGATTTCTCATTTCATTCATTGGTACCGGTTACATAGCCCCTTAGGGAATGCAGCTAAGGGGATCATCGTCACCCTACTGCCGAAAGGAAGAAGAACACACCGAAAGAAGATACAGGTAGCTTGTAGCGCGCAGGCTACGCGGCTTCGGGGCCGGCGGATGCTAAGTCCTTAGACGTAGTATCGGCGGAGGGCATCGGCGTTCCATGTCCTCGGAACTGGCGTCCCATCGAGCTCCATCAGATGGAATGCCCCCGGGCGGATGGAGTTGTAAATGATGAAGGGCCCTTCCCACTTGCTGTTAAGCTTGCCGACGGACGTCGGGTGGATGTTTTGCTTCAGGACGAGGTCGCCTGGAATGAAGTGTCGGGGGTTGACCCTTTGGTTGTACGAGTTCTCCACCGAAGCCATGTATCGCTTCAAGTTGGCGACTGCTTGGAGTCTTGTTTCTTCGAGGAGGTCCTTGGACACGTCCTCGTCGTCGGCCGGCGGCGAAGTGGTGCGAAGTGAGCCATTTTGCACTTCCTCTGGGGTGACTGCTTCGGCGCCGAAGAGGAGGCGGAACGGAGAGAAGCCCGTCGGCCTTGACTTAGTCGTGCGCAGCGACCATAGCACGTTGGGCAACTGTTCGGCCCACTTGCCCTTCGGCAGGCCAAGGAGGCATTTTTTGATGCCGTCGAAGACGGTGCCGTTGGCTTTCTCCACCGCTCCGTTGGCTCGGGGGTGGGTGACGGAGACGAAGCACTCCCGAACGCCGATGGAGAGGCAGTACTCCTTGAAGAGGTGGGACTCGAATTGGGAGCCATTGTCCACGGTGATGCGCATCGGCACGCCGAAGCGGCAGACGATGTTCTTCCAGAAGAACTTGCGGACGGACCGCGCCGTGATCCTGGCGAGGGGCTCGGCTTCGATCCACTTGGAGAAGTATTCGTAGCCCACCACCGCCCATTTGAGGTTGCCGGGAGCGGTGGGGAGGGGGCCGACGATGTCGATGCCCCATCGGGCGAGGGGCCAGACCGGAGGAATTGGCTGGAGCGGGGTGGCTGGGCGATGAGATTGTCTTCCCATCCACTGGCAGCTGGGACAGGTGCGGACGAGCTCTTCGGCGTCGCGGGCTGCAGTGGGCCAGTAGAAACCTTGCCGGAACGCTTTGGCGACGAGGGCCCGAGGTGCGAGGTGCGATGAGCACAGGCCTTCGTGGATGTCGCGGAGGAGCGCTTTGCCTTCGTCGAACGAAAGGCAGCGCAGGAGTGGCTCTGAAACGCCTTTCTTGTACAGGATGTTGTTGAAGATGATATAGCTTCGGGTGCGCAGCTTCACCCTTTTCTCTTCGACCGGATCATCGGCGCAGTAGCGCCCTTCGAGCTGTGCCCGGATCGGGGCGCGCCAGTCTTCACCAGTCAGGATCATGACCGACGCCGGCTTCTTCGGAGCGAAGGATGCTTCTGATAACACCTCGTGGAAGGCGTCGGGGGGCACCGGGAGCTGATTTGCTGCTGCCTTTGCAAGGGCATCGGCCTCTTGATTGTGTACCCTCGAGATGCTCTTCACGTCGAAACCGGAGAAGTGCTTCTCCATGCTCCGGACGATCTTGAGGTAGCTTGCCATCTCCGGGTCTCGGGCCATGTACTCCTTCGAGACTTGCTCGGCGATGAGCTGGGAGTCGGTGTAGACGGTGACCCTCCGGGCTCCGAGGGCTCGAAGCTGTCGGAGACCGAGGAGGACACCCTCGTACTCCGCTGCGTTATTTGTCGTTGGAAACGCGAGCGAAGCCGAGTACCGAAGCTTCTGGTTGCTTGGTGAAGTGATGACGGCGGCGCATCCTGCTCCGGACGAGCCCCAAGCCCCATCGACATGTACTGTCCAGAGCGGCTCTTGGGGCAGCGTCTCCGGCGTCGGAGCAGGTGTCCACTCGGCGATGAAGTCGGCGATGATGCCGGACTTGATGGCTTTACGGGCCACGAACTTGATGTCGAAGGCCGCTAGCTCGATGGCCCACTTGGCCATGGTGTCGGACGCGTTCCTGTTGCCGAGGACGTCCTTCAGTGGGAACGAGGTGGGCACCGTGATCTCGTGGCCTTCGAAGTACCGGCGCAGCTTCCGTGATGCCATCAGCACGGCGAGCGCCAGCTTGGTGACGACGTTGTAGTTGAGGCGGGCTCCGGAGAGGGCTTCCGACACGTAGTATATAGGCTGCTGCACCAGCTTGTCGCCGACAGGGACTTCGTGCACGAGGACCGCGCTGATTGCTGCCGGAGCAGCCGACACGTACAGTAGAAGTGGCGCCTTCGGAGGCGGCGGGCGAAGCGTGGTCGCCTTAACCAGGTAGGACTTCATCTCTTCGAATGCTTTATCTTGCTCGTCCCCCCAGCGCATCGGGCCGGAGCCCCGAAGGCATTGGTAGAAGGGGAGGCACTTCTCTGCGGCGCGAGAAATGAACCTCCCGAGTGCCGCAAGTCTGCCGGTGAAGCGTTGTAGCTCCTTGGTGGTCTTGGGCGGCTCCATATCGGTGATGGCCTTGATCTTCTCCGGGTTCGGGTCGATGCCTCGCTTGGAGACGAGGAAGCCGAGGAGTTTGCCGGCTCGTACGCCGAAGGTGCATTTCGCCGGGTTCAGCTTGAAGCCCACCTTGCGCAGGTTGGCGAAGGTTTCGGCCAAGTCACCGAGGTGGCCGGCGTCGGAGGTACTTTTGATGACGACGTCGTCGATGTAGGCGGCGGCGTTTCGGTTGAGCTGGTCCCCGAGGGTCTTCTGTATTGCCCTGGAGAAGGTTGCTCCGGCGTTCTTGAGGCCGAAGGGCATGCGGACGTAGCAGTAGGTCCCATCGTCCGTCTTGAACGCCGTCTTCTCTTCGTCTTCGGGGGCCATCCATATTTGGTGGTACCCGGAGTAGGCGTCGAGGAAGCTCATGAGCTCGCATCCGGCCGTGGAGTCGACCAGCTCGTCGATACGAGCCAAGGGGAAGTCGTCCTTCGGGCATGCTTTGTTGAGGGTGGTGTAGTCGATACACATCCTCCATTGGCCGGTGTGTTTCTTGACGAGGACCGGGTTCGCGAGCCAAGTGGACTTGTTCACCTCCCGGATGACTTGCGCATCCTTGAGCTTCTGGATCTCCGAGCGAAGCGCCACTTTCTTTTCCTCCGACCACTCCCTCTTCCTTTGCTTGATGGGAGTGACCTTCGGGTCGATGTCGAGCTTGTGCTCGATGATGCTGCGGTCCACTCCGGAGAGCTCGCTGGTGGACCAGGCGAAGACGTCTTTGTTGTTCCGGAGGAGCTCGATGATGCTTGCTTCGAGTTCCGGCGGGAGCCCCTCGCCGATGAGGACGGCCTGGTCGGGGCGATCGGGAGACAAGACCACGCTCTTGACCTCGCCGTCGACGCGCGCCTTCGGAGTTCCAGCTGGCGGTGTCGGTGTAGCTGCTTCGACCGTCTCGGGTTTCGGCTCGCGTCGGAGCGGGTGCACTTGCTTCTGGCCAGGCGTTTGGCCATGCTCGATGCGGCGGGCGGCGAGTTGATCACCGTAGACAGTAATGACGCCGTTCGGAGCCGGAAGCTTCATGCAGAGGTAGCCGTGGTGGGTGACTGCGTTGAAGGCGTTGATGAGCCCCCTGCCGAAGATGGCGTTGTAGGCGTAGGGCATGTCGACGACGTCGAAGGCGATCGACTCTGTACGGTGTCCCGCGGGCCCGGAGAAGGAAACTGCGATCTTCACGCTCCCGAGGGCGTGAATTGGCTCTCCCCCGAAGCCGACGAGGGGGCTGTCGGAGGCCCGTAGCTCAGATCGGGGGATGCCCAGTTGGTTGAAGGCGTCGATGAAGATGACATCAGCGGAGCTGCCGCCATCAATAAGCACGCGACGGACCTCCGTCCCGCGCATGTTGGCGTTGATCACGAAGGCGTCCTTGTGCGGGTACTCCATCGGGCGAAGGTCGGCCTGAGTGAAGGTGATCGGTACGTGCGACCATCGGCATTGGGCCAATGGCGGGTGGGCGGCTACGTGGTTGACTCTTCGCACGTAGTCGCGGCGCTGCCTCTTCGAGGCGTATGGCTGGCTGGAGCCCCCCGTGATGGCCAGGATGACGTGACTGGTTGGGTGATGATCCGGAGGCGGGGGCAAGGCCTCGCCCGCGCCGGAAGCCCCATGTATGACGTTGACTCCTCGCGCGGCGTCGGCGTCGCGGCGCTCCCTTGCCTCACGCAAGGCGGCGATTTGGGGGCACTGCTTCGACGTGTGGCCCTGGTTGACGCCATGCACCTCGCAGTATGGGTCGCGAGAGCTTCGGTTGTTGTATCGGCGACCGCTGTCGGAGTGCCGCGAGTTGTTTCGCGAGCCACCGGAACGATTGTCCGTCCTCTGCGGGCTCCGGCTTCGGGAGTTGTCGATGTTGTTGACCTCTCTTCGCTGGGAGCGGTGGCCTCGGCGGTCATCCGGGGGGTCGTCGCTTCGGTCGCTGTGACGCTTCCCCCGGTCGTTCTTCTTTTGGCTTGCTCGCGCCTCCTTCTCGCGCCGGAAGTCTTCGTCGGCTCGCGCATGTGCTTCCAGGATTTGCAGCAGGTGGGTGCACGTCTTCGGCTCGGTCCTTCGGATCTCGGACCTTGCCGGACACAGGCTCATGCCCTTGGTGACGGCCTCGATGATGATGGAGTCCGGTACTCCCTCCACCTGGCACTTGAGGTGGATGAAGCGCCGGGTGTAGTCTTGCAGGGACTCGCCGTCCTTCTGCTTGCACGCCTGAAGGTCTGCCGCCGTGACCTTCGCGGCGTAATTGCCTTGGAAGTGGATCTGGAGCTGATCCCGAAGCTGCTCCCATGAGTAGATGCTGTTCGCCGGTAGCTTGGTGTACCATGTCTTGGCGATGCCGCTCGAAGCGAGGACGAAGGCCTTGGCCTTGATGTCGTCGTCGCCCCCGGCTGACTCGATGGCGGTCTCGTAGCTGATGAAGAACTCGCGGGGGTCGGAGGTGCTGTCGAAGGTTGGCAGCTTCGCCGAAATGAACTTCCGGGGCCACGCTACAGACTGTAGCCGCGCGGAGAGCGGTTGGTTTGTGTCGGAGGAGCTTGCATGGCGCTTGCTTCCGCTGGAGTGGGTGTGCCTCTCGTCGCGCTCTTGGCGGTGTTCCGGCGTTTCGGCCTCCCGGCGACCGGTGCGTCGGAGGGTGTTTAGCTGCGCTTGGAGGTGAACCTGCTGTCGGCGGGCAGCTTCGGCTCGAAGGCGGTACGTTTCTTCGTCGCGATCGAAGTTCTCGAGGGCGCGCTGCCTCAGCAGCCGTTCGTCAGCTTCGCGAGCTTCGCGGTTGTACGCCTCCTGGAGCTCCGCCAGACGCTGCTCCTCGGCCACGGCTTCGGCGAGCCCCCTCTGGCTCCGTGCTTCGGCTTCGGTGTTCCTGCGAGATGGTTCCATCGTTTCGTCGCGGCGTTCGATGTCGCGCGTGTCGATGTTCTCTTCTTCGTCTTCGGAGGAGCCTTCGGCGCCCTCGGGCACCTCCTCCACCGCTGGAAGGTTAGCGTCGGTTGCGTTGTTCTCCGAAGGTGGCACCACCGGGTCCGATGCCGAAGGATGCGTCGAAGCCGATGGAAGCGTCGAGCCACTGGGGAAGGTGCGGATTGTCGTCAGCGGGTCGACTCCTTCGTCCGAAGCCGAAGACCTGGTCTTCCGGGTGCCTCCTGCCGGAAGGTCAGTTTTTGATTTCTCAGCCCTCTTGGTCATCTCGCCGTGGCTTCTTGTTCGATCCCCACGGACGGCGCCAACTGTTGTGGTTACAAGCCCACAATAGTAGAAGGGGGATCCTCCAAGGGTCTACCACAAGTGAGGGACCCCTGGGAAGGACCTGGGAAGGGACCAAACAAGAGCCAAGAGAGGTAGGTAATTAAGAGCTTGTATGGAATGCCTTGCCTTGAGGGTGGTAGGGGGGTATTTATAGGCTGATACACCCCCACAACCCTAGAATTACAAGTACCATATTGCCCTTCCTCCAGGGCACTATGGTCATTTCCTTATTACAAGGTGGGATTCCCTAACCCTAATGGGCCAGAGGCCAATATACATGGGCCTATCTTATGCTATACATCTTCTTGGGCCTTGATGGGCTTCGTGGCAGGCCAGGCCTTTGGACCAGGGGGAGGGGACACAGTGGGCCTCCCCCAACAATTACCGGAGTATGTTTCTGCTCGCCATTGTTCATTACCGGAACTTCTCCTCTTCGTCCCCCTGGAAAGTTGCTGCAATTTGTGGTTCTTTTGTTTGAGTAAATCAGTGAATGGAAGGTGTCTTGTTATCGCTTCTCACGATGGTGGCATCAGAACCCTCAGAAATCCTTTTCATGTACCACCTGTCATGCATGGAGGCTACCAAAAAGCCATGGATTCGTTGCAAATTTATTTCTCTGCATAAAGTGTGCTTTAGGATGTTAGTGTCTACAGCAGAATGGTGCAATACCAGTACGTCAGAACTGCATGCCTGAACCAGAACAGGACAAACCAGTTTCTTTATCCCACCTACGCATGACTGTTTGAAGATTTAGGATGTGTTTGAAGATTTTAAACCTTCAAAAAGATTTAGGATGTTATTCTAGCAAGATTACATCAGTAGTAGTATTGTTTTCTGTTGGGAGAAAATGATTGATTGATTCTTCCAAACCCTAGAAGGGTGGATAATATACACCTATACATAGGCATCTAGGTGGGCCTCTAATATGGGCCAAACATATACACTAACACCCCCCGCAGTCTGAACTTACCGACGCAGCGGAGTTCAAGACTGGATAAGAAAGAAATACACATAATGTACACACCCCCCCGCAGTCACAACTAGCCACCGACGGCGTTGAGACTGGACCGAAACTCCGAGAAAGTCGAGGAGGGGAGACTCTTGGTGAAGATGTCCGCAAACTGGGAGGTGGTCGGGACATGTAGAACCCGAACCTGGCCCACCGCAACCCGGTCCCGAACAAAGTGCAGATCGATCTCCACGTGCTTCGTCCGCTGATGCTGAACCGGGTTGGAGGAGAGGTACACGGCGCTGACGTTGTCGCAGCACACGAGGGTTCTCTTGAGGAGCGAGCCATAGAGATCCGCCAAGAGCTCCCGAAGCCAGGACGCCTCAGCCACGCCGTTAGCTACAGCCCGGTACTCCGCCTCAGCACTGGAGCGGGAGACAACCGGCTGCCGCTTGGACGACCAGGAGACAAGGTTGCCGCCGAGGAAGACAGCGTAGCCTGAGGTGGAGCGGCGAGTGTCCGGACAGCTAGCCCAGTCGGCGTCAGTGTAGACGACAAGCTCAGTAGAGGGAGACCTGTGAAGAGCCAGCCCGTAGTCAACCGTGCCACGGATGTAGTGCAGGAGCCGCTTCAGAGCAGCAAGGTGTGACTCTCGGGGATCATGCATATGAAGACAGACCTGCTGTATGGCATAGGTGATGTCCGGCCTGGTGAAAGTGAGATACTACAAGGCACCAGCAAGACTCTGGTAGGCAGTCGGATCAGCCACAGGAGCCCCCACATCGGCAGATAGCTTGCCCTGAGTGTCGACAGGAGTGCAACATGGCTTGCAGTCAGTCATCCCTGCCCGGTCCAAAATATCAAGAGCATACTGCCGCTGGTGAAGAAAGAGGCCGGAAGGACGAGGCTCGACAGTGGCACCCAAGAATTGATGGAGCACACCCAGATCCTTCATAGCAAACTCCTGCTGTAAGCACTGAATGATGTTCTGGAGCAAGGTCTGACTGGACGCAGTAAGAATGATATCATCGACATACAGCAGCAGATATGCAGTCTCAGAGCCACGGCGGTAGACAAACAGTGAGGTATCCGACTTGCACTCAGTGAATCCCTGAGAGATCAAGAACGTGGCAAACCTGGAGTACCAAGCGCGAGGAGCCTGCTTCAGACCATAGAGGGACTTGTTGAGGCGGCACACCATGTCAGGACGACTGGAATCCACAAACCCCGCTGGCTGGCTGCAGTAGACTGTCTCAGACAAGGTGCCGTGCAGGAACGCATTCTTCACATCCGGCTGATGCACAGGCCAAGACTGAGAGAGGGCAATGGAGAGCACTGTGCGAACTGTGGCCGGCTTCACCGCGTACTGAAGGTCTCATCATAGTCCACACCAGGCCGCTGAGTGAAACCCCGGAGAACCCAGCGAGCCTTGTACCTGTCCAGGGAGCCGTCAGCACGACGCTTGTGCGTCCAGATCCACTTACCCATGACCACATTGCCACCAGACGGACGCGGCACGAGGTCCCACGTCTGGTTGGCAAGTAGGGCCGCGTACTCCTCCTCCATCGCGCGACGCCAGTGAGGATCCGCCAGGGCCTCACGGACAGAGGATGGTAGCGGAGAGACACCCGGCTCGACCGCTGCGGCGGAGAGGGTCGGAGACGGTTGCGCCGCCCGCCGTGTCACCATGGGATGTATGTGGCCAGGATCTTGATGGATGACCGGCGGGTGGTAACCTCCGGGTCGAGCCGAGAGCGAGCCTGAGGTACCTGGGGCGCGGGCACCTCCGGTGGTGGTGGAGGTGGAGGCGCCGGGGCCGCCGGGTCCGGGGCCGGTACCGCACGGCGCCGGTAGACCAGCACTGGCTGGGCGTAGCGCACAGGGGCCGCGCGTGGCGCGGAGGAGGCTCCGGGACCGCGCGTGGCGCGCGAGAAGGCACCGGGGCCGCGCGTGGCGCGGCTGAAGGCACTGGGAGCGGTGCCAGTGTGCTCCGTAGACCTGCAGGTAGAGGGTACACTGATACAGGTGGCTGGACCACCGGGTTAGTCGGAAAGACGACCTCGAGCTCAGGATCAAGAGAGGGAGTAGTGGAGGTGAAGTAGGGGAAATCGGACTCGTCAAACACGACGTGCCGGGAGATGAGCATCCGGCGAGAGGTAAGGTCAAAGCAGCGATACCCCTTGTGGTCAGGGAGTAGCAAAGGAAAACACACCTAGTCAAGCGGGGCGCCAGCTTGTGAGGAGCGGTGGCGGAGGTGTTAGGGTAGCAGGCGCACTCGAAGACACAGAGGTGATCGTACTGAGGTGGGGTGCCGAAAAAAACGTGGTGGGGAGTGGGAGCAGTGATGGCACTGGAAGGAAGGCGGTTGAGAAGGTAGGTGGCAGTGTGGAGTCCCTCGGCCCAGAAGCGAGCAGGAAGGGAAGCCTGGAAAAGAAGGGTGCGCACAACATCATTCGTGGTGCGAATCATCCGCTCAGCCTTGCCGTTCTGGGCGGAGGTATACAGACAAGACATGCGCAGGTGAACGCCACGAGAGGGGAAGAAGTCGCGGGAGGTGTGGTTATCAAACTCGCGGCCGTTGTCACACTGGACGGCCTTGACGGTGAGGCCGAACTGAGTGGACACCCAGGCAAAGAAGTGGAGAAGAGTGGGAAAAGTGTCAGACTTGGCGCGCAACGGAAAAGTCCAAGAGTAATGTGAGAAATCATCAACAATCAACAATAAATACTTATAGCCAGAAATGCTGATGACAGGAGAGGTCCACAAATCACAGTGAATGAGATCAAAGGCATGAGTCGCATGCGAAGAAGAAACAGAAAAAGGAAGTCTAACATGACGACCTAACTGGCACGCATGACAAAGGTGCTCATCAGAAATCCTAGTACAAGAAAGATCTGCACTACGACAGAGTCGAGCCAAAACATCGCGGCCGGGATGACCAAGCCGGCGGTGCCAAGTCGTGGAAGAAGTAGTGGCAAAAGCAGCTGACGAAGATGGCGGCGATGAAGTAGCGGAAGCAGGAAAACGAAGGGTGTAAAGAGGACTCTGGCTGTCACATCGGAGGAGCTGACGCCGGGTAGCCAAATCCTTCACAGAAAGACCAAGGGGGTCAAACTCAACAGAACAGGAGTTGTCAGTAGTAAATTTGCGAATGGAAAGAAGATGGTGAACTATCTGAGGAGCAACAAGAACATTGGGAAGGCGAAAAGAACCAGGCACAGTACCCACTGAGGTGACAGGAAGACAAGAGCCATTGCCAACCACAACAGCGGAAGGAAAAAAAAGGTGGGGAGGGTGGGCGTAAGCAAGGATACCAGCATCCGGCGTGGTATGGTACGAGGCACCCGAGTCGGCGACCCACTCCACCGGCGGTGTCAGCTGCATGGTGCTGAAAGACTGGGCCAGCGCCGTCTGGTCCCACCCCCCAGGCCAGGTCGAAGGCTGGCTGCGCTGAGCGTATGGAGTCCACCCCGCGGCCAAGTGGGGCCCGCGAACATGGCCACGGGCTGGTGCGGAGGACGAGCCCCGCCCCCTGGAGGCTAGAACGGCCACATCGAGATACGCCCTGACCATGGGTTGGTGAAGGATGGCCAGGGAGTACCGCTAGGAGCAGGAGTCACTGCGGGAGTGCCACGGCCGCCCCCACGGCCCCCACCAAACCCACCACCACGCCCACCACGGGGCGGCGGTTACGCCCCCCCCCCCCCACCCCCGCTTGGCCCGGGGGAAGGAGTGGCGAGGAGTGGAGCGGCAGGCGGGGCTGCAGAAGTCAGTGGAGCGGTCACGAGGGCGGTGGTGGTGGAGGAGCCAGGCGCGAGGCCCCGGTTGATCTCGTCGAAGCGGAGGTGATCCTTCACCTGCTGGTAGGTAGGGAAGGGCTGCTGCCGAGGGATCCAGGTCCTGAGAAGGTCATAACTGCTGTTGAGACCCCTCAGAATGTGGAGGACCAGGACCCGGTCGGTCACCGGGCAGCCAAGGTCACCGAGGGCATCCGCCATGCCCTTCATCCGCCGGCAGTACTCCTCGACGGAAAGGTCCCCTGCTCGAAGGTGCGGAACGACGCGTCGAGCCGAAGAGCCTGGGCCTAGGCATTGTCGAGGAACTGGCCCTCGAGAGCCAGCCAGGCCTGGCGCGCGGTGTCGCTGGGAGTCCGGATGAGGTCCTGTAGCTCTGGTGAGACTGTCCCGAAGATCCAGGACACGATGATGCTGTCGAGACGCAGCCAGATCCCATCCCGCGCCTGAACGGGGGTGTCGGTGAGGACGTGGTCGTCGAGGGCGTAGCGGCGGAGGGCGAGGATGGCCTGATCGCGCCAGCGACCGTAGGAGGTAGACGAGGGGTCGAGGACGACGGAGACCAGCGCGCGGAGGTTCTGGACGCCGACGGCCTGGAGGTGGAGCTGGGCGACCATCGGATCGTGGGCGTCGAGGCGGGGACCGGTACCCTTGGGCAGTGGCGGGCGGGAAGACGATGCGGCGGTGTCGGCGACGGGGGCGACGGGCTGCTGACCGGCGGACAAGAGCATGTAGTGCTCCGCCTCAGCGACCCGGCGTGCGATGGCATCCGCCTCAGTCCGCTCACGCTCCCAGGCGAGAGCGGCCGCGTGGACCCGCTCCTGGGCCGCCGCAGCCTCGGCCTTGGCCGCGAGGAGGGCAGCAGCGAGGGCGGCGTCCGCTGAAGCAGCTCGCTCGGAGAGGATCGGTGGAGCGACGGCGACGAGGTCCAGCGGCATGCCCAAGCCGGTGTAGGAGAAGCCCGGCGGCAGGCCCAACCGAGCGAACGCGGAGGAGGCGGTCACGGCGGCGGGAGAAGCCAGGGCGGGGCCCGGCGCCAGCGGCACGGCGGCAGCCAGGGCAGAGCCCGGCGCCAGCGACGTGGCGGCGGCCAGGGCACCCGCGGCGGATGGACCCGCGGCGGCGGTGGCGGCGGCGGCGGCGACGACGATGGAGGCCTGGCCCAGCGAGGCGTCCTGCTGGCCCAGCACGCCGGCCTCTCCCAGCTCGCCCGCGGCCTGGCCGGACCCGGCCGCCAGCACACGCGACCGAGATGCGGGCGGCGCGGGTGGCGCGACGGCGGCGGCCGGGGCGACGCAGGCCCAGCGGCGAGGCCCCACGCGGCTCCCAGATCCAGCGACGGCGCGGCTCCCAGATCCGGCGACGGCGCGGCTCCCAGATCCGGCGACGGCGCGGCGGCCAGAGAGGCGACGACCTGCGCGTAGGAGGGTAGAGGAGGGAAGGAGGAGAGGGAGGGAGGGAGCGGCGGCCGGCCTGCCATGGCCGGCGGCGGCTGAGAGTAAGGGAGGGGGCGGCGGCGGCTGGGAGGGAGGGAGGGAAGAGGAACCCTAGTCTGATACCATGTTGGGAGAAAATGATTGTTTGATTCCTCCAAACCCTAGAAGAGTGGGTAATATACACTTATACATAGGCCTCTAGGTGGGCCTCTAATAGGGCCAAACATATACACTAACATTTTCTCTAGTGTTGAGAAAGAACCATCTATGATCTATCCAAATTGCGTAGTCCTGATCCTGTCCTAACGCAGGCTGCAAGATACTCTAGCACATTCTCACGCTCCCCTGCCGCTGATAAAACAAGTTGGACAACAACTAGAATGCCCTCAACTACACTGAATCCCATGACGCTGGCATCTACGGATTCTGTTAGCGGATTGGCACAAGCTTATTTATCCAGTGCATGTCGCTCACCTACCATAGCAGAGTAAGTACTGGTCGTTTTTGTTCCTGTATAGCTGTTGAATAACCTTTTTTTATTCTTTATTTTGCGAACTTTGGATGACAGATTACTGTGATTTGAAGTGAACCATGCTTGCTTTTCAGTATGGATGTAGATTTCTGCTTATTTTGTTTTGTATATTAAATGCACCTGTACACATTATGTCATTAAGATTTTAATAACAGAACTATGCAAATCTTTTGTTGGTTAGAACTTTTATTCACCTCCACAAGGTTTTTATTGGTTAGATTTTCACAATATACTACCAGACAATCAGTTTTTGCATTAGAAAAGAAAGTCACTGTGGGAATTTTCGAACAAATAACAAAAGTTAAGTTGAATAATATGCAAAGTTACATTTGTTTATATGTATGGCATTAGTTTATTTTTCCCCTTCTGATTTGCAGGCATGCTGCTAATTTGAATAGAACTACGACCACTATCATGGGGTTGGCTACTTGCATTGCCGTTATGTTGATGGGTATATTTGACCCAAAGGCTTCAGATGATCGCAGGCATAGCCACAACTAAAAAAAAGGGTTCACATCGACATTGCCCCACTTGCTCCTGCAAGTCCCCAGCGCGTGGTGATTCAAAATCCTAGTTTGCGATGGAATCCAGAGGTCCAAGGCCTTTGAGACAGGCGTGATTTGCTTTTTTATTTTTTCTTTTATATCAAGAGAAGAAAATTAGTCAAGTATAATGGGAGAGGGAGGCTCGACATGATGTTAGTACTGTACACTCCTAGAAGAAGTGATGTTGCTGATTCAGTAAACAGGGAGATAGAGACTCATTTGCTGGGAGTGAATTTCGTGCGGTAGCCTTGTACACGCCCATTCCGTATTAGTATTTGCTGTGTTTGATGGTTTTGGTCCTTTTAGGCCTTCCATAGTGTGATCGCTATGCCAGAAAAAAATTGGGCCCCACTGCCAAAAAAATGGAACCGGACTTCAGCAACACAGTGTGTGGAGCGAAGCCAACTGCAAATGTGGACCCAGCGAGAGATAAAATAATAATTCCATCCGCAATCACAGCTCCCTTGGCGCAAGGAAGAAAAAGTAAAAAAATCCATCCTTCCTCTGATTCCTGCTGTGGCACAAGGTAAAATAGTTTTTTAACAAGATGGAACCGGTTCCAGTAGAGGAACCGCTCCTGCTTTTCTAGCATCAGTTGGTTTGAGGAGCGCAACTGCGTAGTGTGGAGAGCGGTGCCTGAAGCTGAAAAAACAGGTTTGGGCATCGGTTGAACAGTACACTGTGGAAGGCCTTATAGAGCTGCCAATTTTGGAACAGAGCGCCGGAGACGGTAGCTGTAGGCATGCACGACGACAATGGGTGCACACTGCAGGATGTCTTGGTAGGACTGAGATGGCGTCAGGCGGATAAAACCTCGGCGACGGCGCTGCGGACAACGAGACGCGCCGTCGGCGCAAAGTAAGCTTTCAGGCAAGAGCAACAGACCAGAGAACACACACTGCAAGTCTGCAGCAACTCCTCCATGGGACACACACGGTCACAATGCTAGTTCTTGTTAATCAATTTTGTCACGATCGAATCGAAAAGCATAAAGCTATGTCACACCCCGTGGCCGCCGGTGGTGAGCCGGGACGTGAGGATCGGACGATGCACCGGAATCGCGTCTCTCCAACGAGGAAGACGATCGATCGAAGAGGATAACTCTCAATTGATTTCTGTTCTGCCTCCACTGTGTTACTGCCCATTCTTTGTAGAGTATGGCTGGACCTAGCTTGGGCCTTGGGCTTGGTCTTGGTATTGCACATAGACCCATTAGCGAAGCAATACTGATACAGGCCAGGTGTTACATTACCGCCCCGCCAAAATGTTGCTTGTCCCCAAGCAACACCATGCATTTTTTTTTTGACTGGGTGGACCCCACCCTTCGCTCACGTCATGGTGACGCGAGCGGCGCACACAGGCGCCAGAACCAGCGCGACATCGCAGCTGGCGGGTGCGGGACGGGGGATCGAACCCCCGCCGGCTTTGACGCTCACCAGGCGCCTTACCATCAGGCCACAGGCCCATCCGCATAACAACACCATGCATTACACAGAATATCCTTGTCTCTGCTTGCCATCTCTCTTGAACAACTGGTGCACGTAAGCTGCCTTGAGAAGTTTCTATCAACCTGAAAATTCCAATACCAGGATCCCATTGTCTTCTTGTGTAAAGCCCTAGAGAAATTCTTGTGATCAGCACACATCCTTGCCAATCAGGTGCAGGCCAAGGATTAATATTCACTGACAAGTACAACACACTCAGTTTACTCTGGATCAAAATTCTGGAAGAATAATGTAGAATATCATGCTCCAACTCCATAGGTGTCAGCAGACCAACATGTATGTTGCGGCGGTACGGCACATATACACCCACCATGTCCTCTTGCATGTCTGAGATGTGCATCTCCTCGTATACTTGGCCACCAACATCCATGCTATGCTTCTGAAACAATGTCGAGCGGCCAACATGAGTCATAACCTCTACATCAAGCTCAATCATTGGATTAGTCTCTTTATCATCTGTACACTCCCTACCTCCAGCAATTTCATGCAATAAGTCATCATGTGTGTCAAGCTCACATAGCTCGTCATCATCACGCACCACTTCGCTAGGAATTTTGTCTAATGCATCTGCTTCGTCACTGCATACACTGAAACCATGAACAATGTATGCTCTGATTTTGCTGCCATCTCAGACTTCAGAGGAATTTCATCAAACACAGCATCCATGTGAAGTTCCAAAGGAATGCAGACGCCACCGACATTAGGTAGCTTCTCATCGATGTTTGACTGGGGATTTGGATTTGTCTCCTCATCAACTAAGTAGTCTGCATACCCAGTTAGCTGCTTCAACAAACCACCATGTGAAGAAGACCCAGACTCAGCATATATGTGAAGAAGGTGAACACCAGGGACATGAGGTAGCTTGCCATCGATGTCCAGCTTGACCATCGGCTCAGTCTCCTCATCAACCAAGTACTCTGCACGCTGAGCCAGCTGACCCAATAGATCACCATGAGAGTCGAGGCCGAGCCCAAAATCCTCATCCCACTTTACATCCCTGTGAGGCATATCATCAAACTCCTCCTGTGCAGCACTCTCCAATGGCAATAGTTCCAGGAATGCAATCTGCCTTGCCTGACCTGTTGTGTCAAACACTGGGAGGGCAGTATCTTCAGATGAAACAGAAAATGCAGCAAGCTCCTCGCCGCAGCTGTAGCAGCCATGGATATCGAGGTCGTGCAAACCATCCTCATCCCAGATCACATTCCCAAGAGGCATTTCATCGAGCACTTGGAAGGCAGTACCTTCAGACACCATGGGAAGAGCAGCAACCTCCTCGCCGCTGTAGCAGCTACCGCCGCTGCCGACGTAGCCGCCGCCGATGACGACGCCGCAGTCGGGATCCCCATCCACACCGTAGCGCACGCCGACGTTGCCACGGTCGCCTCCATCGTGGAAGCCATCCGTGGGCACGCCAATGCCGTGGTCTCCTCCGTCGGAATGGAATCCGACCGCGAAGTCGCCATCATAGCGCTCGCTGCCGCCGCTCGTGTGATCGCTTCCGTAGGGGAGGAAGTCTCCTGCCTGCCCGCCGCCTTTGTGCCCGTCGCCGCCGCCGCCGCCGCCGCGACTGCCCTCATCGGGGCGGGAGTCTCCCATGAGCTCACTGCCACAGGGAGCGCCGTCGATCGGAAGCGAACGGTTGTACAGTCGATCCAGACTCTCCTGCAGCCGCCGCGACCACAGCTCATCGAACTGCGCCGCCGCCGCTCTGGACTCGCCTCCAAATCGGACAGACCCCGACCCAAGCCGAGGAACGATAGCTCTGATACCATCTGTCACACCCCGTGGCCGCCGGTGGTGAGCCGGGACGTGAGGATCGGACGATGCACCGGAATCGCGTCTCTCCAACGAGGAAGACGATCGATCGAAGAGGATAACTCTCAATTGATTTCTGTTCTGCCTCCACTGTGTTACTGCCCATTCTTTGTAGAGTATGGCTGGACCTAGCTTGGGCCTTGGGCTTGGTCTTGGTATTGCACATAGGCCCATTAGCGAAGCAATACTGATACAGGCCAGGTGTTACAAGCTAGCACGTATATATTGTAGATAACTCATTTAATTTTTCTTGACCTGCAGGGATCCTTTGCCTTTGGAACTGGATTATGACACAAGTGTTGTGCATGGGTCTTTTCATTGACATGTGTTTGTTTGTCCCTTCGCCTACTGGTGGCACAAGTGACTGCAACGACCAAAGCAGCAGTGTCTATCATTGCTCAGGCTGCTGCTACCGCCGAGGCGGTGGTTCAAGATCTTCTTGACCAAATTTGTCACGAATCGAAATTCAAATAGTACGTCTTGTGTGACGAAATGCCTCTGACTTGCTTTTGTAAAACGTTACCACACTACTCCCCCAACTAACGGGAGAGCTGCTACTATACGCCTACACTTTGTTGCTAGTTTGAAAACTCAACTTATGTTCAGTCCTTTTATTTTGTAAAAGAAAAGAACTTATATGTTGCTGCTCTTTCCTGATGGATGCGTATTTTTCTCGCCTTCTGAATTTGAACACGGCTTTACATCGATGAGTGGCCAGAGCCTCTGGCTCCAAGAGCTTCGGCTCCCGTCGGCCCGGGATCAAGACCGCGGCACCGCGGCACTGTGGAGAATATTTTCTGCGATATGGCTCTGTTCTCTGCAGTGCAAAAAAAATCCCCTCGCTTCTCCGTTGGACCAAAGCACAGGTTAAGTACTCGCGCCGATTCTCACCGGCCTGCTGAGTCCCTGTGTATGGTGCGGAGGAGGGTTCGGGGGTTTTCTCGATCTGTGTGAGACGATCGTTCTCTTTAAAAAAATGCCCGGGAGCCGTCATACCCCCGCAGGTCGAGTTTTTTTTTTTATGTTGCATATATAGGGAGGTAGCTAGAGGTGGGCAATGGTAGAATATATATATAGAGAGGTAGAGCCCGGAATGCGGCGGTGCTCTCAGCCGTGGTACCGATCGGTCACAGCAGAGATACTGGTACGGTGATAGGCCGCGCGATGTGGAGGAAAGTTTGTCTTTCGTGGACGTCGGCGTATATCGGTCTTCGTTGTTCTTCCACGTACAGTAAATTAGCTCGTTGCGCCATGTCTCGAGTCCCCGCCGCCGCCACCGGCCTCAAGAGTTCTTCGTGGCAGGCAGGTACCCTTTTAAACTGAGCGATGCCAGCCTGCATCCGCCCGCCCCCAACCCCCCCCCCCCCCCCCCCCCCCGCGATGATGACGACGATGCTGAAATCCCCTGGGTGCTCCTCGAAAGGAAAGCCTACGTCGCGGATGCATCAACGACACCACCGCTACCGCCTACTCCGATTCCAGCTGCAGCAAGCAGATCCAGGTACCTTCAACGTCGCCCGCCCGCCGCGCACCTCCTACATCTGCGTCCACTGCCGCTGCCGCACCGACGAGGACCAGGAGATTATCCCCATCGACCCCGAGATTATCGCCACCGACGGCGACCCGTCCTCCTCCGCGTCGTTGTCAGCCCTGACAAGGACTTAATCAGCGGCGCCGACCTCTACATCTACCGGCCGGCCGGCACCGAGGGGCCGTCGCTCACACGTCTCGGGCGACCACCCCGTGACTACTACCTCAGCTCCTACGAGGTTGGGCTCCTGTGCTGCAGCACCAAGCACCCCGACGACTCTGAAGATCAATTCTATATGGTAACCGCACTCTGTGAGGACTCGTACAGGCCAGGACGTGGGAGCTTCATCCTCTACCTCTACAACTCCATCCTCAGTACTTGGACTACAACGACTGTCTTTGTGGAAGAACAACAGCTCCAGCAATATCGTAAAGGAGGATATTTTATCCATGTCAATAACAAGGTTATCACTATAGGAGGAGAAGGTAATACTGTGGGCTTTGTGGACCTCTGGCGAGGCATCCTCCTCTGTAATCTGCATCAAGGCGAAGTCAGCCCCACGCTTTGTTACATACTATTTCCAGAGTCTCCTGAGCTGAATGAGCTGCACCTGGCTGATCCATGCCTTTGGCGCAACATTGTTGTTGTGAAAGATCGCATCAAGTTTGTCCACCAGCAGCTTCACTTCAGGCCCTTAAGCGACTTGAGTGGCGAATACATCAAAGATGATTGGGTGTGCACCATGTGGACCAGGCCAGTGGCTGCTACCTCTCTCAGATGCTGGATCATACTTGGAAAAAGGTTTGCTGTATGCAGTCCTCTGATATATACTACAGTGACAGCAGCCTGCCTTTTGATCACTTTCCAAAGGTTGAAGACGGTGAAGGAAGGCTACTGGTTCCCTTCAAGAGACTTTTTGCAAATCGACCCACGCCCAGCTTGGATGATGATGGTGATACTGTTTGTTTAATGGTCAAGATCAACTGCGGTGACAGTAATGCCTGGATGATTGCTATAGACACAAGGAAAAACAAAATGCAAGAACTAGTTGAGTTTGCTCCAGATAGATACTCTTACGGGAGTTTTGCCTGCCTGCAAAGTGGTATATCCAAATATCTGAAGAGGGCCACAGGTAATTTTATTTAAGCACTGCATACTTTAACTCTGTGATTATATCTAAATACATGTAAGACCTATATCTAAATACATATGACTGGGTGGGTGCGGAGCATTGGAATGAGTAATGACCTATACCCAGTTAGATTCCAGTACATGTGCAGGACAAAACTTTGAACATCCATTGGATCAGTTTTTTATAGCATGTCTACTAGGCTGCGAACAAGGAACTTATGCTCCTGTTACAATATAATTGCTGGTTAGGCATTCGCTAACAAACGGGTGACCAAACAAATAGATTACTTCATTGGTATAGGCGTATAGCACATGTCGAGAACAAAAATTAACAAGATGACTTCATTGGTATAAAAAGAGCATATTACTTTGGTTGGTGTTATAATAGGTTTGTTCTAAAACTAGAATCAGATCATCATGTTTTGGTGTATTCAAATTTTCAGTTCTTACAGGGATTTAGATTATCAGAATTGACATGTTTATTGTTTAAGTATTTCAACATATGCATGATGTTATCATTTAATCATTGTATCCGTGCAGTCATGCTATAGCTATATTGTCTTGTATTGAAAGCATGAGAAGCATGCTTGGGTAACCCGCCTGCCTCTCAATCATTTTAAAAAATCACTGATTTCTCTGCAAAGCTGCAGACATATATCTCACGTATTTCAAATTCCCATGAGGTCAATTAGGTTAAGTGCAGCATATGTATTCATGCTGACTGTCCCACAAATGTTGCATAACTTGTTAAAATAAATAATATGATATATTAGTCTTTCTTTGCATTGAAATAATTAGTCAGGCATAAGAAATATATATTATTTTCCAAAATTATAGGCTGCTACGGCTGATTAAGATATGTCATGTCCGAGCAACTTGAACAGAAACCTGAAACTCGAACCTGTAAAGGTCACGCCATTACTGTTTTTTTTTTTCCTCTGGGTCTGCTGCTCGGCTTTGGAAAGAAACATCGATGCCAAGTGTGCTTTCTGACCAGTGCCTGACGCAGGTTTCATGCTCCCGTGCTGCTGCTGAAGCAGTCTGGCCAACAACTGAAGCGTCATCGTCTGTTATCACTAATCACATGAAGCCAGGGTTTGCAGATTCCATTGGAGGAGCAAGAAATTTTTCGGGGGCGTTCGGCGCACCCCCTCTAAACTTTAACACCCGTCACATCAAAGAGAATCTTACTATTTAAACATATTTTTATTAATTTAATGACAAAACCTATGTCACGACCCTCCCTCTAAATCACGAGACGAATCTAATGAGCCTAATTAATTTATGTTTTGCTACAGTGATGCTACAGTAACCATCGTCTAATCACGCCTTAATTACCCTCATTAGATTCGTCTCGCGATTTCGAGCGGAATCCTGAAATTAGTTTTGTAATTAAACTTTATTTGTAATCACAATATTCGTTGGAAAAACCCTCTAAAGTTTAGACCCCGTGCGCCGAACACCCCCTTCGTCCAATATTGCTTCCAGAATGATCGAACATTGCATTGGGATGCTAAACTGGCAGCTTGTCGCGCCAGAGTGGCTGCTTTTTCCCAGAAGACGTTCACGGTAAATGCTAGCTAGTTATCTTCACTTCACTAGTGGTTGGATTTTTTTTCCCCATGAAAAAAAATACAAGTGTGTTGTGTTTCCCGCTTGTTTGCCTTTCCCATGAAGATATTGCTCTTTGCTTCTTGTGTTCCATTTACTTGATTTTACTCTGCATAAAAGTCGATTTTGCTTTGCTGTATACTCGATTTGGTCAACCACATATACATTGGATGAGTGGCATTATTCATGATTGAAAAAGCATCAATTTTGTCATGACGCATCGAAAAGCATATAGCCAGCACGTCTTGTAGATATATACATATACTCATTTCATTTTTCTTGACCTGCAGGGATCCTTTGGAACATGACCCTTGGATTATGACAAAAGTACTTTTCATGGGTCTTTTCATTGGCATGTCTGTGCTCGCTGCCCACTTCGCCTACTGGTCGCACAAGTGACTGCAACGACCAAAGCAGCGTCGATCGTTGCTCAGGCTGCTGCTACTGCCGATCGAGGCGGTGGTTAAAAATCTTCTTGATCAAGTTTGTCACGAATCGAAATTCAAACATATAGTACGTCTTGTGCGACGAAATCCCTCCGACTTTTCTGTTGTAAAACTCTACTACTCTCAACCAAGGTTCTCATTCCCGCGGTAAACCGGACCGGTTTTCGCGAAAACAGGAGAAACCGGTCCGGTCCGGTTTACCCGGGACTCCGGTTTTCCAATTCAAATTTGAAATTTTTTAAAAATTTTGGAAAAATTTGAAACAAAAAATACGTAAAAAAACTAGATCGAATGTTGAGTCGATGGTGGAAGAACAACACGTGAAATCGATCGTTTGATAGGTGAAAAAAATCGAGAAAGTTTTCTGTGTTGAAAAGGGAAGGAAAAAATGAAAAAACCCCTTTTTCTTTTTTCTCTTCTTGAACCTGCAACATTCCTCAATTTTTTTGACCAAGCAAACAATCAAATTTTCGAGTTCTTCTTGCACCAATGCACTGCAAATTGCATCTAGTTTTTTTTTTACATATTTTTGTTTCAATTTTTGAAAATTTCAATTTTTTTGCAATTTTTTTTATTTTTCCTCTCAAATCGGTTTTCCGAATTTCGGTCCGGTTTTCCGGCATGTTGACCGGTTTACCGGTAAACCGGTCCGGTTTACCGGAAATTTCGGGCATTTTTGGTTCAAATTTTGGTTTTCAAATTTGATCCGGTTTTCGACCGGTTTTGCCGGTTTTCGCGAAAACCGGCAATTTTGGTGGCCACCGGTTTTACCGAGTAAAACGAAATTGTGAACCTTGCTCTCAACCAAAGGGAGAACTGCTTTGCGGCTGCACCACTTGTAGCTGTTACAGTTTGAAATCTCAACTTATGTTGCTGCTCTTTCCTGATCGATGTGCCTTTTTTTCGCCTTCCGAATTAATTTGAACTAGGCCGAATTAATTTGAACTAGGCAAGGACACGCTTCTACATCGATTTGTATAGGTTTTGCTTATTCTGTAGAGCTGGGCGATGGTAGAATCTTTTTTTTTTTCTCAGCAGACATATGTCGTCAACCTGTAGACGCGTGCATAGAGAGGTAGAGCCCGGAATGCGGCAGTGAGCTCGGAGCCGTGGCACCGATCGGTCACAGCAAGGCTAATAGCACACGCCCCTGGATGGCCGTACGTGCCGGAACAGTTGAGTAAGCTTGCCAACTGGTTGCCGGGCATGCATGCAATGCACATACGAGTAGAACGCCATGGACCATGGTGCACTTGTTGGGGCACCTCGGCCTCGGCCTCGCCGTACGCCGACGCCGGTGAGGATGAACAACGGCAGAGTGCTCGGGCGAGGGCTTTTGGCAGCCTTTGGGCTTGGCAAGCAGCGGGCCTTGTTATTTCTCGTCCCTTCCACCTAAAGGCCCATTGGCCGACCAGACCATCCGACCCCCCGTCTTCTCTTCCTCAATTGGGACGTCGCAGGAGACGAATTAAGCTGGGCGGGCGGCGAGCGGCGAGAGGCGGGGAGCACTGCTGAGAGGCCGTACGAGAGTCTGTATTGTCTACTGGAGCTCACCCAGCTAATCCAACCTCGGTACCAAATCCATCTCCGTTGCCAGATTGTTTTCTCCATCATATATTGTTTCCCCCGCGCGCAAACCGCGATCAATCTCCAATCTAACGCAATGGTGCTGTGTTCTTCAAGGATTGCACGGGGGAATCCATCGAGCCAGGAGTTTTATTTATTTCTCCTTGTTTCGCAGGTCCAAGAAACGGGAGCGTAGATGGCCGGCCGTTTCTTGTTCCAGAAGCTCTCCTCGCGAAGCCTCCTCGGTGCTCATGTGCATGCGCCTGCTTTCGCCGGTACCGGCTCTCCGGCCACCCGCATTGCTCCGGTACGTACTAACTTCCGGTTGCTCCAGGAATTTTGGGGGAATAAGTCTAGTTCAAACTCTCTTAGAAGCCTAATATGGGTCCCGTTTCCCCAATCTGAACAGGCCCTGCTGTTTTCCCTTCAGTCTGTTCTTTTTTTTTTTTTGAGGCGAACGGCAGGGGAGTCCCCTACCTTTTTCTATTAATTTTTAAAAAGGGGGTTATGTACATAATACAAGGCCTTAGGCCCAAAGAAGACCCTAACAAAAGAAATTAGGCTAAATTACAAAATCAATCTTCCAACGGTTGCTTTACGCTAGATTTTGCCTTTAAGACAACTAGCCCCATTTCAGCCTTGAAACTCTGTTTCCATCTGGCTAAAGACAGAGTTCCACTATCGAAAATAATGCTATTGCGATGACACCAGATACACCAGCAGGCCACCATCAAAATTTCTCTGAAAATGCGAGAACCAAAACGCTGTCTTGCCTGCAATAGCATCTCGCCAGGCATCAGAGTGGTGTTCCAATTTATATTGAGAAATCTCCAGCACCATTGACTAAAAGGGCACTCAAAGAAAAGGTGTAGCAAAGTCTCATCCCTGGCAGTGGTGCATAGAACACAAGTGTAACAAGACAAGGTCCTTGATTTTCTTCGCAGGAGATCACGAGTATTGAGACGGTCATGAAGAAGCAGCCAGAAGAAAAATTTTTGCTTACCCCGGCAACTAGCATGCGACATCCATTTAAACCAGGGAGAGGCTTCAAGCTGGCCAATTAACTGAAGATATGCCTTTTTAGAGTAGAATTGATTGGAACCCCAAATATATGACCACTCATCTTTGCTTCCAGGTTCTAAGTTGAAATGACCCAAGCGAGCATTAAGTTCATCCAATTGCTGTGAGGCTTCAATGGAGAGCGGCAGCCAAAATCTATTTTCAAATGGTGTCTCAAAATATTTCTTGACTGAGATTTTCTTATTAAGCGCATAAGAATGTAACTGTGGATATTGCCATTTTAAGACACCAAAATCCCATGTATCATTCCAGAAAGAAGTAGAGGCTCCATCCTTGACTCTGCAAGATGCAATCATGAGAAATTGTTCTGATAATCTCAGCATACTCTTCCACCAGAGCGACCCCTTTGGCACCAGTTCATGAGGCGGTTTGTTCTGATTGGAATAAAGGTGTTTCCAAGTCAGCTTAACCCAGGGAATATCCATTTTGTTATAAAACTTATGGAGATGCTTTAGGAGAAGTGCAGTGTTATGTGCTCGCAGGTTTAAGATGCCCAAACCACCCTGATCTTTCGGTCGAGTTGCTTTCTTCCAGGCTACCAAACATCCACCTTTTCTATTGATATCTCCTCTGTCCCAAAGGGTGTGTCTCCTGTAACTGTCTGCTTGCTCAATGACAGAAACTGGCCATTGCACAGTGCACATATAGAAGGTTGGATATGCAGTGAAAACTGAATTCACCATCAACAATCTGCCATCGTAGGAGAGTAATTTACTAAGGCCCATCATCCTTTTTCCATTCTTGTGAGAACCGGAAGAAATTCGTCAACTGTTGGTTTGGTGATGCCAAGAGGTAAGCCAAGATAGGTGAATGGCATTGAAGCCACAGTGCAACCAATTGTTCTTGCTAGATGATCTGCCTTGTCATGCTCTATGTTAATAGGGACCAGAAAGGACTTGTCATAATTCACTCTCAATCCAGTTGAATCAGCAAAAGTCCTTAGTAAGCCTTTGAGACAAATGAGCTGTCGAGCATCAGCTGGAAGCACCAACAAAGTATCATCGGCATATTGAATTATAGGGTAATCTCCACCAAAATCATTGCCTAGAGGATGTGTTAGCACATTCAAGGAAGCAGCTTTGTTTATGATTGACTGAAGTAGGTCAGCAGCCATCACAAAGAGAAGAGGAGAGAGAGGGTCTCCTTGTCTCACACCTCGCTTGTATTTGAAAGGCTTGCCAGGTACCCCATTGAGCAGAACTGAAGAGGAGCCAGAAATTAAAATTTGGTTAATCCACTTAATCCAAGTTTCTGAGAAACCTTTTGCTCGAAATACATCCAAGATGACATGGTGTTCCACTTTATCGAAGGCCTTCTCAAAGTCCAACTTTAACAGCACAATCTCTTTTTTTGATTTATGGCAGATGTACAAAAACTGATAAGCCCAGGCTAAACAATCCTGTATGGTTCTCCCTTTAATAAAGCCATACTGATTTTCATGGATGACAGAGGTAATTATAGCCTGTAGTCTATTTGCAATAAGTTTAGTGAGAAGCTTCAGGGAGGAATTCAAAAGAGAGATTGGTCTGTAATCATTAACAGTCTGAGGGTTCTCTTTTTTTGGGATGAGCACAATAAAAGAACTATTTATACTTTGAATATCCAGATTCCCACTAGCAAAATCAGAGCATAATCTTAAGAAATCCCCTTTTATAATATGCCAGCACTTCTTCATGAACATGCCATTGAAACCATCAGGACCTGGGGCATGATCAGAAGGCATATCTTTTAGAGCTATATCAATTTCATCTTGGGTGAAAGGATGATCCATTGAGGGTAAATCATGAGATTGCACTAGACTGGCCAGATCAAAGAGCATTTTAGTGTGCTCAGAAACACCCAATCTATCTTTAAAAGAGGTCCATAAAGCCGCTGCTTTGAGATCATGATCTTCTAGAATCGTGCCATCATGTAGGGTAAGCTGTGGTATCATGTTAACTCTGTGCCTTTGGGTAGCCATGGCCTGAAAGAGTTTGGAGTTTTCATCTCCAAATCTGACCCATCTTACTGTGTTTCTTTGTTTCCAGTGAATCCTCTTTGCCTCCAGCAGTTTGCAGAGATGTGCTTGTAAGATTTTCCTGAAATTCTTTTCAACAGAATCTAGAGTCCTCTGATCTTCGAGTCCATCAATTAAGGCAATGACCCAACTGCAATTGTTAATGCACTTGTTCAGCTTGGATAACTCCTTGCTCCAGGCTTTAAGTCCATATCGTACTTGTTTAAATTTGGCATTTAGAGTTTTTGCTGCATTATTGTAAAAAGGAGTGGTGGTCCAGTGCAACTCTACTGTTGATAGAAAATCAGGGAAATCAATCCAGTAATTCTCAAACCTAAAAATGGATGATCGCGGTATCGAGGTGCCAACTTTAATGACATAGGGGATATGATCAGAGATGGGCCTAGCAAGAGGTTTTACTGTGGTATCTGGATAGCTTAGTGTCCATGAAGCTGATGTGAAAACCCAATCAAGCTTCTCCAACAAAGGGTCATGTTGCATATTACTCCAAGTAAAATCCCTGCCCTGAAAGTCAATGTCAACTAAATCGAGGTGCATGATCATATCATTAAAGAGCATCATGTCCTGCACATTTCCACCAGTCCTATTTCTGTTGCTTGGCGATCTGATCAAGTTAAAGTCCCCCACTAAGAGCCAGTCTTCAATATTAGATGTATCAAAATTGTAAAGCCATGAGATGAAAGCTGCTTTTCCTGCTTGTGAGGCCGGGCCATAAATATTTGTAAGATGAAAAGCTTTGCCAGTGAGCAGAGATGTGAGCTTGACTGTTACAGAGTAGGAGTTAATCAGAACAGTAGAACCTTGAAAATGATTGCCATTCCAGATTATTATAAGCCCTCCTGAAGCTCCAGAAGAGGGAGAAAAAACAAACTGGGTCAAATGCCGTGGACAGAAATTTCTAAGGTACTGCTGATCAAAGATCTCTCGTTTAGTTTCTTGCAAACAAATAATGGAGCTGGCACTTTCACTGATCTTATCCCTAATATTGTCCCATTTCTGCTGCGAATTTATGCCTCTTACATTCCAAGACAGAATATTCCAAACTCTGTTGTTAGCCATTGGGAAACAAGCACATCCGAAATAAAATCAGCACTAGTGGAACTAGGCTATTAGGTATGACAGGGTCACTAGAATGGAACTTGATAACACGGCCCAAAATCATAGGTATATCGAAAAGAATGGCCATCCAGATATGTCACATCACCGCATCAGAGAACAGAGATCGACATTCAGGATAGAAGTAACAGGCAACTGTAAGAGAGATTATCATATAGCAAACCAAACCAGCTGATTTAAACTGCAAACGACATCCATGCCACAAGTTTAGACGACCCAACCAACTGACAGTGCAATCATGACATAGCCAATCCACTAAAGACATTCTTAAACAAAAGGCCACAGGCCCGACATCTCTTAAGCGAACTAACAAAAGACCGAGGTGACTATCCATTTCACTTATCACCATTGACATTGTCCGCCTCCAGCAACTCCCTCGTCACAGCCGATGCAGGCATGTGAAGGAAGCCCGTGGCCATAGCCTGCACATTCTCAACAGAGAGATGCGGAGCCACTTGCTCAGAGCCAACAGGGAGAACTGAAGTGCCGATGTAGGCTGGCGCGCCAATGAAAGCTTGATCTCCGAGACGCCCAGCACCCTGATCATCAGCAGCTTCCACCAAGGCCTGACTATCATCATGTTCAGCCGCTGCAACAGCATCCGCCTGGGTTTTGAAACCGTCATTCTTCTTGATGCGGTTGCTGCGCCTCAGGTATCTAGGATCAACCGGGGCCTTTGGCTTGTGGGCACGACGTTTCTTGGGTGTGGCCTTCACAAAGCTGGAGCGGTCGATGATCTCGACGCTGCTGTCATTCTCTTCAGCAACAGCTTCGACTCCCTCAGCTTCCCCCCCTTCTGAATCCAAGTTGTCCTGAGCATAATCAATTGATAAAAAATCACTAGGAGTTGATGCATCTTCAGCAATCAAAACCAATCTAGCAACCATTCTAGGATCATCAATGTAAGCTGGGAAGCGAGTATCTAAATCAATGATAAATCTGCTCATCTTATGTAACTGAAACTGAAACTGACTGAAACTGCTGTAGTTGGGGGAAGCTGACAAGGAGATCACCTGATTCAGACCAGTAGCAGCAGACCTGATGAGCAGCGCTTGATTGTCCCTGGCAACCTCCAGCTCCATTCTGGAAGGTCCCATATCCAGCTTGCGTGCCACCGGAGCCTTGGTGATAAAGCCCGGGGGTGGGGCCGGGAGGGCACCTCTGGGCAGCATCACCGGTGGGTTCACCACCGCCATTCCTTGCTGTGGCAGGGGAGGATCTTCAGCTTGATTGCCGCCCGATGCTGCGTGGTCAGCAGCAGCACCGGACGGGGGGGCGGCACTCCCTTGGGCCCGAGATTCTTCAATAACAGGTCCATTCCACCATGGTCCCATCCAGCGAGGCGCCTCCGGCGGAAACGGGTGAGGAGGACCACGGGGAGGTAGCTCTTCTTCATCACCTAGGACAGGAAGGTCACCAGCAGACAGCAGTTTGACAGGGCATGTCCAGGATCTGACATTCGGTGGTTCACCAAGCGAGACCACCACCTCAGGTGGGATCCGCCTCTGATCATGCACCACAGCTCTCACCACCACCCTGGCCAGAACATCAGACTCGTGCACATGTTTGAGCAGAGCAAAACTTGAAATTGCTTTAGCAATCGCATTAGGGTGACGAGCATCAAGCGGATAACACAGCAGCATAAGCCAAACTTCACGGTCGACAGGATGAGACTTGGCATTCTCACCTTCATCATGCTTCACAAAGGAGATATCATAACCACCAAACTTCAGGGGCGGCCCATCCAGGAAACGCTGGCGCTCAAGAGGGTTGTTGAAGCCGACGAAAGCCTCACCGATGGGGCAAGGTTGGATCTCCACAGCATAGGCACGATGCTCCACGAGAAGCAGGCGGAGCGCCCTCGCCATGGGAGCGTAGTCCTCCTTGGCCACGCGTGGGCGGAACTTGGCGATAGCCATGTTTTCATGGCCACGTTCCACCGCTAGGCCAAGGTAAGCACGAACGCGCTCCGGCGGACCGATGTAGTCCACGTCGATGACCTTGAAACCTTGGGGAAGGTGAGGGCGGGGATCAACCGGGAAATTCGCCATCGGCGGCGGAGGAGGTGGGATTGGTGATGTTTGTCCAGAGACAGAGGAGGAAGCCGAAGGGTCTCGGCTCCTGTTGTGAATTGAGGGGTCACGAACAGGGGGGGAAAGATTTAAAGGAGAATTATTTCCCACCAAAAGCTGCTGGGCCGAATGGGCCTGGGAAGTCTGCCCTGATTTCGGGATGTAAATGATCTTTTTTCCAGTTTTAGCACGGCAGATGCGGGATACGTGACCATAACCAAAACAAGTGCGGCAACGAATATCATTTTTGCAGAATTGAACACGATGCCCTGAGGCTAAGCAACGGAAACATCTGACCTGATTAAAAACTTGCCGAGAATATCGCTCCGCAAATTTTGAATTCCCGTAACTCCCGCGCGGAACACGCGCGAGATCCCGCGATTGCTGTGACGTCATCAGATCACGATCCACCTTCTTCCTCGGCTCCGGCACGGCGGCAGCCGTGGAGGGAGTTTGATCAGTTGCACCTGAGAAGGCATCCCTCTTGCTGGAGTTCTGTATCTGCAGTTCTGAAGCAGAGAAATTTTTGACAAAATAATCATCGGGGTATTGAATTCTCTTGAAAACCGAGATATTCTTCTGCGGAGCAGAACTGTGCTTGAGCACTGAAGCATAACTTCTCTTAGCTCTTGTGACAAGATGCCACTCCTTATCCTGGAGGGCTTCCCATTTCAACAATTCCCGAGGCCAGTCAGGACCACCATTACGCCACAGAGCGAAGTGAAGATCAAAAGATTTGCAAATGATTTTCCGAAGCCGATAGACCATGAGACCCACATTCTTGGATGCCACAGAGAACTGAAAACACCAATCTTTCTGCCAAGAAACGAAGAAATCTTCCGCAGAACCCCCCAAGCAAGATTGCAAAATGAGTCCCACCGAATGAACATCAACACGAATTGCTGAACGGCTGAAGGAAACCAGGAGCAGGAAACGAGATGAAGAGGAGACGGGCGAAACTGTAGAGCCAAACCTTTGCCTCACGATCGCTTGAAACTCCAAGCCTGGCTTGAAATCCAGATCAGAGAGCCCGCCCATCGGATCAGCACGATGCACTGGTCAGATTCCATGGACGTGGAGGAGAAGAGGAGCGCTGGAGAAGGAGATCGCCGGCGATGGGTTCAGAGGGCGGCGGTGGAGGGTGGGAGCCATTGCTCTGAACTGCCTACCAAAATTAGTGTTTCAGTCTGTTCATTGTTGCTGAACCCAAGATCTCTTCTTGTTTAATAATAATAAAAAGGATCTGTTCTTGCTCCATAAAGCTGCTATTCATATTAACCATGGGATTCATGGCTATCTAGGTAGCTGTCGAATTTATTTGCCTTATTACGGTATCCTATTGTTAAACAGCACAAGGGGTACAATCTTTTGGGGGGAACAATGTTGACCAGCATTTTTTTTCTTCATCCTTTGTCTGAAGGTTCTTTGATTCAACTCCCGATCCCATATACGCATCTTTCAGAAGATGTCAGTGTGGCAACAATATGTCGGCGGTGTTCTGTGTTGCTGTCTACAGACTAGTTTCTTTGAAAGAATATCTGACCTGCATTTCACAAGTACGTGTTCTGACTTGTAAATTATGCCTAACGCAGGCTGCAAGATACATAAACACATTCCGATGCTCTCGTGCTGATCCTAAAACAAGCAGGTCAGCAACTGAACTGCCGTCAGTTATCATCAATTGCATGAAACCAGGGTTTGCAGCTTCTGTTAGAGGAGTGAAGCACACTTTTTCATCCAGTGCATCTAACATGAATGAACATCCCTGGAAAGCCACGCTGGCAGCTTGGAGAGCCAGCTGTGCAGATCATGTAGCTAAAACATGGGCAGAGTAAGTACTATCCAATGGTCTTTTCTTTTGCAAGTATTGGATGAATAAGCTTCTATGTGTGCATGTTTCTTTGTGCTGATTTTTTTTCTTTACTAAATTTAGTTAAGCTTACTCTTTAGTTAAACTTTCCACTATAGTTTTACTTTGTTTGTTAGAATTTTGATTTGGTGAAAAGTAAAATCCTCTCTATAACAAAATTCAAAAGAAAATCATGTACACATAAAGTTGGATCGTTGGCATTTTTTCTGAGAGGTGAATGATAACTTGGTCAAATTTGGCATCATACAAAAGCGTGAAACAATGCATCTGTGCAACATTAAAGTCGATTGCACGTAATAAGAAAAGGGAGAGAATAATTTTCAGTTGCCTAAAATGTTACTGTGAGGGTGTTCGTTTCTTTAGGCCTAAAGGTCACATCAAAACTAATCTTGCTATTTAGGCGTCTTAAATAAGTCTAATTACAAAACCCTTTTACAGATGTGCGCTAATTTGCGAGACGAATCTAATGAGCTTAATTAATCTATGTTTCGCTACAGTGATGCTACAGTAACCATCGTCTAATAACTGCTTAATTACCCTCATTAGATTTGTCTCGCGAATTAGTACAAGGTTCTGCAGTTAGTTTTTTAATTAGACTTTATTTAATACCCCTAAATGACAAGATTCTAGCAGGCCTAAAATTAGGCCTAGAGAAACGAACACCCCCCTGTGTCTCTGTCGAAACTTTATCATGTTGCAATAATTTATTTTTTTAATATGACAATAGGTACCACTCCATGTTGCACTGGTTTCTTCTTTTCGTTTTAAAATTTTGCACTACATATTGCAACAATTGTTCCTGTACTCTCATGTTGCAATAGCCGTTGTGTAGTGTTCTTTATTTCCTAGACCAAACTTTTCGCCTTCTGAGGAATTTATAGTCAAATATTAGAATGCAAACTGAATTATGTAGGTTCATTTATATTTCTTTTCCCCTGATCTGCAGGTATACTGACTCCAATATATACTGCCTGTGCCGTTATTTTGGTCACTTCACCTGCAGACGGTCGAACAACTGGCCACAACGGCGCAATCAATGTCCATATCTACTCAGGCTGCTGCGGTGCTGGCGATGCGGTGGATCGAAATCCAAATGCGCAACGGAAGTAGGAGCTGCAAGTTAGTTAGGCCGTGTTGTCAAGAAGATCCTTTTGACTTGCTGTGCTAATAAAACTCCTGTTCTAGCTTGACTAATTGTGGAGGTGGTGCTGCATTTGTTGCTTGTTGAATTGAAACTCAACTTAATTATATCTCTGCTCTTTCCTCATCGATGCGTTTTCTCCCAGATTTTCAACTTGGAAGGCACAAACTTGTGTAAGGATTTGTTCAGTTCAGGCTTTTCTGGACGATCGAGTAGCTTAATTATCCTTCCGAAAGTATCGCTGATACAGTCGCGCCCAGCTCGTGCCTTCATAGTCCACGTATGCCTGTTGATAGACTTGTTGGTAGCTGCGGTTGTATAGAATCTGCGCGCCGTGACCATGAACAGCCTTTGGGCTTGGCAACTGGGGGGTCTGTCTTGATTCTTCCTCGTTATCTTCCACGTAGAGGCCCGTTGGCCCACGTACCATTCGACACGTCTTCTTCCTCAATTGGGACGTTGGAGACGGAGCTGGGGAGCCGGGCGGCGAGCGGCGGGCGATCGAGGACCGGCCGAGGAGGCAGCACTGCGAGAGGCTTCTACACGAGTCCGTTTCCTCTACTGCAGGTCGCCCAGCTAATCCGACCCCGTTAACACATCCATCTCCGTTGCCAGATTGGTTTCTACATCATATATTATATGTATGATTGTATCCCACGCACGCAAATCACGATCAATCTAACCGAACGGTGCTGTGTTTTGTTCTTCAAGATTGGTCGGGGATCGAAGCCGGGAGTTTTATTTCGCATTGATTCGCAGGTCCAAGAATCTAGGGCGTACATGGCCGGCCGTTTCTTATTCCAGAAACTCTCCGCACGAAGCCTCCTCGGTGCTCATGTGCACGCGCCTGCTTTCACCGGCGCCGCCGCTCCGGCCACCCGCATTGCTCCGGTACGTACTAACTCCTCCTGTTGCTCTAGAAATTTGTGGGAATAAATAACTCGAGTTCGCCATCGCTGAAGTTAGTTTCTCCCTTTTTATCCCTTCGAAGTGGCTCAAATTCTGTGATGTTAACTTCTTTATGAATCAACCGAAGATCTATTCTTGTTCCATAGAGCTGCTATTCACAATTGCCATGGAATCCATGGCTATCTCGGTAGCTGCCAAATTTATTTACTGTTGACAGCACAAGGGGTGCAATCTTTTGGGTTGCAATGTTCATCACCGTATTTTTCATCCTTTGTCTGAAGGCCCATTGATTTTAGCTCTTGATCCCATATACATATGCATTTTTTAGAGCTAATCTAGAGATGGCAGCATGGCAAGAATATGTGATAGTGTCCTGGGTTACTCTAGTTTTCGTGAAATCTGCATCGCATTTCACAAATATATGTTCTGACATGAAATTCTGCCTAAAGCAGGCTGCAAGATACTTCAATACATTCCTATCCTCCCGTGCTGCTGCCAAAACAAGCAGGTCAGCAACTGAAGTGCCGTCAGTTATCATCGATCGCATGAAACCAGGGTTCGCGGCTTCTGTTAGAGGAATGAAACGCAACTTTTCATTCAGTTCATTCAACATGAATGAACATCCCTGGAGAGCTAAGATGGCTGCATGGAAAGCCAGCTGTGAACCATGGGTAAAGTAAGTACTATCCAATTTTTTTATATATATTTTGCAAGTGTTGAATGAATAAGATTTTGTGTGTGCATATTTCTTCCTGCTGCTTGTGTTTTCCTTACTAAATTCACTTGAGTTTATTCTCTCATCAAATTTGCTCACTTTAGTTTTACTTTGTTTGTTAGAATTTTGATTTGGTGAAAGGTCTCTCTTTAACAAAAATTCAAAAGGAAATCCTGTACAGATAACAGCTATACATTGGATCGTTGGTATTTTTTCTGATTGAAATGGAATCAAGCTTTAGTGGTGGCTTGATCGATTTTAGCATCATACAAAAGAGTGAAACGATTTATCTTGTGCAACAGTAATGTCAATTGCACATATATATTCTTGGAAGTTACCATGCTAGTGTTTTATGTTGGTTTCTTATAAATAAAGCCACGTGCATATTACCAGGCACTATCGTTTTTCTGCTATGCATTTTGGAAATGTATTTGCCGTTATTCTGTCATCTGAACTGGGCAATTTAGTCAAAGCATATGACGGTTAGTACCGATGTATGCAAAGTGAATTAGGAAGGTTATTCACTAAACTCTTTGAAAGCATGCTAGACACATTGTTTGTTTTCTCTCTCTTGATTTGCTGTTATGGAGAAGAGAAACCATGTGTAGTGCTCTTAATCCTAGACCAAAATTTTCACCTATTGGGGAATTAATTTATGTAGTCACAAAATATGCAAACTGAATTGTAGGTTTCTTCATCTATCTTTATTTTTTTCCCTGATCTGCAGGTATGCTGATGACATAGATTTACCGAATATATTGTTCGTTTGTGCTCTTCTTGCCATTGGTTATGTCGGCTCAAAATACCGACGCAGACATGGTTGTTCAGGCTGCTGCTGCTGCCGCTGCCGACGCGGTGGATCAAAATCCAAATGCGCAACGGAAATAGGAGCTGACGGAAGTAGGAGCTGTGAGTTAGGCATGGTTTGTGATGAGAACGCTTTTTGACTGCTTGTGGCTAACCTTATAATTGTTGCCTAATTGTAGAGGTGGTGCACTTGTTGCTAGTTGAATTGAAAACTCAAGTTATGTTTCCGTTCTTTCCTCATCAGGCGCGTATTTATTATTATTTTTCTCCCAAGTTTCGAACTAGGAAAGCACACGCCTGTGTATGGATTTGTACAGGCTTTTAGAGTGGATGGCTTATCATGTAGAAAACCGTCATCATGGATCCATCGCAAAAAAAAAAACCGTCATCATGGATAAACCCTTCTTACCGTCAATGGATCTGCAGCACATGGAACGGTGTGTAAAACGGCGCAGGAATGAGGCATGACATACGATGCTGTAACCTGCCGCGAACTCAGACAGGCGCAGCTAACCCAGGCCGTAAAGCACACACTTCCATTACACGCCAGTGAGGGCAACCCACCTGCGGCGGCGAGAAGCAGCAGAGCAAGGCAGGCATGGACATTACAACTGCTTGTTTAGGACAGGCTAAACGGTAATAGCTGAAACATGATGCATTAGCAGTGTTATGTTTTCTAATGCAGTATCGGTCAAAACAAGCCCACTCATCATAATGCAATACTATGTTACTGAGCCACTCTATCCTTCAGGTCCCACACGTCATCCATTACAATCCATGTTCCAACGATAAGTTCCAACAGAAGTATCTAGTTTACAGATCATAAGGACCTCCAGAATACAGGCTCAAAAGAACAGGAAAGATAGTAGTAGTCCGGCTCCGGCGACAAACAGAGCTCCATGAATCAGGTCGGTTTGTCCCTTGATCACCTCAAGCCTGAAAAAAGGGGAAAAAAAAAACAACATGAGCTTGTGTTATAAGAGTGGCAACAAGCCCTGGTGTTAAGCTTGTGTTTGCATATGCTTGTGCATGGCATGCCATCAGCGTTGTCATCGTGTTAAGCTTAAAGCCAAGGCACCAACCAGCAGGTTGAGAACGAGCTGCATGTTCAGGAGGGGTGTAGTGTTATGGGTCATCAAGGCCTCATAGCACTAGATCAGGCGCAAGTGGCAGAGTCCGAGTCTATCTCCAGTTAGTCATGTACTATATAACTTAGGACGGCTAAAATAGTAAGTGTAGGAAAGGTTCAGATAACATGGCAGTATTCAAGGAGGAAGTTCTTTTGGCAGGGTGGAAGCATTAAGAAGAAACATCTGCTGCTAAAATGGACTAAAATTATCATCTTCTAATATGGGCTAAAATTTGCAAATCAAACCTGTGAGAGTTTAACACCTACATGGAAAACTTGCAGGAGCTGTGCTGTTAAGCATAAACTAACTGACTCGCCAATATGAACAGATTTTCTGAAAATTAGAAATATGCACATATCTGGGCGAAAAATGAGAGTTGGGGATGGCACAAGTACTAGGTTCTGGCAAGATTATTGGCTGTCTTACAAACCAACATGCATTCTATACCCTGCCCTGTTCAAATTCTGAGCAAACCCTGATATCTGTTGCTGAAGGTGCCCAGAGTGATTAGGTTGCACAGTTCAGATATAACATGCCATTTTTTTTTTTGCATGATGCCCTCAAAAAAATTTTTTTTGCATGATCGAGGTATGACTTAGTTGCCAAATTAAATGCTGTGCGTTTGAACAATCAGAAAGACCAACCATTGTGGTCCTTGGGCAACAAAAAGGAGTATACTGTCAAGTTGACATATGATCATATAACTAGGGATGAATCTGGTCCCAAGTATAAACACATCTGGAGAGCCAAAATACCGCAAAAGATGAAAAAAATTTACCTTACTGTATGCCTCATTGTTTCCAGTTTTGCCTTAGTGAGGTTGCACTCACCCTGCAGTTGTGTCTTAGTGAGGTTGCACTCACCCTGTAGGTTGATTATCTTCATGTTTTGCTGCAATGTGAATAGCACTCAGTAAACAAAAAAAAGGTGGCGAAGCCAGAGAGGATAAACACTACCGGGAGCATCGAACATGGTGTTTACCTCATGTAATAGAACCCTTACATCCTCTTTATGATCAGATAAGGCCTTTTCAAGTTTCTGCATAACAAAAGGAAACAATTGAGGTAATTGAGCTACTCAACCAAAAGCTAAGAACAAACTCATCCAAATGTACGAACAAACCTCAACACGCTCATCCTCATGCATTGTCTTCCCATGGGAGTCCGACAAGTGCTCTGTGAGACAGACAAAAATCAGGAGAAACCCGAGCCGAGGTACGTGTGATGACATGGGAAAATATGCTACTGATAAAAAAAAATATAGATATGCAGTCGCAGTTGGATTAATTCCAAAACCAATTGATTTACAGAGCTGGCAAGAAGCAATTAAATCCTGACGACAACACTTGGAGCGCATTTGCTCATGTAAATAGCAGCAAGCAAGTAAATTGTGCAGCTGTACATTAAATCTATTTGCACATTGCATTTGACAGCCTGCATGCTTTTTCTCTTTGTATATACACACCAAACGGAGAAACAGATTGGAGCACAAGAGGCAATAAGTTAGTGTTTGCGCTACAACAGAAAAATGTTAAACCAATTCATCTGCAAGAGTTCGGTTCTAAGGGAAAGAAAAACAATGTCCTGATCCTTGAAGAGTTCCAATGGGAGAATAAGTGGGTCGATGCTGCTTGTGAAGCTGTCCATCAAGGAGCTGCAGATCTTACTTGGTCTCATGTAGATGATGCTGTTGGTGCAAGTCAAGGGCTTTGAGGGCGTAATTTGCCAAGGCTGCTGCTGCTCGTGGTAGAAAGACTACCCCTGCATCAAGGAAAAGAAGTAATCCTCCTAGGACAGTCCCACCTGCACCAACCCATGAACAAGCCCTTGACCGTGAAGATGAAGATTTCGATGAACAAGATGTTAAGGAGGCTGAATCTGAATATGAAGATGACGCGATGGACAAGGATGAGGAGGATGGGGGAGATGGAAGTGGAAGTGGAGGGGCCTTCCATGTGTATGAAGACTCTTACTTTAGAATTGTGAGATGGAAGTGTTTCTGTTATGAACTACTTTTATTTCAGATTGAGACTTGAGACCTTCTTTAATTATCTATTGTGTGATATAATAGGCAGCTACCTTGAGAACTTGTTTAATTAGTTGTTTTTCTGGTTTAGTTACTTACTTCCCTGCCATATGAATGCTGGTTGTTGTGGTTTACAAGTTACAAGTAATTTCAAGATGTATTTCAGTATTTTACAACTTCCTTTATAGGTTTGCAGGGTGCTGCTGCATGCAAAGGGTCAAGAAGAAGCTAAGAATCAGTTACATATGGAAAAGTAAGTGATTTCTGCATTATATTCTCTTTCTGCACTTCAAATGCTATATTTTTAGAGAAAAGGTCGCCCCTTTTTCATTCAACGAACAAAACGAACACAGTCAGTTATAGCGTACCGTCCAGGTCTCCATCCAGGTTCTCACTTCAAATATCACAGGGGAACAAAACTTCAAATGCTATATTTTCATGTACATTATATACTAGTCGTCCTGATCGGACCCAGGGGACCTGGACGATCGACCTGATCAGCCGATTAATCAAGCAAATCGACTGATCTGCTGTCCCCTGTTGACCGAAATCGATCAACCGACTTGAAAACGTGGACTGCCAAAACCCTCCCAAACCCCCGAAACTGGGTCAACATCCAAATCAAGCAAATATCAAGTCATACTAAACCCAACCGACCGAATCGCATAGGCGAGACAAGTACGCGCGTGCTGAGGAATGGAAAGGTGGAGCGCGGGGGAGGACTCACCTTGCCGCTGCTGGAGAGGAGGCGCCGCGGCCCCAGCGCAGCCGCCCCTCACGCGAGAGAGCATTCCCTTCGCCGCCTTCGCAGCTGCTGCCGCCATCGCTCCGACGAGAGACGCCGCAGGCCGAGCCGAGGCGACGGTGGTGCGGACAAGCCGAGGAACAACCCCTCTTTCCCTCTCTCCTCGCTGGACGGGGCTCCCTAGACAACACACCCAGCCACCCAGGTGCTGTGTGTAGCACCTGGGGCACTCGGCCCACTTAGGCCCATTAGAGGAAACTTGTGGCCCAGGTCGACATGTTCCAACTTTTTCCAATTGTTTCAAGTTGTGCTAAAAAAATGTGCTAAAAAAAATTGTTTCAAGTATTTTTCGGAAATGTTCCATCCTTCTGCTCCGATTGTTCCAGCCCGTTGTGCCGACTGTTCCAGACCGTTTAGCCGAATGTTCCAGAAAGTTTCGCCGAATGTTCCAGCCCGTTGCACCGATTATTCCAGACGTTTAGCCGATTTGTTTAACCGATTGTTTCGCCGGCGTGGCTCGGCGGGGCGTTGCAAAGGCACAGGCAGCGCTGCGGCACGCGGCGACCGCGGCGGCCAAAGGCAGGTGGGGGCGCGCTGAGGGCAGGCGGCGGTGAGGGGCATGGTCAGTCGGGGAAGGATGAAGGTGGAAGAAAACTATGAGTCAATTGAATTTTGATTTGCACAAATCTCAATATTAGGTATCCAGGTGCTTCTAGCACTCGAGTGCTGTATATAGGGACTCCTCGCTGGTCGGGTGGGCCGGACCACGTCGTGGAAAAATGGGCCTGTGGCTGGAAGCGTCCCGGTTAGATGGATTCCTACAGTGTTGTGGTCGTCTTCGACTTCCTCTGCACGTCAATCTGCAAAGCAGTTGCACCGGTAGTTTTCCTTCGACATTTGTTACTCCCTCCGTCCAGAAATATAGTGTACATCTAGTTTTGTCCTAAGTCAAACTTTTTGAACTTTGATCAATAATATCTAAAAAAACGTAAAAATTGACAACATGAAAATGCTTTTACTAGATTCATCGTGAAATGAACTTTCATAATATATACATATCTTACTTTGAAATAATATATATTTTTAGATATTATTGATCAAAGTTTAAAAAATTTGACTTAGGACAAAACTAGATGTACACTATATTTGAGGGAGTACGTTCATTTTGAAGTGCACGCATGAGCAGTTTTGGTGTGGCTTGAGATCAAAGACGCTCCGATGTAGGTGTCTGGTCTGGTTGGCAGCATGCCTTGACTCTCCAAAGTGAGCTTGTGCGTCTCTTGCAGCCGAAAGTCCAGAGTTTCCGTCTCTTGGTTGTGTGCTTTTCCTTGCATTCTTGGACAGTCCGATATAAATCCAGCGACAAGAGTTCATATACTCGAGCACAGCATATGTTCTGCACATGTAGCCCGCACTGAGTTGGACAGGGCTTAGAATGCCCTGTCAAATTTGACAAGAGGAACCACACAAGAATCAGGATGATAATGATGCATAGCAGTTGTAAATAATCCTTCCATCGTCTCATTATTCAGAAGAGGCGCCAGCGTACAATTACAAATAATTTACTTAGCCCAGGATCTCAATGCCCCGACTATTTCAGATAACAAGGGAGAACCCACATAAGACCACACAGACCGTCTTGGCGATTCAAAGGTCCTCTGTTTCAGCAGCCATTATTGGGTGATCAAATGAGGCGTGTATGTACAATTCGGTATAGAATGTAGTAAATGTAGGGACAATAGATAAAGAGAACAATGTGAGAAACAACCACAGTCCACAGTGGGCACTTGTGCTAAGGAAAATACAGAGGATTGTTATCCATCACACCGGGCTTCCTTCCAAGACGATAACCTCATGATAACCTGTAGAGAGGATAAATTTCTGTTAATCATTGTTTTGGTACAAGTTACAGAATAATCATTGCCCTGGTACAAGATACTGCTTAAACTAGATATTCAAAGTATTTTTCCATGGACTGTAGGAACAAGTCATGTAGCAGTTGCTCCTAATATTGGCCAAATGATTACCGTATCATTTTTATACAATAACTCCACACTGAACGTTGGGGCCAAAGATGGTGGTGCTATCGTTTAAATGGGTGTCTTTCTTTGTTATCATTTTATACAAAAATAAACTTGTGCTAAAAGCAATTCAATGAGTGAACAGAAGAAAGAGTAGAGCTGGCACCATCCTTATGCTGTTGCTGCTATCAACAAACAAAATAGAAAACAGTATCTGTTGTGAACCAGCCACACAAAAGGCATATAATCAAAATAGTCGAGCTCTAAAAGCAATAATGGTTTTCTTAGCTGATGGTCCACCATAGCTACATGCCTACATGGGCAAGCTTTCAAGTGACTAATGTTGCTAAAAGAAAAGTGGATATTAAATAAGACAACTGACAGCATATACAAACCCAATTTGTTGCTACTAGAGAATGAATTTGCAAAATATCAGATAATGAGCCACACACGGTTTGCTAAATCAAAGAGCATTCAGTTGGACCTGCCAACTATATTGCCTAGTTTTCTTGGAGATGAAAAATATCTTAATCATTTCTATCTCAGAAATTTGATTCTTGTTAATCTTTCATAGTAAATTCACATGGTGAACATCATGATTTACCTCAAGGAAGAAAACAGCTTGCGAACTGCTTCAAAGATTTCATCTGCAGTTCCCGTTGCATTTATCTGCATGCAATGGAACAATTGTAATCATAATAGTACGGGCTCAAGATGACACACAGAGTCACAGAGAACATTTTTTCCTTTTTCCCACAATTAATCACATAGTGTATGGGGGTAATAACCCCTGACCAATCATTTTATGGCTGCTCTCTAATCTCTATATCAAATCAATAAGTACATCTCAATTCTGTTCCACCAAACCATGGAAAACAGGGCTCTTATAATAATATCAACTTGAGTACAGGGAAATAACAGCATATCAATTAAAAACCAGAGGGA
>JAAXCT010002269.1:0-84478 GCA_012490785.1 Eragrostis nindensis | reverse complement strand
CATATTCAGGTCAGCAGGTAATCATATTGTACAGATAAAGGACATTTGTCGCAAATAAGAATTAATTATTACTTTATTAGATGGATATTGTAATATACGTGGTACATGTATTAGTGCATATTGTACTCTAGTAATTGTATTAGAAAATGGGCTGGTATCACAGGCAAAATAACAAAAGCTTCAGATCTTGGGTGTGTGTAACAACCAACAGAATAGCATTCGTCGGACAGCCTGTTGCTCAACCTGCAAATTGAAGTAAAGTCACCTATGCATCCATGTATCAATATATTTTCAGATCATTATACCAAGGTAAATGAATTGTTGATGCCATCTGAAGCAGAAAAAGTAAAAAAAAAAAAAAATTGTATATGTGACAATAAAATTCTATTGTTATGTTTTATCTTCCTGGTTTCACAACAAAATGGCAGATCTCTAGTTCCACGACCTGAATGGCAAAGACAATTCAGTGAGTGCAAACGAACACAGACATACCTAAGAAACGTATAGGTACACGATAGCAGGCTCTACTTAATGTATCATGAATACAGATGTATACATACTGATACTAAGACAAATCAATCATGGAAATTCGACAAATAAGACTAACTGGCCCTGGAGGCCAAAAGAGTACGCCAGAAGCTGGGTATAATGCGTTGTGATTTACTCAGGCACCTGCTATTTCACATGGTTGCGATGTCTTGAAACATGGATTTAAGTTTGATCTTACCCAGGAGCCAGCTATCTCACATGGTTGTGACATTTCAAAATATATTGTTCATATAGAGCCTGTCATATTTATTTTTCCTAATTACTTCTGGTTATGTAATACGCACCAAACTGAGTGGGACATGGATCTGTAGCTTTTTGATCCATACTTGAGGTTCCGGCATCATTTGTAAAAGCACTCATGGTCGCCGGTGATGACGTATCACCAGGCATAAACATAAGGGTACGTTTGGCCTTTCTCCGAGATGGAAGGTGAAATGTTGACACAAAAGTGTCTATCTCAGAGGCTGGCATGGAGGTCTCTGTTTGATCTGGTTGTTTATCAATGGGAATAAGATATTTAAAAACAAAGTGGTTTCCAACCAGGTGTCATAGCTTGTAAAGCATCACATACATACCGTGTGTCTCATCTGCAGAAATAACTTTTCGTTTTCGATTTGGTTGACTCATGGCCTTCTGAATTAGGTATAAAGTTGGCAGCTGACAGTATGGACGGGAGTGCACCCCTGAAGTACATTAAGAGAGGAGGTTATCTCATAGCCCCATGAATAAGACAGCAACCATCGTATTATTCAACCATTCCCATTGCTCATAGGTTTTTACAAATGTCTGGGGTAGCTGTTTTGTCAATTATGGATATTGCTGACACCAAACTTATAAGGATACTTATCTATATTTCTGACATGCACCACACTAAATTGATATGATCCGAGATGAGCATGAGCAGGTCGTGCATAAATATTTAAAAGGATGTGTGGCATAAATGGTTAACTTTCAGCACATTGCATTACAACAAATGTTAACCAAGAGAATACTACACATTAATATGGAAAACATAAGAATGGAAGAGAAAGAAAGAACCTGAGAAGAGCTTAGTTGGAACTCTTTACCGGGATCATAGGGGCTATGCTCCCCTCTCTCTGTCTCAGTCCCAGCCAACGGCATAGCAACACCTACTCTTCCTTCTGATGCAGCCTTCCTTGATCCATATTTTGGCTTCCTCGTTTATTGATTGCTTGCAATCGCCACAACACCATTGAGTGAGCGTCATAGAATCCTCAAGGCGTGAAGTAGAAGTTCTTCGAACCTTGATTGTGTGTGTTCGAGTGGAAGAGTCAAAGGGCACCACTACTGAGGATCTCCCCCCTTATCTTAGAAGGGTCGTCTGAGGGTTCGCCGCCTTTCTCTCTGTTACTGCTTTTCTCTCCTTCACTCCGCTCCGCTGGCTTGTCGGTCAAAATGCACCTTCTCGTGTTTCTAGGGAAAGACTCAAAACCTTTTCTGATTTACTTTGATTCTTTCTTATGAGCTGTGAAACGGCTTAAGCACGAACAAATTTCTTTTGGGATCTATGGAAGATGTACAAACAACGTCAGCACCACAAAAGCATGGTTGGCCGGTAACGAACGTACTGTACCTGGAATGTTATTTTCCGACTTCACCGATACAGAGCTCTGCGATTGCCTCTAGTCCAGCTTTGCTTCCTCTCAACGAAAGGAACTGGATGAAGCTCAAGACAGTAAAGCAATTCACGGGCTTGGCACTGGTAAAAGACAGTTCAAGGTCTAAACAAAAATCCGATGGAGCTAAATACACCTAAAGAACAACAGAGTTATGCCCAGTACTGGTTGCCAGGAGATCGCTGCATGAAGAGGAAAAAAACAGAATCGGGACTAATTAATGGTATGAAAGGGAATAGCAAAACTAATGTAGTAAGCAGCAAAATCGACATCTGAGGGCTCACCGTGAGCCAGCGGGGATGGAGCCGGGCGTGGACACTCCTGATCTTTTGCACGGGCGCGGCACGCGGGAGAAATCAGGGCAGTGGATGCGCGGGACGATTGGCGGCAGGCCACCGTGAGTCCGCAGAGATGGAGCCGCCTCCGCCGCAGCGCAAGGAGGAAGGTTCTTCGGCTCCTCGCAAGTCGGCGGCGTGGAGCATTCCAGGAAGAATCGGGAGAAGAGGAATGGACGGGGAATGGGATGGAGCTGGATGCTTCTAGAACCCAGAGGCTCGCTGCACGGGTGCGATGGGAGCCTGGTTAGAAAATCTGCATCAGAACAGTGTAACAGTAACAGCATAGGACCCATCTATATATAGAGAAAGATAGATTATGATACAACATCTCCAAGTGTCTCTGTAAAACAAGTTGACTAGTAAAAAATAGCAAAACTGAGATAAAAACGTGATCCAACAGTCTCTCTAAAATCGTCTCCTCGCTATCTAGCTCGGTATCCAGCACTCTCCGCTAGCCATCTTTCGCGAGCCCCCTCCGCTCGCCATCCCCTCCCGCGCGCTTCGTCCTCCTCCATCGCGCCCAGCCCGCCCTCCCGCGCGCCCTACCCGCCCCAGCCCCTCCCCTGCCGGGGCCGCCCGTCCCCCGCGGCGCCTCCCCCGCCGCGTCCGCGCGTACCTCGAGGTCCCCGAGCAGTGCCCCGTCCCCGCCGCGTCTGCGAGGGCCTTGAGCTCCCTGAGCAGCGTCCGCGTCCGAGAGCCACCGCGTCGCCTTCGTCGTTAACCATCGCAGCTTACGAGCTGGGTTCACTCGTCGTCAACGCTCACGTGCCGCTCAAGCAGTCAGGCGCTCAGCTCTCAGCTGCGCGACGGCTTCCTCGCCGTTCCGCTCCCAAATCACGTGATGAGCAGCGGCTCGGACATCGTCCACAGCGGCGGGTGCCACTGTCTGCGCGTGCGGTGGCAGGTCGAGGCCCCGGCGAGCGTGGTCGCGTGGATCTGCAACTGCTCTGCTCCATGCACGGGAACACCCACTTCGTCGTCCCCGCCAGGAGGCTTGTGTTGCGTCACGAGGTTCAGGAAAGATCCAGGAATCAAGAAAAATAATAGAGCAGTTCCAAGGACCAAGAAGCAATTCAAGGGATCGAATGACGATTTGATGCAATCTGTGAACCGGACATCTCAAGCTAGTTCAGAGAGACCTCAATACTCACAAATTGTTTGGATTCAGGCAGGCTCCTGGCGTGAGACTCGAGCATCAGTGGAGCACGACGGCGCAAGGGACAAAGGCAAGCACGAAGTCCCGCGAGCGGGGCCGTGGAGAAGCAGGCCGGAGAAGAAAGGAAGAAGAAGAAGAAAGGATTTAGAGAGGCTGTTGGGTTTCATTTTGCTAGCTATTTTGTTTTACATAATAGCTAAATCAGGATTTTGGCTATTCATTTTTACCGAGTCTCTTGGAGATGCTCTTCTAATTTTTGTGTAGATGCATGTGCACCCACAAGCTACTATGTAGCTTCGCCAGTGGATGGTGGGCCCGTGAAGCCTACATGTGCGCTCGCGTATTTCTTCGTAGTGCACCACGTGCCACGACGCGCGGCAAATGAAATCACTCATGAAAAATTACTTGACTGTGGCCCCATGATGCTTGACATGTGGGCCCGCGGAGAACTTCATGGTAGGCAATGTGTCATTTTACGCGGTAAAACGAAATTAGTGACGAAAATGGTTTGACCGTGGGCCCTCTCTTGCTGATTAGGATGCCACGTAGGCCCAAAGGCCCGTGGAGTGGGGTTTATGACGAACAATGTGGGTCCTCGTTGGTCGCCGTACTTGCAACTGTATTTTTAGTGACGAAAGCGGCCACCCGAAACAGTCAACGGGTGGCACCGAACGATACTGTTCACGAGTTGCGTCACTAAATCATCTTGAGTTATGCGGTTTTTTAACACAAATATGGCCTGCTAGTGACGAAACATGAAAAACGCCACAAAGTTGGCGGAAAACGGGGAAAAACCCTAAAAGAGTGACGGATGAATAATAATTTTGTCATAAATCTATACATCTGCACTAGTGTCTCCTGCTGCGTCTGCACTAACAGGCACCAATCTACGTAAATGACCACTTTCGGCTCTTGTAATGAACTCGTAATCTCTAAGGTTAGGTGTTCATGTTTAAGGCTAGGATATGATCCTGTTTAGGGCGAATTGAAGTTCTAACAGTCGCTTCGGCCACATCTCCTCGAGCTCATCGAGGTCGCCTCTTTGCCGCATTCCTCGAGCTCCCGCCGCCACCGCGCTAGTTGAGCTCGTCCCACCGCGGCACCACACTAGAACAGATATGCTGATTAATGACGATTTTAAGGTGTCACCGACCGCTGCTAGTGACGAAATTTTCGTCATAAATCGCGACTTATGACCTTTTAGCGTCCGTCAGCAGTCGAGCGTGGTAAGTCGTGATTTATGACCTTTCTAACTGTTCAGCAGTCGAGCAAGGTTATCATACGGTACTTCGTATACGTATACGCCACGATGGCAGGATGACATGGCGTCCAACGTGGCAACGTTGCCACATCAGCATGATGACGTCTCTGATACACGTGTCAACTTTCTGTTGGTTTACATGTCATTTTTCTATTGGTCCACGTGTCGTTTTTAGTTCATGTGCCTTTTTTCGAGAGTCCACGTGTCACTCTTCTATTGGCCCACATGTCTTTATTTCAAGAGTCCACGTGTCGCTCTTCTATTGGGCCACGTGTTCTTTCGGGAGGTCCACGTGCCTTTTTTTTACTGGTCCATGTGTCATTTGTCTAGTGGCACATGTGTCCTTTCCCAATTGGCACACGTGTCATGCTCTCAGTGGTCCACGTGTCACTCTGATTGATCCACGTGGCTTTGCCTTATTGCTCCACATTTCAGTTGTCGATATCTTCACCTAGCACATAAATGGCCTTATGCGGGCCCATTTGAGGTACAACTATTTCGTCACAAATCATATCAGGTTGGATCGTGACAAGCATATGCCAAATTTATCTTGTTAAATACATAGATGAGTCAGTTATACATAATATCGCAGTTCACATTTCGTACAGATCATAAAATGATGCCGGACTACAAGATGGTGACCCACGAACACAGAGTTCAGTAATCACACCAAACCAATCAGACTAGAAAATCATTCAGGTGTTAGAGATGAAGGATACACCTGACCTTCCCCTTCAAAATTAGACATAAGAGAGGCAAGCGATCATGCTTGCCTTTTGTGCTGATTCTTTCCTCAAGTGCTCTAACTAGGCTTCCACAGTGCTGTTTGAGTCTCTCGCTTCTTCCGCTTGCTTCCGCAAGGCATCAATCTCCCTCCTCTGTTGTTCAACTATTTGTTCAACTTGTAGACTTTCAGATTTCTCGCGCTCAAGTTTAGCCATCAGTGCTTCCAACCGGGAACAAACGGGAACTCTGATGTTTTTTCTTTGCTTGTAGGCCCACAACTTCAAGAAAGGTACTTGCTCGAACAACTTCACGAACAGCACGACCAGGAGAGATCGGTTTCTCTCCCTCTTATACAGGTTCTTCCATCATCGCTTCCATATCATCCTAGCAAAACCAGGGTGTCAGGTCAAATTTCCATCTTGTTCACAGATTTTTCAAGTGCAGGACATGCATAAGAGGACACAACAAGGAAACAAGCACTTACAAGAGCTTTCTGAACTGTCTTACTAACAGAACCAGTTTTCCGTGATGAATGAAACTCCCTGAACAGGTCCACCATAGTGGGCTCTTCATCCTTGAATTTATCTCTCTAAAATCATGTGCAAAGAAATGTCTAATCAGGATTTGATCAGAAGAAATCAAAGGAGTCGATTGACTATTTCCTTACCAAGGCATGGGCCTATGCAGCATAGCACCGGGAGCCTGTGCGCTGTTGCATCCGGACTTTCTCACGGTTTCGCTGGTTTGCAAGACACGTTTCCTGCAGAAAGCACATTTCTGTGAGTGATAAAAAAAATGCAATGTTTCTAAAGTCCAACATCACTTAAGCGTTGCTGTGCAATGAACAAATTTAATTAAGAGTAACACAAGTAGTATAACATAACACTTAAGTCTATAACACTCCAGTAGAGCAGAACAAAGTACGGGTACAACATAGTAATTGTATGTCTACTCTAAAACCAGATGGCATCCTGAATCAACTGTTTAACATTATGTTGACTGACAAGGAACGAGGCGCTTTGAAGTTCTGCCATACCTTGTGCTGTGGGTTTGACCACAACTTCAGAAGTTCTGCCCATTGATTGTCATCCATCAATGACACAGGTAATGTGGTAATCCGTTGACTCGCCGGTACATTATCGAAGTACTTCTTCTTCAACTTATATCTCATTTGACGCTGGCCGAATTTCAGCATGTCAGCACAAGCTGAAATCACTGGTTTGCCGTGGTGTCCATGGAAAATTGGACCTAGTACAGAGGAAATCAAAGTTATTCCCAAAATAGAATCAAAAGATCGGGCACCCGTGAGCTTATCAGGTTTGGTACAGCAAATCAAATAGAATTTCCCTCCAGTGTTGACCAGGAGATGATATACTTACGAAAACTTTTTTGGTGTAGTTAGAAATATGATCTTGCTCATGCTGCAACTTGTTCCAGTGAGGAAGGACTGGTATGTGCCGCCACAGTACGATGCGGCCTCAGTTGCAAGCTTTGCAGCTTGCATTGGTACTTCAGGCCGTTTCTTTCCTTCCGAAATGCGGATTGGCAACTTCATGCACATTTCTTCGTTGATCCTTTCCAGTTCCTTCCCAGCTCTTCCTGGGCCCTTTAGAGTAGTTTTGATTCCTTCCTCTAACAAATTGCAATAACGTGTTAGTCATTAAGTGGCTATCAGCAATAGAGTAAATAATATCTATCAATAACAAGGGAAATCCTTGCCGTCATCATGCACTTGGCTCCTATCCTCTTATGTTTCTTCGATAGGCTTTACATCGGACAATTCCCTTGCCCGCTGCCTAGTTATTCTTGTGACTTCTTGAGGAGGCGGCAACACTCTTTTGGAACCTCTTTCGCCTGTAACAGGACTGTCTGCGTCGTGCGTTGACCTCTTCTGCCCTCTCTCCTTAGGATCTTGTAAGGCCTCAATGGGAAAAATGGAACACAAATTAGCTATGCAATGTCTACAGTATTAAGAAGTAACTGTTCTTATGCGTGTAGTGGTTCTTATGCGTGTAACGGTATTAAGGCCTCCATGTGAAGTGGTTCTTATGCGTGTAATTATATTTCAACAATTCCGCAAACGCACGGAACTCCATTGGAGCACTTCACCTTGGAGTATTCTAAGGTTATCGTATTTATATTTCTGCAGGGAAGTAGAGTAGAAGGAAGGTAAAATAATAACATAGCAATGATCTTGTTGTAGAAAATAACAATCAACTATACTTGAGACGGGGTTAAGATTGGCATGATATATGGGTGGCATCATCCAGTGATCTAAATAAATAAAAGACACGTAGTATACATTTGGGAGGATGTTGACGGTCCTTAAAGCAAGAAATTTACCGTCAAATACCTGCAAAAATGAAGTCAAAGTAATCACCAAACATAGAAGTAGGACTCAAAACTAACGAATTCCATGAGTCTTGGTAAATTTGTAAGTGCAGGTGCATTTCATATGAAAATGGGGAAAAAGAGGCACAAAACATGGACTTCACATTCATCGTATTTTCCCCAGAATGAAGATATCACTCCAAAGCCCAAAAACAAGAGCAAAAGGCCTCAAGTCCACGCAGAGGAAGTGGATTGGACCAGGAGACAACCCAGGGCAGGGAAGAGAGAAGGCTGAGGCCCAGTGGGCCCCACCCCAGGTCGGCCGACCTGGGTTAGGGGGTCGACAGACGCCCTATGGTGGCCCCACTGGCCCATCTTTCTATGGGGGTTCCCCACCGACGTACCAAGGTCGGTTCTGCCTGCAATCAATGCCATCAATGCCGGGAACCACCTCAATTCCACCGCCTTTGGAGGCTATAAATAAAGGGGTACCCCCCTCCTCTCAACACAACACACAAGACACACAAGAGAAGAGCTCCACTCTCATTCTAGGCCAAGGGCCTCTTGTATAGTAGTAGAGTAGGGGAGTGGGCAGGGGAGAAGAGAGGGGTAGTCCTCCCTTTGTGAGGACTTAGCTCAAATCTTGTACTTTCGCAGATATTTTCTTATTAATAGTTCATCGTTCGTCGTTCATTCATAGTTCGATCGTCGTTCTTATTCATAAGTTAGTATTCGTGGTGATATTGATCTAGCAACCATTATTTACTAGTCGTTATTGTTGTTGTACTTGTTTACAGGATCATCGCTCCGCAAGGAGTGCTCTAGCCTTCTGAATCAGTACCAGGACCGCGGTTAGAGTAGTAATCGACGGCATAGACGTGTTGTCTAGGCTAGAGGTTACCTTTGTTTGCAGCGTGCCCCACGGTTTGTAGCGGTAGGCGGCAGGTGGTGACAGCCCTGTCTGTCCCTTGTAATCCTCCACGTTTGGGTTCGTCGTAGAGCTACAGGCTGGCGGGACTTGGCAGACCAGGTCTATACCAGTGCCTGAAGTAGACAAGTAGAGCTTGAGTGCGTCTATCCTAAGGGATAACTAGATCTTTATTCATCCTCTCAATCCTACACTATTATCATTCTTGCTGGTCCTTGGGTAAAACTAACCTTGCTGCAGGATACCTCCGTTCCTTGGGGAAAACAAATACGATACCTTGGAATACTCCCGGGTGAAGTGCTACAATGGTATTCCGTGTTTTTGCGGATTTATTCATGACGTAAGAAATACCAACGGAGGACAACGAGATAGAGTTAAGGTTTCCTATGTGTTTATCTTCTATTGACCTTTTCTAGCATTTATTTCTACAAAGATTATCTATTCTAGCTAAGCTCACACACATACAAGTCATGTCATTTCGGGGCACGATTGTGCCAAGGCTAATGAATCGATGCTGCTAGTTCACCTTGGGAATCCAACTGCTATTGAGAACCCTGCCTGTCCAACCCGGATGTGGTGGATTACAGAGACCGGTGTGGCTGTCACATATACTCGCGGCTACCATCCTCTGGGGTTGGGTGCCAAACGTGCATATATAGGCTAAGCTCTAAACGCCACGCTTACAACCCACCTAGAAGAACTACTCTTGATCAACGGAATAGTAATATCTAATAATTGAGCATAGATTTCACCAAGCGCGGACGCCATCTCCGACGGAGGAACTCTCTCGTACTCTTTAGACAATAATCACGAATCCCACAACAAGACTCATACGAGCACTTACTTAACTAAAACAAACTAAATAGAAAACAAATACTAAAAGAAATAAAAAAGATAAAACTAAATATATAAATAAAGAAAATAATTTTACTAGAGTTAAGATACAAGAACTATTCCGAAACTCCGCGAAGAACCTTCCGGAAGCTCGAGTGAGCTCTCACTCTACTATACTCTACTCTAACTCCCAAAGTAACTACTAAACAAGAAATGAAATGATCACTTAGATGAGGTGCGAGGATCTCCACTGCCGGCCGGGGGTATTTATAGCCTCTACAGGAGCTTTATAGCTCGAGGTTGAGTGGCGGGGCCACAAAGGCAGACCGACCGGCCAAGTAGGGAGTCCGGCCGACCGCCCATTGTGGCAGTTCGCCACCGCCTTGATCCTGGATGAACACAAGTGCTCAAACTCTCGCAGATGGTGATACGGATTTTCTTGGTCAAGTCCAGAGAAGGGTAGTTCCCGTACCATGGTTATAATGGCAGGTGGAGTTGATAGCCAGATGAGGAAATAGGTTTTGAAGATAATGGTGGCTCAAAGAACTCTCCCCTAGGACAGAGAATGATTGGATTGTAGGTTCTGGCTCCATGATAAATGCTTTTGGTATTTTCTTTTTAAGTGGATAGGAAATGATGGGGAAATGATAGGAAGGAAAGATGGTGGAAGTTTGAGGATGGGTAAAGGAAATGGAATAAAAGAAAAAGGATATAGTACGAGGACCGACTAGGTTCAAAGACAAAAACAACAACCGTTCCCCGGCAACGGCGCCAGAAATGCTTGTTGGTAGTTCTTGACGTCACAGATAAATCCACAAGCGTACGGAGAATACCGTTGTAGCACTTCACCCATGAGTATTCAAGGGTATCGTTATTTATATTTTCCCAAAGGAATGGAGTGTGATTATCTTCTTGTCTAGCTAGTCCAAGGACACGAAGAAGGATGGTAGGGTTGGGTAGAGAGGATTCCTATGGATGAGGTTCTTAGCGAAAGATAAATCCGATCTCTACTTGCTTACTTCAGGAGCTGGCTTAGACCTGGTCTGCCAAGTCACTCCGGCCAATTGCTCTACTACGTACCCGAACTTGGAGGATTACGAAGGAAGGATAGGGCTGTCACCACCTACCGCCTACCTCTACAAACCGTGGAGCACGCAGCAAACAAAGGTAACCTAGAACCTAGACACGACGTCTAAGCTATTGATTACTATCTTAACCTGGGCGAAAGGTAAGACACTCTAGAACAGAGCGATGATCCCGTAACCAAGTAAAGAAAGAACTTAACCTAGATAAGAAGCACACTATCCAATAGGAGATCGAGAATACTTACTTGTGTATAAGATGAACGAACGATGAACGAACGACGAACGATGAACGAACGACGAACGAACGATGAACGATCATGCATCGACTACTTAGAATTGTTTAAGACCTAGTCCAGTTCTTTGTTACGGTTAGTTGACTTGTCCTAGCCGCAACCTGGTATGCCGATTGCTGATGTCGATTCCCTGTTTGATCTGGTTATTCGAGTTACTGTTGAACGAGTTAAGATTGATTGAATCTATCTCTGCCGATTGTGTGGTACAATTTGATCTAGTCATGTGCCATATCGCCTAGTTTGACTTGTCCTAGGAGAAGCAATAAGCAGTTTGTCGAGTCAATTAATCTTATTAGTTTAATAGTTCTTTCGGGGTGTTTAGCCAATTGGTTACCACGTTCAAATCTATGCTTGCGTGCTAATTTAATACTCTATTGTTCTTGTCCAAGTAGAGGTTTGAACCTTATTTATTGATGCCGATTTACTGCACTGTAGTATTTGCCGATAGGTACTTGTCGATTACATTTGTGTTGTCAATTGCCGATTGCTGATTTTGATGCATGTTTTACTTTAGTTATCGTGCGAGTATTTACTATTGCGAACATGCCGATTCGTTTTTAGCCGACAGCCGAGCATTTATTATAATCTTTTTATTAATTACTCACATCGGCTGTGATTACACATCGGCCTGTCCGGGGCCGATAGCCCAGGAATTTTACATGCTTTCTTGTCTTTGTCGATTTGCAGGGAAAATCGACTGGCACGCTCCGGAATTCATCGCGCTCCAAGTTTGGTCCTGAACAGAGTCAAGCAAATCTCTCAGGCCGCGTGTGTGAAGCAGTGGAAGTAACATTTTACTGCCAACACACTTTTTGGCACGCCCAGTGGGACAGATCAAGTTTTCAGAATCAGATGGCGTTCGTTCAGGCTATTGCTGATGATGGTTCTTTGCTCATTGACGGTAAAGGTCAGCAGGTCTGGATTCTCGCACCAATTGTTCGAGATAGCAAAGACTCTTCTGAGATAACTGGCAACAATGAGATGATCGCTTGGGAGAAGATGTCTTTGGATCAGAAAAAGCAATATCAGAGTTATCTGCTCGAGTGTCAGATAAAATACTTTGAAATGATCAAGATGACACGTGGCAAAGTTACATCAAAGTCAGCCATACCAGTAGTGTTAAGGCCAGAGGAATTGGTCGCACTGAAAGCTGAGAAATTGCCGGATCGAGCTTTGCTAGATGAAGTTGTGAATGCTGCGGTTCACAGTGCTTTTTCTTTAATCAATCAGGAGTGCTTGTCAACGCTGTGTACAACATGATCAAGGCAGTTGCTGATGGAACCATACAGATTGAGCCTGGATTTGTGGGGCCATCATTTACTTCACCAGCTACTACGCCAATGCGCCCTGCGCATCCTGGTGGTCAACCCACAACTCAAGATGAGTCAAGTGCTGGTCAGCAAAAGCAACCATATGGTATGTGTGACACCCCATGTAGTTACAGCCAAACCTGCAGAAAATACTTCCCAAATTGAATTCAACTCACTTCAATTCAAATCTGAATTTAAAAGAAATTGCTCAAATAATTCTCAAACTCAAGCTTGTGAAACAACTCAAACTTTTCAATAACAACTTGACCCAACCGAAAATTCTTGTGCAAGCATATCAGAAAATATAATTTTTGAGAATTTTCAAGATTTTAAAAATTATGGAAGACCCTCTAAAAATTCAGTGAAGTGAGCACAAACTGCTGCATTACTGAATTTTTATTTCAAATTCTGGAGCTCAAAACTGCATCTACCCAAAAGGAAAGTTGGAGCTGGATGTTTGTTCTTCACTCCCAGAATTTTTCGTAATTTTTGGGAGGCTGGAAGTACTGATTTTAATTCGTGCAAAACAGCTGGACCAAAATTCACGAAAAATGAAAAACTCGTCGGGCCCGCTGTCCCCACCTCCTCCTTCACCGATTGGCCTTCACCGGCGGTGGACGCGCCAGCACCGCCCGTACGCCGCGCCTCCCTCACTCCCAATCTCGGACAGCCGCCTTATAAAGCGAAGCTCCTCCCCGGGCAGCCAAACCCTAGCCCGAGCCATCCATCCCCATTTGCGCCGCCATCTCCTCGCAAAGCCGCCGCTTCAGCTCGCCGTCCGCCGCTGCTGCTCGGTCCCGAGCGAGTGCGAGCAGCTCCGTTGTTGCGCAGGGGAATGGGCTAGCTCCCTCGGGTCGCCGCTCTCTCCGTGATGCGCTGCAGCCCCAGATCGATGCGGCTCTTAACCATGGCACGAGGTTGAGCTCCCTCGACCTCGCCGTGCGATTTTCCCTCTCCGGTGAGCTTCTTTGCAATTCCTTGCAACCTGAGCAGCTCCGTGTGTACACGAGCCTTCCTGACCAGCTCCCTTCTCCTAACAGCAATCAACCACGAAGGGAATCGAGCTTCTTCCGTCGCGTTCGTCACCATCCCGCAGCTCCGCGCCGAGCTCCTAGTTCCCACGCTTCCTGTCGACGAGTCCCTGGACGCCGGGCTAGTGATTGCAAAGGTGATGCTCATTGGCCACTCCCTGTTCACTCTTTCATTCTCTACAGTGCGCACGTCGTCGCCGCAGTTGGCTGAGCCGCTGTGCTCGCCGCCAGCCGTCTCTGATGGTCCTCGTCGAGCTCAAGCCCCTCAAATGGTTGAGAAATCCGACGTAGCTTAGCAACCGTGGAGATGAACCTTACCCTGCTGCTACGGGGGAATGGGACAACCCGCGGACGACGGCGGGGCCGGGTGTCGCGTGGGGGTGGTCCCAATATTTCGCCGGGACAGCTAGATTTCGGCCTTGCGGGGGCTTTGTGAAAGGTTGCCACATGTGGTCTGTTCGCGGGCGCATATGTCGTGTGGTCAGGTTTTCTGCTGCAGGATGTACATCGATGCCGCCGCTCTCAGAAATGAGCACCACTTGTTCACTGAGTCACATCGTAGTGTGATTGTGGATGATGATGATGATATATATGTTTATTGCTTTACTTACTGTATTTACTGTACTATCTACTTGCCTGATTATCTTACTTGCCTGTTTAATTGTTAGTTGCAGAACATGATACTTGGTTAATTACTTAAATTGAGCTAAAACTTGAAAGTAAGGACCAAGTAATTAGTGTCATTTTCGCAACTTTGAGTCGGCCTACCCCTTGTAGCCTTTGCATGCTAGGAGTCGGCTGTAGTTGGCCATGTTGACGGGTAAGTCTTGCTGAGTATTAGTTGCTCAGGGTTTGGCTCTTTATGTTTTTGTACAGGTTTGTCTTGCTTTCACTGTCGCTTTGATGGAGTTCCAGGAGAGATCGTCTCCAGGTCCACATCATAGGGCTTCGATGGGCGGACATGTATCGTCGAGAGTTGTAGTTGTTTTACTTTCAGACTTCCGCTGTTGCTACTTACATGTTTTAAATCATTTGGACTTAATGTAATAACTTAAAGACTTAAATTTTGTGCTTTTTATGTGATGTACTATCTGTGTCCGTTCACCGGCACTTCCGACTCGATCCTGTGAAAAGCGGTTACGCTTCAGCTGGCATCAGCGCCGTGTTGGGGATAGTACAGCACATAAAGGCCTATTTTTGAAAAGCTAACCACGTTTCGGGTGAGGAACGAAAGCCCTATATAAGGATGTTAGAGTATCAGGTGGTAATAGGAGTTGCTTGTTTACTTTTCTGTAACGACGCTCCGACGCCCAGGTAAGAAGGTAAGGACCTGCATGGCTCATGTGGTATTCTGGCCCGAGTCATCGAACTCGTGGAGGTGTTGTTCTGGCCCGAGTCATCGAACTTGTGGAAGTGTTGTTCTGGCCCAAGTCATCGTACTCGTGGGATGTGATGGTATGAGCCATGCATTTCTGATTTATGATGGACGTCACCTATGTAAGTTGCTTGAGGTGACGATGTGTGGTTTCTTGCAGGTACACTAACTCGTGTAGAATACATCTGTCGAGTGCGACTTAGTTGCCACCGCTGTCTACGACCTGCTATATTGGGCACTTTTTTATTTATGAGGACGTGTAGGTCGAGCATGCATGGCATATAAAAGACTTCAACAAATTTCAGCTCACTAAAAGATCTTTCTGACTAAGTAACTTCAAGAAAATATAGCTTTTAAGCCGCTGAGCCAAAATCAATGAACAAACCCTCTTTGAAATGTTTATAAGTTAAACTTGAACACCCCTCAGACTCACCATGTTTTTCCTGATCCAAAATCACCCAAATATGATGACTAAAAATCAGATCTCTTGCTGCCTCATCTGCAATTTCAGAATCTGCCCGCCGGGGCAGAATTAAATCTGCTGTTCTAAAGCCCGCCGTTTCTCTGTTTTCGCTCGAGTGGGTGTTGTAGCATCTCGCTATGATAACCTGCATTTCCGTACCATGTTATGTGTTCTTTTTCTAACATGGATAATCTGTTAACAAAGGGTTGCAACGTTTTCTTTCGTCCTTTTCCGCAGATGGCCGATCTGGACGATTACCCATACGCTCAGCTCGGGGAGGATGGCCTGCTGCACACGGATGGCCTACACCACCCAGGCTTTCCCACGCTGCTCTAGGCAGCGTTGCAGCTGTTTGGCTACCCCGACCCTCTGCGGTACCATGGGCGCGTCTTCCAGGAGTTCGGGCTCGCTTGTTTCTACGTGTGGGTGGACATCCCGCAGCACCCACTGAGACCCGAGTGGGAGCCCTGGAAAATTCAGGTTTGGGCACAAACTTCGGCGACACCTTGTCTGCGGCAGCTCAGCAGGCGCTGATATCCTTCTGCCAGCGGCACGTCGACGAGCTGGGGGGCACGCCGCTGTCGTTGTTTCCCCTTCATGCTCGGAGCCACCCCCGGTACCTGAGCCGTCTGGAGCAGGCTGACAACGGCCGTCTTCCGTACGTTGAGACACAGCTGCCCTTCATGGCTCACAGCCTGTCTGAGTCGTTCGAGGTCCTCCGCATTGCTCACCATGCGGAGAACGGCTTGAGGTTGCGCTTGGAGGCACTGTCCGAGACGATGGATGCCCGAGACGCCACAGTGGCCCAGTTGGAGCATGCTCTGGCCGTGACCACCGCCCAGAGAGACGAGCGCACTGTGCAGCTCGCAGAGCGCACTGACCAGCTTGCAGCTTCGCTAGCCCACTCAGAGGCACTGGCAGAGCAGTTGCAGGTTGCCCACCACCAGATTGTGGGTTTTGAGGAGCAGTTAGCTGAGGCCGCAGCTGAGGCTCCGGCGGAGGAGGCCGTGTCCGCGATGAGCACCGAGGAGATTCCCCACCCGGCTGCGATTCGGGACACCGCTGCCTCTCGTGGCAACGCCGCAGACCCACTCCTCGAGGCGGTGCAGGCGGCACCGTCGGTTATCCTGGTATCTCCTGACGACTGGCCCGCGCTTCGGGAGCGGATGCGTCGTGCAGGGATTGAGGTCGACCAGGTGACGCTTTACCAGCCCCCACGTGCTGGCGACACCTGAGTGCGATAGTTGCTTCAGCAAGATCCATCTAGTATTCTGTATCCAGCAAGTTAGAGTCGTTGGCAGGGCTACTGATGGAACCATGCTATTTGTCCTGTATGAACTCTGTTTCTTTTATGGATGGATCTGTTATGTATAAGCTTGTGTCAGTTGACTTTTATTCGCCTTCCTGCTTTACTTTCTGCCATTTGTATTAACACTGTTTTGCAATGAGCTAATGGTGCTGTTTGTTGGGCAGGATGCCGCCTCGTCGGCCACCACCGCCACCACCGCCCACACTGGCGGAAGTGATGGCGAACCAGACCGAGTTGCTGAGGACGATTGCTGAGGCCGTCGCTCGCCCGGCCGGCAACCGAGCCAAGCAGCAGGGCTGCACCTACGCCGACTTCTTGGGCACCCATCCGCCCGTCTTCTCCGGGTCGACAGATCCAATGGAGGCCGAGAACTGGCTGCGCACCATTGAGTCCAAGTTTGGGTTCCTTCCTGCTATCACAGAGGTGCAGAAGACTCTGTTCGCCGCTCAGCAGTTGCAGGGGTCGGCTGGAGGATGGTGGACCACCCACCTTGGTTCTTTTCCAGCCGGTCAGCAGGTCTCTTGGGCTCAGTTCCATGAGGCCTTCCGCTCCTTCCACGTTCCGCCGGGCATCATACAGCGGAAGCGCTGTTGGCAGTCCTAAGGCCTAACAGAAATAAATCCGCAAGCGCACGGATACCGATGTAGCTTTCACCCCAAGAGTATTCCTAAGGTATCGAATCCACAGGGAACGAACAGTGTACTAAACTCGAGATCTATGTAGAAAATCCGTAAAAAGGGGCACACTAAACAGAGAATTAATGCAGTAGGGTGATAGTCCTCTGGCCAGGTAATCTAATGCAAGATATTAAATAACTGAGCAATGCGATAAGGATCTTTCAATATCATCTACTTCGGAGCACGGCCGCCGCCAAGACACGCAACCCGGAAACTAGGTTCAACGTATCCGGTCAACGGACCGCGTCTAGGCCCTACACACTCAACCCGAACGTGGTGGACTATAGAGACCGGTGTAGCTGTCACCTACACTCGCGGCTACCACACGCCGTGGGGTTGAGGGCAACTCAGGATAAATTAAAGTATAAACACCACGTTTACACCTATCATTAATACCAGCAACTAGCAATTGTTCTAGAGCTAGCACATGCAGTAAATAAGAAATAAATACTACACACCTGAATCCCATAAATGATAAAGAAGAAAACCTTACTTTATTGCTCAATAAATAATACCTTACATGTTACCCGGCCTGGAAGACTAGGACGACTACTCACAGGCAGAGTACATACCCGAGGCGCCGAAGGAGAAGAAGAGCTCCGACATCTCCGGAGCTCCCGCCCTTCCTCCGACCCTCACTCACTCCCTACTTCTAAATGAACTTGATAGAGCGTGACCCTACTTGGGATCTTCTCTTCTCAAGTGTGAAGGTGCAAGTTCTACCGTGGGAGTTACCCTCTATTTATAGGCCTAAGTGAGGTAGAGTGGCCGGCACGTTGCTCAGGAAGTCGGTGGCTGGAATTGCGCGAAAGGGCAGGCCGGCCGGCCTCCCACCTAGGCCGGCCGGCCATCCATTGTCTTGGATGGCCACCGCCTTCGCCGTGGACGTCCGGGATCGCTTCCCAAGGTCGGCTCCGAAGTCGGTTTTCGAGTGGGGGCGGCGGAAGTGCAGAAATCATCAAATTAAGGCCCAAAAGCCCATCTTCCGGATGTCGGTTGTTCACCCACCATGGAGACAACTTGGGCTTGATATTTTATGATGCGTATAGCCCACTGGAGGAAGGTCGGGTTCATTGGAGACAAAGGTAGGCCGGCCGGCCTAGTGGGGTGGCCGGCCGGTCAGGAAATTTCTGCATTTCCTGTAATTTTCGTTGAGGCCTAACTTCTGCTCCCGAACTCTGAATTAGGTGAACCAAAAGTCAATCTTGACTATCTTTTCAAGGGCTTTCCCATGGAGAGATCAAATGTTTTATTTGGATAATTTATCTCCATGGCAAAACCCCTCTTTGTTTATAGTTTGTGGTGATTTTCCTTCATAATTGTACCTGCAATCAAAATATCACCAAAACTTGTGGAAAGCCATTAGTCCATAAAGAATGTTCATTTTATTCTTGATTGATGGCTTTTATAAGCTGGTGTTGGCGGTAAAAAGTAGTCGTTAAGGACCGCCAACATCCCCCCCAGACTTAGATCTTTGCTCGTCCCGAGCAAAAAGATTGAACCAAAGAAAAAGGCATCATCAAGGAGTTATGGCAGAGTTATTTCGACAGTTACTTCAGGCTCACTATGTAGAAGTGGCTAAAGCTCACTGTCTTCAAGAGTTGAGAGATTGAAAAGCAATAATCAAAGATTCTTTCAAACTCAAAATTCCTCGGGTTTCAAAAACTCCCCCTTCCTTGTATGTCACAAAATCCATAACACATGAGTCACTCAATGTGGTGAAAAAAGCCTTTCTTCTCTCAAAAGATATCTTTCCCTATCTCTAATAGGCTTGTATTTGGAGCTTGGTAGGGAGAGCACAATCTTTTTGCAGAATTTTGTAAGGCTAAGAAAGAATTCTAAAGAGAATATTGCACGTCCTCATTTTTCAATCAAGATAGGAATTGATGCATGTGGTGGGGGAGAAAATGAACTCACACTGCGGGAGAATTTTGATCTATGTCTTGCCCAATTTTGAATTTTTTTTTAAAGTCAGCCATAGTGCCCCCCTTTTTTTTTTGACATCGGGGAACTCTCATCTTTTTTTTTTTTGAGTTCCCGCGATGTATGAAGCAACTTGTGTGGCTCCTTTGACTTCCTTTCATAATTTTGTGGGCTTGAACATAGGGACAAAAAAAAAATTCTTTGAAGATGATAGAATTCGAGAACACACGCGAAGGATAAAGATTGAACATGAGGAGTGCATTTTTCTCAAGAGAATTAAATCTTAACCGAACTCACTACAAAAAGATTGGCTTTCGAGGAGTTCATATCTATTTGTCTTTTTGGCTCTAATAGGCTTTTTCAAGAGATTTTGTGACGACAAGTCCGAAGGAAAATTTTGATTCCCAAGAAAATCAAGAGAAGAAAGAAATCAAGATTTATGCTATATCAAATCTGACAACAAAATAGACAGGAGTGTCCTTAAATTTATTTTTGTGAGCAAGAAGAAACAGCGAAATAATAATGCCATAAACCTGATGATTAGCAAGAGTTTTATTTGGTTTATCTTCAAAAATTATTTTGTTTTGTTTTCTGGGTATGTGAAACAGATCAAGGGGGTCAAGATAAAGTTTGAGGAAAAATTAGACCTGATTGGAGTTTGGCCAAGGCCGGCCGGCCTGGGGTGTGGACCGGCCGGTGGGGTCCCTTCCCTGTTCTTTCTCTGTTTCATCGGGACGACGCGCCATTGTGTGTTCACAACTTTGTTCCTGCGCACTCGGGAAAATGTGAGCGTACAAAGGTTTGTTTATGTGGTTACCCACATAAACCAACACACAATTTAATAAAGCACTCACACAAACATGTTAGATATTATTTATTATTTTTTTAAGAAAAAGAAAAATAAAGGGTGCTTGGTTAAGGTCGAAGCCAGACCGTAGATGCAAGCATTTTTAGCTTTGGATAAATTTGAGGACATCTACTTCCTCGAGAGCAGGCATGGAGGGTTCAAGGAACATTTTTAACCGCTGGCCATTTACCTTAAAAAGGCTTCCATCATCGCTCTGGAGAGTGACAGCTCCATGTGTGGAAGCTTCCACAACAGTATAAGGACCGTCCCATCTGCTCCGGAGTTTACCAAGGCCAAATAGTTTAGCGCGGGAATTAAAAAGTAGTACCTTATCTCCTGGCGCGAAGTGCTTCTCACGGATGCGCTTGTCGTGCCATCTTTTAGTTCTATCCTTGTACAACTTGGAGCTATGGTACGCCTTCTCCCTCCATTCTTCAAGCTCGGCGATTTGAATTTGCCGCTTGACTTGGGCTTGATCTAAATCCATGTTCCATTTCCGGATTGCCCAATATGCCTTGAACTCTAGCTCGACAGGTAGATGGCATGTCTTCCCATATACCATTTGGTATGGGGTCATGCCAATGGGTGTCTTATAAGCTATCCTGTAAGCCCATAATGCTTCATGCAGTTTGCTTTTCCAGGACTTTCCCATCTTATCAACGGTCTTTTGGAGGATATTCTTGATCTGTTTATTTGAAGTCTCCGCTTGACCGCTGGTTTGTGGGTGATAGGGGGTCGCTACTCTATGTTCAATTCCATATTTGTGTAGCATTTCCTTGAAGGTTTTATCAATGAAGTGTGAACCCCCATCGCTAATAATCACCCTTGGTGTGCCGAACCTTGGGAAGATGTGTTCTTGGAGCATTCTCTTTGAGTGGGTGGAATCTGCATTGCGGCATGGTATTGCTTCTACCCACTTCGAGACATAGTCCACTGCCACTAGGATGTACTCGTAGTTTTCTGACTTTGGAAAGGGTCCCATGAAATCAATGCCCCATACATCGAAGATATCAATTTGGAGGTTATTTGTAAGGGGCATCGCATCTCGGGAGTTTATCCCTCCTACTTTCTGGCAGCGAGGACATCTCCGTACATACTCTTTGGTATCTTCGTACATAGTCGGCCAGTAAAATCCACTCTGCCAGACTTTAGCGTTTGTACGGAATGCTCCATAGTGGCCCCCATACGGCGAAGAGTGACATCTGTCAATGATCTGCATTGCTTCGCAGGTGGGCACACATCTTCTAAGTAGACCATCAGAGCAGACTTTATATAGATAAGGATCATCCCATAGATAGTATCTGCTATCCCTGATGAGCTTTTTCTTGTCCTCCCCTGGTGGTATGTACCCCGAAACGATATAGTTAACGATATTTGCATACCATGGGTCGGTACTTGTTACCTTTAGTAACATATCATCTCTCAAGTAGTCATTGATAGGTAATGCATTGGGATCTTCAACTTGTAGACGAGAGAGATGATCTGCCACTGTGTTTTCTACTCCCTTGCGGTCTCTGATTTCTATGTCAAATTCTTGGAGGAGTAGAATCCATCGGATAAGTCGTGGCTTTGCATCCTTCTTAGTTAGCAGGTACTTGAGGGCTGCGTGGTCAGAATAAACTATCACTTTCGCGCCCACCAAGTATGACCTGAACTTATCAATGGCATAGACTACTGCAAGCAATTCCTTCTCAGTGGTAGCATAATTGAGTTGTGGCCCTGTGAGAGTCTTGCTTGCATAAGCTATGGCATGATGCTTCTTATCCTTGGTCTGTCCCAACACTGCCCCAACGGCATAGTCGCTTGCATCGCACATGATCTCGAATGGGAGCTTCCAATCTGGAGGCTGGATAATGGGGGTCGAGATTAACGCTCTCTTGAGTTCGTTAAATGCCTCCATGCACCTCTCATCAAAGATGAATGGTGCATCCTTAGCTAGCAGATTGGTGAGAGGTCTGGCTTTCTTGGAGAAATCTTTGATAAATCTCCTGTAGAATCCAGCATGCCCTAGGAAACTGCGAATCCCTTTAATGTTCCTCGGGGGTGGAAGTGATTCAATGACTTCAATCTTAGCCTTGTCAACTTCTATCCCTCTGGCAGAGACCTTGTGTCCTAAGACAATTCCCTCATTGAACTTTCCCGTCTTGCAGAACAAGGGATAACGGGCTGGCAAGTTTTGTGGCAATATTCGCAGAAATGGCTTCGTTCAAAACCTACGTATGGATCAAATGCGGTTAAACGGTAGCATGATTGATATTGTGCTATGTATTAGCATGACATCAAGATTACAGCCATGAAAACTGTTGGCGTCACTTAACGCCAATATTTCTGTCCTAAATATGGTAATAAAAGGTATCAACACAAGACCATGTGCATAATTTTCTTATTTACTAATCTAGTTGCACAAGTTGTGTATCCGCCATTGTTTTGTAGGGTTCAAGGCAATTTGGCGTGTTTTAATAAAGAAATGGTGAAACCCCAACATCATGAAGATTGGACACCAAGCAAAGAAACCAAAACGGTTGGCCAAGGCCCGGGTGACGTGACCATCCCTACGTCACCCGGTCTAAACGAAGTCCAATTGGTCGAGCACCTTCGGAAATATGTTACACAATGTTTGCACGAAAATACGAAGCCAAGTGCTGAGGCAAACAACTACGGAAGACCCGGGTGACGTGACCACCCATACGTCACCCGGTCCTAAACAAGATCACCGGACGATGAGAAAAGACCACAAGTGTGACACCCCAGGTGTCTCTTTTCTGCTTTACACAATCTTAGCAACTAAATTTGGTTTGTGGTTGTGAGAATATAAAATTTTGAGCTCACACCATTGTTCAAATTTGAATTTAAACCAAATTAAAGTCGAATTTGAAAAAGCAAGTTCAAAAACTTTCAACAGAACTAGGTCAATTCAAAAATTTGTGTGAAAGGTATTGATGAAATAAAAGTCTAGACAAAAGATACAAATCATTCTCCTTTAGAAAGTGCCTCAAATAATTCATGAAGTTTAAAATTTAAACCTCTTTCAACAATTTTTCGAATTCAAATTCTGCAAGTTTCTGGACAATTGCCAGCACATCTGTCCTCTACGCGTGTCACACAAGCTCCATGCAACTGTGGTGATTTTTGATGTTCAATAACCAGTACAATTTGAATTTAGAAGAGAAGGAAGGAAATTTTGGAGAACAAGAAAAGCTGCAGGAGCCACCACTTATATCTCTGGCTCCCTGTTCGGCTCTCTCAGCCAGCGGCAATGGCATGCATGGACGCCACCTGCCCAGCACCGCTCCAGCTCACCCAGGCTCGACCGAGCACCGAAACCGAGTTCCCGGCCTCTCCTCTCTATGCCTTCTCGCCCATTTCGCTCTCTCCGCCTGTCTCTCTCATTTCCGGTAGCCAGGGCCGCCACCAACTGAAGCGCCCCGCCCAGCCGTCTCACTCCACCGCAGCACGAGCCAAGGACACCCACAGATGCAGCTCAACCTAAGATAGTTCACAGAAGAAACGGCACCTTCAATCTCGCATCGAGCTGAGAGTATTTCGAGAAATACTCCGACGACATCACCGACGAACCACCTTGGTTTCACCGCGAAATTCGTCCTTCACAGTGAGCCTCGATCTCTCATTCTTCCTTCAGTGGATGCGAAACTCGATTTATAACCTTTCTTAACCTATTCCCCTTTGATTTCTCCTACAAGATCGCCGGAATTTCACTATTCCCCAACCATCACCGTCGGCCGCCATCCACCTCGACGATGACCACCACTCTCTGGACCTCTTCCTCGACGACATCACCGATGCCGAGCTTCCCCAAGACGAAGTGAACATTCCAGACCAAGAAGAACTCGTCCTCGTCCACTCCGTCGAGCTCGCGACGTCGCCGAACGTCTTCTTCCCGCCACCGCTCGCCGTCGGCCACTTTCCGGTGAGTCCCCGACCTTGCGGACCCCTCTGTTGAGTCCCTCTCGACAATATTGTCCCATGGGGCTAGTCACCTTCCGGTCTTTCCGCAGTTTTCCCAACTCCCGCGAAGCGCCGGCAGTTTCTGGCCGCCGTGCATATCGCGACTGTGTTAAAGACGACGATGGCAGTTTCGTAAATATGTTGCAACATTCTCAGAAAATGAATAAACTTTAAAAATCGATATCTGGAGGTCTAGATGTCCAAAAATCGCAAACTAAATTTTGTTGGATTCCTCTTGAGTAGATCTATCCTTTGGTTAGCATTATGATCCATGTTTCTGTATGTTTTCTGCTGTACAATATTTAGAAGCTGTTCTGCCCTAAAAAAATATTTAGAAGCTGAACACCATTTAATTCCTAGTAAATGATCTGCGCATGGGAAAAATACAAACTAAATCTTGTTAGAACCCTCTTATTATGCTCTGGCCAAATAGTGTACTTCATACCCCTGGTTTCTACATGTTCTGCTCTAGATCACCTTTGGAAGCTAGACATCATTTAGTTCATATTTAATTATCTGATAATTGAGAAATTGTAAACCTAGTTGTTTTAGAATCCTACAGTTCTGCTCTACCTAGGACTGTTACTCAATTGTCATGTTTCTGCATGTAGAATTAACTAAGGCTGTTTCTTTGTTTAGCTTGTAGAAATCACCATATTTATCTGATGCTCCATAAATCTTGAACCTGTGCATGCATGTTCCTTGGATGATGTTCTATCACCCTGCTTCGTGTCATGATCAGTTCTGCTTCTGGGAATTCTGTAGAATTTATTTTCTGCTGTCACCTTGTTCTAGTGATTAAAATAAATCTACTAGGGATAAAATCATGAAAAATTTGCACATGACCTGTTCTTGCATGCTTATACCATCAGTAGGTCACCCATGTCCAGAATGTCCAGAGAAGAATTTATTTTGATTTTCTTTGGTTCTTTGATGAAAAAGTGATTAGTAAGTAATTAGAGTCTATGAAGGCAATGCTTCAGATCAATTTACTCGAAATTTCCAACTTCAGTTCAGAACTGAAACTATCATTTTGAATCTGAAAACAAGTCACTCACATTGCATATACATGTTGATTTGAGTTTCTTTGCATTCCTTCCATTGACATATCATTACTTTGATAGGAAACGAAAATCAAGAAGTTGGAGAGGATTTTCAGCAGGATATCTCCACTCAGGAAACTGAATTTGCAGCAACTAACTTAGTTGGTGAAGCTCAAGGCAAGCCCCAGTGCATCCCGCCCTTTCTACAAATTTTTGTTTCTAGAAGTAATGGTGCTAATGTGTCTAGGATGGATGTGCACTTAAGTTTATAGGAATTGGATGGAACCTACCTGCATTGCTGCCCAAAAGAGCCTATGTTGAGTTTGTGTAGACTTGATAGATCGATAGTTTTGCTATGCTTAAGTCTACATAACTAGTCTCGACAAGTTTCTGCTCTTTTGTCAATGAAATGTGATCACTAAAGATGAAGATAATCGAATGAGTTTATGTACTTGTTGAGACCGGACGGGGAATGTTGAGTAGGATGGATTGGGAAGGCTCGGCTTTCACGGTGGTAGCCCCGTCTGTGTCGATTAAGGACCGTCTCGATGTTGGCCCCTTGATCAAGCATTGAACAGTACCGAGGGCATACTAGTGATAATGGGCACTAGGAAACTGATGTAGCATGTATGGTGGCATCGTCGTACGGCACCCGGTACACTGGTCGAAAGAAGCGCTGGGCGCAGTTGGGCAGGTCTAGGCCACTACGCACTGTTGGTAGGACGGCTGCCCAACTCCGTGAGACTGGACCCGGACTTGGTGTTTACTGTCTTGTGAAAGGTTGCCGTATATAACCTTCGGTGGTGCATATACGTCGTGTACCTCGGGTTTTCCCCAGCTGGTGTAAATCGATTATAATCGCTGTCCCTCGCAGAAATGAGTACCGCTTGTGAATTGAGCCTTCACGTAGCACACAATTACTGATTATGATGATGTATGTTGATGATATATTATGATGCCTTATGGATTATTGCTCCTGTTACTATGTTACCTTAATGTTTGTTTAATTTTCATGCTCATCTATGCTAATGATTAAGAAGATAAAACTTGGCTAATTATGTTAGAAAGAAATATTGTTGCTTAAGTGCGAGTCCTTTTAAATTTAGCCATCCTATGTAAACCTTGCATGTCTAGGTGTCATTTGACGGAAGGTGTTCTCCCCTGGGATGTGCAAGTCCCAGCAGGTTGGACTGCCCACTGGGAGTCCGATCAGCCGCTGCAGTGATGGTTGTTGCTAGAGTGATATTCTGGATGGGCATCTGAATGTCGCTAATGCTATATCGTTGAGAGTAGTGTAGCTCTCGTGTATCTTACGTTTTCGAACTTATCGTTTTATCGCTTCCGCTGAACTTTGAACTTCCGCTGCACTCTGATGATAACTTGTAATAATGTTGTAAACTAAGTCGTAAGTGTTGGTATTATCTCGTGTCTGCTTAAACAGCGCCGTGGGACAAAGATCCTGTGGATCGGACTGTTAGAGCTGGTACCAGAGCTGGTCCAAGATAATACAAACACTTAAACACCGTATTTTGAAAACTATGATGTACGGTGAGGAATACGTTAGTATTGCCCATATAAGGATGGTTAGGTGGTGACAATGCTAACCCTGGGTTATGATTGTTTAAATTATGCAACTACGGAAAAGACCTTCAATGGGGTCTTCATGGTAAGTATGGGGGTGAAACTCACTCATGTTGAGAAGAGGTGAACATGAGGTAATTCTTTTCCATGAATCGTATGGTGCGAAAACAAAATTCTTGTTTCAATTTTTCTTCTTGATTTGATGATTGTTTCTGAAGTGAATCTTCTGCAGGTACGCTAACGCCGCTAGTAAACATCTTAGACTGACATACTTGATGAGTGCGGGTCGTCACCAAATGTCGTGCCGCTAAGTTCGGCAAAAATAGGTGTTGTGTTGTGAGGAACGATTAGGAAAAATAATGAATTTGTTGCATCATGGCATCCCTGAATAACTGGACTAAAATGTTGCCTTTCCTTGACTACTCACCTCTGTATAAAATTTGAAATTTACAAACTTGAAAAATTTTGAATTTGGAATAACCTATATCAGCTCTATTGTCGATCTGTCCAGATTCTGTTCTGTCACTTCACAAATTCATAACTCTGTATTCCCTTATTCAATGGAGGCGAATAAATACTTGTATGGAAAGCTCTTGAAATTCTGTTTCCTATCCAAGTGGGCTAATGTGTTTGTGATACTAGCCTAGTGATTCCTGGGATGGTCAGTAGAGTCGAAATGCTGAGGCTCTGTCAATCTGTAACTTCCTGCGGAAGGTTCAACATAAACAATTCATATCTCCCAGCTCCCATATTCAAATAAGGTGCATAAATACTTGCTAGAAATCTCTTTAAATTATCTTTCATCTCCAGGTGGTTTCATGCATTTCTGATTCCTGGTGTGACCAGCAGAGTCGAATTACAGAGGCACTGTCAATCTGTTTTTCTCTGCAGCACCTTCCACTTTGAAAAATCATAAGTCCAGTTATAGATGGAGTTTGGCCGAGTGTAAGCCCAATCTGGAAAGCTGTGAAAGTTCTTTATTACATGGTGCCAAGCATCTGTTGTGACTTTCTACTTTGCTGGTCGAAAACTGCATGTTTCTGACTGTTGTTCAGTCAAGACTGAATTTGTTCGGTAGCCAAAACAGTTTATATCATCCTGGTTACATCAGACCAAGTGTTCATGTTTTTCTCTGAAACCCATTCAGAGTCCCCAACACACACACGTCTTGTATAAACTTGCATTGCCATCAACCATCCGGCCTGCTGGACGATTCTCTGATACAGCCAGATGTACTCTTGATTAACCCAGACAAACACAAAACTGTCTGCTGCAATTAGAAACTCACAAACACAAACCAAGCTTTAATCCTCAAGTCCTCCTGTTGCAAGTTCTGAAACATTCAGAATCACTTGCCAGTTTTCATATCCAACAGCTACTTAAGCTATTACAAGAATTGTTATATCTTGCCACTCAAAATCAAGTCTTCCATTCTTCCTCTCCATGCTCAGTTCACTTGATGATCATGTCCATTCCGTGATTGCTTCTTTGATTCCCGATCTCTCGCACATTTCTGTAGAAATCCTACGCCACTTTTGAGTTAGTTTTTCTCCTCCTCCGTCTTGGATAGACCTGCCAGAAATTGAGAAAAGTACAAGTTTTATTGAATATGGTCTTCAGTTCTTGGAGTTTGAACTCATCGAACACTATACTATTTCGAGTAACCCATGTTGCCCAGCATACAGCAGCAACCAGAATGCAGTGTTGCTGTTCATTTCTCGGCAAATTCACTGGAGCCCAACTTATATACTCAGCAAAGGAACGAGGTTTAGTATTGCATCCTAGACTTGTACAATTGATGCTCCATGTATATGATGTTATTGGGCATTGGAAAAACAAGTGATTGATGCTTCTGGATTATCACACATTTTGCACCTGTTTACTCCCTGCCATCCCTTTCTCAGGTTATCTCTGGTTAATGTAGTGTTCCAAGCTATTGTCCACAAGAAGTATTTGATTTTCGGAGGGATGTTGTATTTCCACATTTTCTGCAATCTTGGAATCCTGCGTCCTGTATGGAATTTTCTGTACATTGACTTCACTGTATATTGCTTCTTTGCCTCCCATTTCCAGTAAACTTTATTTGTACTTTCTGATAACTGACCACTTCCAGTCAGGCGTACCCTCCTGTATAAATCTTGTATCTATTCTGCTGTCAAAATCCTTCTGTACGAAATTGGACGTCCCTTCAAGTACTTTAAGAGTCATTTCTTTCTTATTTTCTATCCTGTATAAATCAGGATACATTAACATCAGAGGTCTATCATCAATCCAGCTATCTTCTCAGAAACGAATTCTGGAACCATTTCCTAACCTCCATCTGAACCCCTCATGAATCATATATCTCCCAATGTTAGCAAATCTGTCCAAACAGCTGAATCAGTGTTCCTGTGTTCAATCTGAAAAATCGACCTTCCTTGATACTTTACTTCCACCAGTTGACACCATAAGCCTTTATTCTCCATGCTCTTAAACAACCATTTTTCCCAATAAACATAGACTCTCTGTTTCTAAATTTTTCACACCTAGCCCCTTGCTTCTTTGGCAGACACACAATCTTCCATTTGACCAGATGATATCTTCTTTTCTCTGAACCTCCTTGCCATAGAAAACGAGCTCTGATTTTATTTATCTTCTTCAGAATTGTTTTTGGCAGTCTGTACATGTACATAAGATAAGCCGGTATCGTTGAGAGGTAAGTATCCACTAATATCCGTCTGCCTCCATTATCCACTTTTCAACTGACATGTCAATTGATCCTTTGCCATTCTTTTCTCTCAAGTTTAACTTTCACTTGCTGTCGACTGAAACATTGTCAGTAAAATCACTCCTTGCTGACCTATCCATACTCAGCTCCAATAAAATACATGACACTCACATTGGCTTGGCTACTCACCATGCATTGAAGATATCGGAATAAACCTTGCTTCATCTCGTGATACTTGCACAAATTAGTTCCAGTAAAAATATTTATTGCGAGGTACAAGCTCAACCAGGGCCGGCCCTGGAGGGGGGCAACCGGGGCGGCCGCCCAGGGCCCCCAAAACCTGAGGGCCCCCGCTCCATGGCATGTGTATGTAGAGCATAGAGGTATAGCAAGCCCATTTTTCAGTGATGTAAGCTACGGAGTAATCCCAATATGACATTCATCAACAAGCGAAGCCTGTGGCATCTGCCGTCTATAATTGTCGTCTCGCCACAACTAACAAATAGCGACTCGCGAAGCAATTGCCGTCCTACTGATCGCTGCCGGTGCTCTCGCTGCTAGCACTGCTGACGGTACAAGGTGAGTCGCATCGCGCCAAGTCCGCTGAAGGACGTACGTATGGGCCGGGTATACCTTATACTGCCCCTAAGTCTTCAATGCTCTAAGTTCCTAATGGCATCAATACATTATCGATTAATATATTTTAATCATTTTTTCCAATTAGAAAGATCATATCAACTAGAAAAATATGCATCAGGCAATAAAGAAATACTCCAAAATAGTAGAAAAGAGGAAGCATGTAGACGAGTTGATGTAACAATTAAAAATAGGACCATTGACAATCTTTTTACGACAAATAAAAGCACTTCATGGAATCTGGGTAAGATTTTCAAAAATGGTTGATTGGTTTGGCCATTTTATACATCCAGAAGAAATTAATAATGACTGGAGGTTGATATCAATACCAACATCAGTAATTCAAATCTAGAAGTGCTAAAAAAAACTTTAAGGTAATAAGGACAAACAACTTTATGTAAGTTTTTTATATACGCTATTTGTTTTCTCACACGTATTATTTTTTGTTTGTTATAGTGAAATTTAATTTTTATATAGAGAGAGGGCCCGGGTTTTAGATTCGCCCCGGGCCTCCAAAATCACTGGACCGGCCCTGAGCTCAACAGCCATATATTCTCCAATATTATCGTTGTCTTGCTCCACCTCAAAAGAAAATATATGCCTAGCTTAATGGTAGACATTATCTAGGGGACTTCAAATGCATGTTGGATGATCAATCCGACAGTCCAAAATATATCGAGCACGAGACATCTTATCAATCATCTACCTCCCTTCCGCAATAGCATGTCTTGACCGCCAATAGTAGCAGTTTTTGTAGCACAACCGTCAAGTACAATATCAATGGTACCAGTTAAGCACTCATTGCACCATCATATAGTACTATGTATCCTGTAACTTGCCCGATGCAAATGTTACAAAAATATTAGTCGCCCCAGCAGCTTGACATCTCCGGCATGCATTGCACCAATCGGAGTAAATCTTTTAGTTATCCCTTATTTCTTGTTTGCATTAGCTCTTACAAATCTCCCATTCTATAGTGCAATATCAAAATCTGTAACTTCTCTGTCCTTCTCTTTGTCGTCCTTCCCATCAAACAGAAATGCACCCAGCTGGATAGTAGACTTTTTAAGGATCTACCAAAAGCAATAATTCACAGAAAGAACTTCTAGAGTTGCTATCTAAAATATTTTGAGAGACCACAAGCTGATCAAGCACTACCCTTGACCCGACATCTCCATGAGAAGTATTTGTGGTTGCCTATGATGACCGCACCATTGGGTAACCTAAGAAGCCAAATCTTTGATATTTGTCCCAGTCAAAACACTTCAATCATTTTTGTCCTCTTGAGTTGCTACATTCATTAGAACCAGATTCGATCAATATTCTCTTGCTTTTATTAATTTGTTTCTCTTCTCTTAACAACTCTTATTGTTTTGTTAGATGGCCAGCAGTCTTTGAATGTAAATGTCCATCTTTACCCAAGAACCCACACGTTCGGTAGCATGACAATTGACCCTCCTTTGAGTAACTGTTACTCGCCGACTCACCCATAAATTTTCATCTATCTCCAAATGTCCCCGGGCTTAGGAATATATGACCCACAGGCCTACCTTGATAGACGCATATGATCGACGTAATTTAGATACCTTGGCCGACTTTCCATGACCTGAACCAAATAGCAGTAAGCAGACTAGAACAGGTAAAGCATCAATAAAAAGATAAGGCTACCAGACTGATCCTCTATCCACCTTGATCAAGACAATGGGTTTTAGAAGCTGCCCCAAACAGCCTCAGCACCAGACCATGGCCAAAATTCATAAAAAAGATTAAGATTGATGCCTTATTCTTACCACTCGATTATGCTCAGTATGGCTGACCCTTTGCTGACAGGTTGATCTTGTTAGAGTCCCATCGGACCACCAGAGACTTCCAGCAACCTTGCTAAACAAATACAATTGACCTTGTATGTCCGGGAACCATGTCCGCAGAACAACTAGATGGTCAAAAACCTCAAAACGCCACCGGTCCTCTTATCCTAGCAAACAAAAATATGTATGCATGATCACTGCAAATATCACCTTTTATTACCTAAACAAATAGTTTTCCACCCTGCCTGCTTCTCTACAAATGTTGTTTCGATTGATACACTGTCATCTTACCTTCCATCTTTAATTGTCATATTGTTCCCAATCTGAACATTTTTGGATAACGTCACTCCTTGCTGACCGAACCACATGATTAGCTTCATTAAAACACATGGGCACTCCCATTGGCTCGATTAACAACATGCATTGAACCAATAAGCCAAACAGTCCCAATCCAAATACATCTGACGCACCAGTGTAGAATATATAATCTGACACCTTGCCCAGTGCTACAAAAAAATATTTCCCTCCCCAATCAGAGTTTGGAATCTCCAGCATGCATTGCGATAATCTGAAATAAATCTCTTTTAGCTTTATCTCTTGTTTCTTGTAGGCATCAGCTCCCATGATCTCCTGTTGCATACTGCAATATCAAAAGCTATAATTTATCTGTCCTCCACCTTGTCGTCCTTCACATGAGAAGAAATTGTACCCAGCTGAATACTAGACCTTTCAAGGAAGTACCAACAGCTATAGTCGAATTCATAGTAAGAACTGCTAGAAGGCTAGCCAGAGCACTTGTCATGTCTTTTGCGTTTTCATGAGTATTTGCAATCTGCCGAGAGTTACCAGCTCAGTTCTCCAAATTTTCCTGCTATTTTGCAAGGACATCTATTTTTCAACAGAATGCATTGCCACATCTGTTGAGAAATATTTCAATCTCAACCTGAATATTCTCACTAACCTTACGATCTCAAACCCAAGCTTGTAGTTATTTGCTCTTGCAAAGTCATCAGCTATCAGCATATTTTTAGTTTATTCCTCTCCTGAACCCCTTACTGTGGTTTGTGAAATAATTTGGAATTATCCTTCTCTTCCAGCCATCTACTACTCATGCGTCCCGCTCCAATATCGTTTACGTTCCGTTTCTGCACTCCCTTGAGTCTAGTGCCACCCACAATCTCATTATCAAAGTATACATTCAGATTCTTAATATAACTACAGCACACATCAATTGATTGTTGGGTGAATATCAATTCCATGTAAACCTATCCCCACTCGTTCATAATCTCGGGACGAGATTTCTTTAAGGGTGGAGGGTTGTGACACCCCAGGTGTCTCTTTTCTGCTTTACACAATCTTAACAACTAAATTTGGTTTGTGGTTGTGAGAATATAAAATTTTGAGCTCACACCATTGTTCAAATTTGAATTTAAACCAAATTAAAGTCGAAAAAAGCAAGTTCAAGAACTTTCAACAGAACTAGGTCAATTCAAAAATTTGTGTGAAAGGTATTGATGAAATAAAAGCCTAGACAAAAGATAAAAATCATTCTCCTTTAGAAAGTGCCTCAAATAATTCATGAAGTTTAAAATTTAAACCTCTTTGAACAATTTTTCGAATTCAAATTCTGCAAGTTTCTGGACATTGCCAGCACATCTGTCCTCTACGCGTGTCACACAAACTCCATGCAACTGTGGTGATTTTTGGAGTTCAATAACCAGTACAATTCGAATTTAGAAGAGAAGGAAGGAAATTTTGGAGAAAAAGAAAAGCTGCAGGAGCCACCACTTATATCTCTGGCTCCCTGTTCGGCTCTCTCAGCCAGCGGCAATGGCATGCATGGACGCCACCTGCCCAGCACCGCTCCAGCTCACCCAGGCTCGACCGAGCACCGAAACCGAGTTCCCGGCCTCTCCTCTCTATTCCTTCTCGCCCATTTCGCTCTCTCCGCCTGTCTCTCTCATTTCCGGTAGCCAGGGCCGCCACCAACTGAAGCGCCCCGCCCAGCCGTCTCACTCCACCGCAGCACGAGCCAAGGACACCCACGGATGCAGCTCGACCTAAGATAGTTCACAGAAGAAACGGCACCTTCAATCTCGCATCGAGCTGAGAGTATTTCGAGAAATACTCCGACGACATCACCGACGAACCACCTCGGTTTCACCGCGAAATTCGTCCTTCACAGTGAGCCTCGATCTCTCATTCTTCCTTCAGTGGATGCGAAACTCGATTTATAACCTTTCTTAACCTATTCCCCTTTGATTTCTCCTACAAGATCGCCGGAATTTCACTATTCCCCAACCATCACCGTCGGCCGCCATCCACCTCGACGATGACCACCACTCTCCGGACCTCTTCCTCGACGACATCACCGATGCCGAGCTTCCCCAAGACGAAGTGAACATTCCAGACCAAGAAGAACTCGTCCTCGTCCACTTCGTTGAGCTCGCAACGTCGCCGAACGTCTTCTTCCCGCCACCGCTCGCCGTCGGCCACTTTCCGGTGAGTCCCCGACCTTGCGGACCCCTCTGTTGAGTCCCTCTCGACGATATTGTCCCATGGGGCTAGTCACCTTCGGTCTTTCCGCAGTTTTCCCAACTCCCGCGAAGCGCCGCCAGTTTATGGCCGCCGTGCATATCGCGACTGTGTTAAAGACGACGATGGCAGTTTCGTAAATATGTTGCAACCTTCTCAGAAAATGAATAAACTTTAAAAATCGATATCTGGAGGTCTAGATGTCCAAAAATCGCAAACTAAATTTTGTTGGATTCCTCTTGAGTAGATCTATTCCTTTGGTTAGCATTATGATCCATGTTTCTATATGTTTTCTGCTGTACAATATTTAGAAGCTGTTCTGCCCTAAAAAAAATTAGAAGCTGAACACCATTTAATTCCTAGTAAATGATCTGCGCATGGGAAAAATACAAACTAAATCTTGTTAGAACCCTCTTGTTATGCTCTGGCCATTAGTGTACTTCATACCCCTGGTTTCTACATGTTCTGCTCTAGATCACCTTTGGAAGCTAGACATCATTTAGTTCATATTTAATTATCTGATAATTGAGAAATTGTAAACCTAGTTGTTTTAGAATCCTACAGTTCTGCTCTACCTAGGACTGTTACTCACTTGTCATGTTTCTGCATGTAGAATTAACTAAGGCTGTTTCTTTGTTTAGCTTGTAGAAATCACCATATTTATCTGATGCTCCATAAATCTTGAACCTGTGCATGCATGTTCCTTAGATGATGTTCTATCACCCTGCTTCGTGTCATGATCAGTTCTGCTTCTGGGAATTCTGTAGAATTTATTTTCTGCTGTCACCTTGTTCTAGTGATTAAAATAAATCTACTAGGGATAAAATCATGAAAAATTTGCACATGACCTGTTCTTGCATGCTTATACCATCAGTAGGTCACCCATGTCCAGAATGTCCAGAGAAGAATTTATTTTGATTTTCTTTGGTTCTTTGATGATAAAGTGATTAGTAAGTAATTAGAGTCTATGAAGGCAATGCTTCAGATCAATTTACTCGAAATTTCCAACTTCAGTTCAGAACTGAAACTATCATTTTGAATCTGAAAACAAGTCACTCACATTGCATATACATGTTGATTTGAGTTTCTTTGCATTCCTTCCATTGACATATCATTACTTTGATAGGAAACGAAAATCAAGAAGTTGGAGAGGTTTTTCAGCAGGATATCTCCACTCAGGAAACTGAATTTGCAGCAACTAACTTAGTTGGTGAAGCTCAAGGCAAGCCCCAGTGCATCCCGCCCTTTCTACAAATTTTTGTTTCTAGAAATAATGGTGCTAGTGTGTCTAGGATGGATGTGCACATTATAGGAATTGGATGGAACCTACCTGCATTGCTGCCCAAAAGAGCCTATGTTCAGTTTGTGTAGACTTGATAGATCGATAGTTTTGCTATGCTTAAGTCTACATAACTAGTCTCGACAAGTTTCTGCTCTTTTGTCAATGAAATGTGATCACTAAAGATGAAGATAATCGAATGAGTTTATGTACTTGTTGAGACCGGACGGGGAATGTTGAGTAGGATGGATTGGGAAGGCTGGGCCTTCACGGTGGTAGCCCCGTCTGTGTCGATTAAGGACCGTCTCGATGTTGGCCCCTTGATCAAGCATTGAACAGTACCGAGGGCATACAAGTGATAATGGGCACTAGGAAACTGATGTAGCATGTATGGTGGCATCGTTGTACGGCACCCAGTACACTGGTCGAAAGACGCGCTGGGCGCAGTTGGGCAGGTCTAGGCCACTACGCACTGTTGGTAGGACGGCTGCCCAACTCCGTGAGACTGGACCGGGACTTGGTGTTTACTGTCTTGTGAAAGGTTGCCGTATATGACCTTCGGTGGTGCATATACGTCGTGTACCTCGGGTTTTCCCAAGCTGGTGTAAATCGATTATAATCGCTGTCCCTCGCGGAAATGAGTACCGCTTGTGAATTGAGCCTTCACGTAGCACACAATTATTGATTGTGATGATGTATGTTGATGATATATTATGATGCCTTATGGATTATTGCTCCTGTTACTATGTTACCTTAATGTTTGTTTAATTTTCATGCTCATCTATGCTAATGATTAAGTAGATAAAATTTGGCTAATTATGTTAGAAAGAAATATTGTTGCTTAAGTGCGAGTCCTTTTAAATTTAGCCATCCTATGTAAACCTTGCATGTCTAGGTGTCATTTGACGGGTAAGACTTGCTGAGTAATTAGTACTCAGGCTTTGTGCCTATGTGGTTTTCAGGTAATAAAGATGTTGGTTTGCCTGAAGGTGTTCTCCCCAGGGATGTGCAAGTCCCAGCAGGTTGGACTGCCCACTGGGAGTCCGATCAGCTGCTGCAGTGATGGATGTTGCTAGAGTGATATTCTGGATGGGCATCTGAATGTCGCTAATGCTATATCGTTGAGGGTAGTGTAGCTCTCGTGTATCTTACGTTTTCGAACTTATCGTTTTATCGCTTCCGCTGAACTTTGAACTTCCGCTGCACTCTGAATTATAACTTGTAATAATGTTGTAAACTAAGTCGTAAGTGTTGGTATTATCTCGTGTCTGCTTAAACAGCACTGTGGGACAAAGATCCTGTGGATCGGACTGTTAGAACAAGAACTAACAAGAATATGAGGTCAAGTACCAAAATAGATCACACCATATCGTAGCCCTCGTCGAGACGATCAAAACGGACATATGGTTCACCCAATTTGGATTCCAGGTGAAGAAGTTATGGTGATCGGAAGATATGCTGCCGACACGAGTCACGTCGGGCGACCCTCACTAGCTCGGGTGACCTGTCTAGGGTCGGCCGACGTGCCACCCACGTCGCTTGACGTGCCAACGACGTCGCCCGACGTCCAACGGAGCACAAATCAAGCCGTCCACCTTCCACCGCCTCAAATCAACGCTTCGGAGGACTCTTCGACCAACCGACCTCCTCAACCGCCTCTCAACCGCCACTAGGAGATGATCTGAACCGTCGGAGGAAGCACCGACCCTGATCAAGGGTCGGGCGACGCCCCCCACATCGGCCGACGTCCCCTAACACGTCGGGCGACGCCCCCCACATTGGCCGACGTACCCCACCGCCTTATTTGCGCTATTTAAGGGGGGCACTACACCTGGAGGAGGAGAGCCAGCAGAGAAGAAGTCCGAAGGTTCCAGTTTTCGTCCTGTTCGCCATGTATCTAGGAAGTAGTTCTAGTTGGATTAGAGTCGAGTCGGGCACTCGCCCCGATTCCGGAAGTCGTCTTCGGAATTGGTATGTTTGAGTCCCTTGTATCTTTCTTTTCGATTTCCGTTGTCTCAAGTACTTAGTCATATCAATATAAGTTTGGTCTTTCCTCATATCTTGAGAGCTCGTAGTATGAGTCTTGCTTGATTGAGAACGAATCCCATAAGTTATCTTTTAGCAGATAATTGATCTCTAGCTACACGTTCCTCGGTCGGAGTTCTCTCGGTCAAATAACACAGAGTCCTCTTACTTTCTTGCCTATCTAGACAGTGCGACGTAGGCAAGATAATAGTTGTTTTTGTAGGCATGGTGCCTAGGTTAGAACACTATCTGCGGGATATGGCAAGGCCCCCGGAGGACCGTAGGCGGCAGGTGGTGACAGCCCTGTCCGTCCCTTGAAGTCGGCCACGTTAGGTCTTGTTAGTAGGCGCCCATAAGTCTCGTGCTAGCGAAAGATCTCTATCTTAAGTGTAGAATCAACGCGAGGTAGTGACAGCCTTTGAGTGTTCTACGAGCACTAGTAAACTTCGGTTCGTGTGCTTCACTCCACCAAAACATAGGAATCATTATACTCACTCGTTATATCCAACTCGATTACTTACCTACGACTTGGCGACTTGACACCCTTATGATAGTGTGAATCACTCCTACCCTTATCTATCATTTGGCTTACCCCGTCTTCGGATTAGTTCGTAATCTTGTAGCTAAGTGTTTATCAAGTGTTGGTATCATTTATCCGAGTTGCTTCCCTATGGAAATTCGATACCCCGGAATACTTCGAGGTGAAATGCTGCAATGGTACACCGTGCGCTAGCGGTTTAATTGAATTATTCTAAGAGAGCATATTTACCGTCAACAAGCATTTCTGGCGCCATTGCCGGGGAAGCAATAGGCTAAAGATATCGAACTGGATAGAAACTTACTACATGGTTACCGCTATCCTTAGCGGGCTTACCCTGTTTTGTTTTGTCTCCTTGTGATTCAACAGACAGGGTGGTGCACGGCTTCCATCATGTTCCCTTCTTGACCTCTCACCATGATTGAGAAGACGGGACGTGTCCATTCCACTCCAACATCAAGTTGAAGCCGGCACTAGAAAAAAAACACCAAAAAAATGAGAGAGAAGAAGAAGATGGTATGTCGGCCAACTATGAATCGTCGGCCGACCATGCCCATGGGTCGTCCGACCCGTCCACCAAACGTGCCACCCACTGCTACGTGTGAACAGGCACGGGAGCGGGCCATGACACTCACATCGACGTCGGCCGACGCAGTGGCGTCGCCCGAGCCCGTTCCCGCGCACGCATGGCGAAGTTCGCTCGACGCCGACGCTGTCGTCGCCCGACCCCGCTATCTGGTTGGACGACGAGCCTGCCATTGCGCGCGCCGCGCACATGGGCGCAGGACGCCATAGCCGCGTTATGGCCTTGTCACCACGTCGCCCGACCCAGGCTCGCTAGCCGCGCGACGTCGTCGCGGCTTGCACCACCTGGACATCGCCCGACGCCATCGTTGGCGGTTCTTATGCGTGTAAATTAAATTCAGTAATTCCGCAAGCGCACGGATCACCATTGTAGCACTTCACCTTGGAATATTCCAGGGTTATCGTATTTATATTTCCGCAGAGAAGTAGAGCGAAAGGAAGCTGAATAGTAGCAATGCATTGCATAATTTGGAGAAAAACAATATATCAACTATACTTGAGACGGGGTTAGGTTTGCATGATAAATGGGTTGGCACACATCATCTAATCCAAAGTGATAAAAGAAAATAAAAACGTAGTATACATTTGGGAGAGCAACGAGATAGAGTTAAGACTTCCTATATGTTTATCTAGTATTTACTCTTCCTAGCAGTTAATTCTACAAAGATTATCTATTCTAGTTAAGCTCACACACATACAAGTCATGTTGTTTCGGGGCACGCACGTGCTAGGCCATGTGAACCGATGCTGCTAGTTCGACCTAGGGAACCGTATGCTATAATTAAGACCCTGCCTGTCCAACCCGGACGTGGTGGATTACAGAGACCGGTGTATCTTACATACACTCGCGGCTACCATCCTCCGTGGGGTTGGGTGCCAAACGTGCATAGGCCAAGCTCTAAGCTCCATGCTTACAACCCGCCTAGAGGAACAACTCTTGATCAACGGAGCAGTCCTATCTAAGAATAGAGCAAAGATTTCACCAAGCGCGGACGTCATCTCCGACGAACGCACTCTCTCGTACTCTTAGACAACAATCACGAATCCCACAACAAGACTTCTATGAGCACTTACTTAACAGAATAAATAAACTAAATAGAAAAGAACTACTAAAAGAAATAAATAAAGATAAAGCTAAATATAATTATATTGAATAAAATAATATCTCTAAAGAGTAAGGATACAAAGAGCTATACCAAAACTCCGAGAAGACTCCGGAAGCCCGAGAGAGCTCTCACTCTACTCTACTCTACTCTAACTCCCAAAGTAACTACTAAACAAGAAGTAAACACTTGGATGAAGTGTGGTGCGAATTGATTCTGAGCCGGCCAGGGGTATTTATAGCTTGATCAGGACCAGGGGAGCTTTATAGTGGAAGGTTGAGTGGCGGGGCCGCCAAGGCTGGCCGGCCGGCCAAGTAGGGAGGCCGGCCGGCCGCCCGATGTGGCGGTTCGCTACCGCCTCGCTCCTGACATATACAAACCCCGAGTGCCCAATCATAGGCCAGGAATTTTGCAAGAAAGGTTGGATTTTTATGACAGGAGAAAGGAAACATATGTGGCAATCCAAGATATTTAATGCAGAAATCTAAAAGCTTAGCCTTGCATTCGATTGCAAAGGCTAAGCCTTGGGAGGAACCGCCAGGTAAGCACCGTATTTATTTCGTGTTTCCTTGTCATATACCCACTCCTTTCGAATAAGAAAATAAAAAATAAAAATGCTGCCTGAATCGTTCCATGCTTTGTGAATGCAAAGTACATTGAGTTGCTCTCTGATAAAAATATGCTACAAATCTTTTTGACCATACCCTTGCTTTTGAAATCCTTTTAATTGTATGGGTTTTGGTTGAGATGTTGGTCACAAATCAATCGCGTGCTTCTCTTTCAGTTGCTTGGGTGTATCACATTTTTTTTTTTAGATAATGGGAAAGAGCATCCCGACCTTGACCTCCTAAGAGGCTACGGCCTGCATTATTACATCAATTTGCAGCACTCCATCTGCCAACCGCACACCAACCAAAATAAAACTGAGAACAACACCAACATAGTTTGAATGGACTTATTACAAAGCAATTCTATTGCTAAATCTCCATCCATGATTGGCAAATATTTGCATGACCGTCGTCTCCAAACCACGGCATGCCTCCCTCATCATGTTGGTGTCCTCATCATGCTTTTGTAGGTGCGCCCATAACCTTAACCAATGAGTCCCTCTGAATAGTACCTGCATATAAGTTTTCGTTGGACATTTGTCAAAGACTATATCATTCCTGCTTAGCCATATGGCCCAGCATAAAGCGGAAGCACCAACTAGCAGTTGTCCCTTAAGTTTAGTTCCTGCCCCTCTTATCCAACCATTAAACATATGGTAGACGCTATTAGGAGTATCCAAACCAAAGGTAAAGTGCACCGCTCGCCAAATAAATTTAGCAAAGTGACAATCAAAGAACAAATGTTGAATAGTTTCATTGTTGGAACAGAAAGCACAAAGTTTACTACCATTCCAATTACGTCTAGCTAGATTATCTTTCGTTAAAACAACCCCTTTCTTAAGATACCATACGAAAATTTTTATTTTTAAAGGCACCTTTAGTTTCCACAATAATTTGTTTTGTCTCACATTACCATTATTTATTAAAGCACCATACATAGAGCTGACAGAGAAAGCGCCAAGATGTAAATTCCATCTAAAAATGTCCCTATTGTCATTAAGTCTAGTTTGTGCTATCCTTGCTACTAAGTTGTGCCATTGAATTAAATTATTTCCTACAAGACCACGCCGAAAGGAAATATTCAATGGAACTGTACTAAAAACAGTAGCAACCGAAACATTTTTTCTTCTGGCAATGTTATACAGGGACGGAAAGCGCTGTTGTAAAGTAAAGTTCCCAGCCCACTTATCCTCCCAAAACCTTATATTTGTACCATTGTTCAAATGAAAGGAACCCAAACTGAGGAAACGGTCTTTAACTTTCATTAATCCCGACCAGAATTGGGAATCCCCAACTTTTTTTTGAACCTGTGTAATTGTTTTATTAACTAGGTACTTCCTACGAAGCAAGGTTTGCCATAAACCCTCCTCGTTTATCAACTTGAACAACCATTTACTTAGCAGACACTGATTTTGTATATCTATATTTTGTATTCCTAGTCCCCCTTGATCTTTTGGTTGGCACAGTATACTCCATTTTGCCAACCTGTATTTCTTTTTATGGCCATCACTCTGCCAAAAAAACGTGACCTATAATACTCCAACTTCTCTAGGATTCCTCTAGGTACCTCAAAGAAAGAGAGCATAAACATGGCGAGACTAGTTAACACAGAGTTAATAAGAACTAATCTTCCTCCTACTGAAAGATGTTTGCCTTTCCAACCACTCAACTTCTTTTCAAATCGTTGTTCAATTATTTTCCAATCCCCATTACTCAGTTTCCTAAAATGCATTGGTATGCCAAGGTATTTGAATGGGTAACTACCAGATCGGCACCCAAACAATTCTGAGTATTGTCCCTCGCAATCTTTGGCATCTCCAAAGCAAAAAATCTCACTCTTATGGAAATTTATCTTAAGTCCAGAGAGCTATTCGAAAGCACATAAAAGTAGCTTAAGATTTCTAGCCTTCTCCAGGTCATGATCCATAAAGATTATTGTGTCATCCGCATATTGCAAGATAGATAAACCATCGTCTACGAGGTGTGGTATCACGCCCTTAATGTGCCCCTCTCTTTTCGATCTATTGATAAGGATAGCTAGCATGTCCGCAATTATGTTAAAGAGGATTGGAGACAGTGGATCTCCTTGTCTTAACCCTTTTTTTGTTTGGAAGTTCTGCCCCACTTGATCATTTACCTTAATTCTTACATGACCCCCTTTCATGAAAGCATCAATCCACTGGCACCATTTTGATGAAAATCCTTTCATTTCTAAGGTTTGTTTCACAAAGGACCACTTGACCTTATCATAGGCCTTCTCGAAGTCGATCTTAAAGACAACTCCGCTTTGTTTTTTCTTATGCATTTCATGAATTGTTTCGTGAAGGATCACAACACCTTCCATGATGTTACGACCCGGTAAGAAAGCCGTTTGTGTGGGGCTGATCACCTTTTGAGCAACACTTGTTATTCTGTTTGTGGCTACTTTTGTAACACTTTGAAGCTAACATTTAGCAAACAAATTGGTCTGTATTGCTGTATTTTGATAGCTTCTCTACACTTAGGCAGCAAAATAATCGTTCCAAAGTTTAGACTATATAGAGGAAGATGTCCAGCATTGGAAATCATAAAAGAGTGCCATGAGATCGTCTTTTATTAAGCCCCAGAACGCTTGATAGAACTCAGCAGGGAAACCATCAGGTCCTGGGTGTATCACATATGTGCCTATGATCTTCTTAGATTATGCATGATGTTTAACCTATACAACAGGAAGGCACACTTCTCTTTAATGCTTTCATAACAGAAGAAGAGTATGATATCCTCTGCTCTCCTCACATAATTGATCGAATTAGACGTGGTGTCTAGGTTGATTAATGGAACTATAGAGATATGTGCGATGTAGACGAATGGTTTTGTACTAACCAATGCATGATCTTTCTTAGAGCAAACCAAGTCCATCAGGCAACATGAAAGGCACATAATTCAAGAAGAAGAAACCAACCAGGCGGACCCGGTGCTTCCAAATGAAAGATTTAATCGCTTAGCTTTGCACATGGGTGCAAGAGCTAAGCTTGGGGAGGGACTGCCACGTAAGTACTTCTTTATACGATATACCCTTCTTGAACTGTGCCCTTTTCCTGTCCAAAAAAAAATGAAAAAAATTAAAACACCAAAAATATAGGTTTCTGGCAATGCCTATTAGGGGCTAGCCATTTGTATCACTGTTGGCGGTCGTTAAACCACGATTTGACCGCCACCCTACCGGTAAATAAATGTATAACACCAAGGTTTTGTGCATAGTAGTTAGGAATAATGCTACTCCACAGGTTTTGGTGAATATTTGGATGCAGGAGTGAATAATGGAGAAAAGTGAGCCCAGCCAGGGAAATTCCCTGGCCGGCCGGCCCCACCCTAGGCCGGCCGGCCCCACCTGGTGGCCGCAGGCCCCGGGCTTCCTCCAGTGGGCTGGAAACTAATCCACAACGCATAATACAAGGCCAGCCCAGCAGATTTGCACCGCCATTCTAGAAGGTGGGCTATTTGGGCCTTAACTTGGCCCTCACTGCAATTCTGCCGACCCCAGCAAGGAACCGACCTTCAGACCGCCTTCAGGGAGTGATCTGGAGCATCCAGGAGCAAGTCGGTGGCAAACCGCCACAGGGGACGGCCGGCCGGCCACCCCCCTAGGCCGGCCGGCCGACTTTGTCGCCACCGCCTCTCCAGCTTCGGCCAGGGTGCTCCCACCGCCTTCACAAGCTATAAATTGGACCCCTCGGCCTCCGAAGCAACTCGCACCATCACACTTCATCCAAGTGTTCATTAGTTTAGTAGTAGCTTTGGGAGTTAGAGTAGAGTAGAGTAGAGTGAGAGCTCTCTCGGGCTTCCGGAGTCTTCTCGGAGTTCGGTATAGTTCTTGTATCGTTACTCTTTTGAGATATTATTTTATTCAATATATAATTAGTTTTATCTTTATTTATTTCTTTTAGTAATTCTTTTCTATTTAGTTTATTTATTCTGTTAAGTAAGTGCTCGTAGAAGTCTTGTTGTGGGATTCGTGATTGTTGGAGTACGCAAGTACGAGAGAGTGCCTTCGTCGAGATGACGTCGTGTGAAATCTGTGCTTGTTTATTCTTAGATAGGACTGCTCCGTTGATCAAGAGTAGTTCCTCTAGGCGGGTTGTAAGCGTGGCGCTTAGATCTTGGCCTATGCACGTTTGGCACCCAGCCTCACGGAGGATGGTAGCGCGAGTGTATGTGACAGCTGCACCAGTCTCTGTAATCCACCACGTCCGGGTTGGACTCAGCAGGGTCTTAATTATAGCATACGGTTCCCTAGGTTTGAACTAGCATCATCGGTTGACCTAGCACGTGTGTGCCCCGAAACGACATGACTTGTATGTGTGTGATCTTAACTAGAGTAGATAACCTTTGTAGATTAGACTACTAGAAAGAGTAAATACTAGGTAAACATACAGGTAGCCTTAGCTCTATTTCGTTGCTCTCCCAAGTGTATACTACAGTTTTTTTTCTTTTATTACCTTGGATTGAGGATGTGTGTGCCACCCATATATATCATGCCTATCTTACCCCCGTCTCAAGTATAGTTGATACATTATGTCTTTCTCCAAATTATCCAGTGCATTGCTATTATTTAGCTCCCTTTTGCTCTACTTCCCTGCGGAAATATAAATACGATAACCCTGGAATACTCCAAGGTGAAATGCTACAATGGTGATCCGTGCGCTTGCGGAATTAATGAATTTAATTTTATCGCATAAGAACCGCCAACAATCACCCTCATTCTTTTTGCAGGATTGAGGAAGCGGACTAACCAAGCTTAAGCCTTACAAAGGCTCAAGCTTGGGGAGGACCGTCAGGTAAGCGGGAATACAACACAAGCTCAAGTCTTGCAAAGACTCAAGCTTGGGGAGGACCCCCAGGTAAGTATCCCTAACCTCTTGAAATAAATAATAAACTCCCTGTTTTAAATAAATGCTAGAATCTTGGTGCATGTTACACTCAAAGGAAATGATGATCGAGTTACATAATTCGTTCCCCATGTGTTGCATAGATACAACTTTTACTCCTGACATATGTGTTACTCGTACCTGAGCACGATTACATTACAAGTCTTGCTACGTTCTGTGGGTTGCATTTATTACACCAAGTCTAAGCATTGTGGATTATGATATGGCATGATTAGGACTTGTCGCAGTTTCTTAGCATGGTTAAGTTCCAGAGATGTTTTTCTATTAAATTGACGCATGTCTTAAAAACCTTTTTGTTTTGGATAACACTTCCCCTGTGAGGATTTATTTACCTACCAGAGTCATATCATGACAATATTCAAAACAGCCCCACTCATAGCCATTTGTTCATGCGTTGAGTTTAGTTAAGGTTTAAATGCTTTTGAGAGTAAGCACTCCTTCTTCCGGTCATAAAACTCCTTCGCGTGTGTTGTTGTTTTCTTTCCACCCTAAGGGGATGTTTGGAAAATCAACCAAGCATCTTCCTACTTTTGCAAAACTTTCGGTCCATTCAAAAGGCTCAAGAATATTTCAAAATGTTTTTACGGACCATGCAAAAGTTATAGCCCAAGCACCATGGAGTATATCAAAAAAAAAAAAAACTCCATGGTTGCATCCCAAAATAAAAAGGCTATCTGGTTCCTATCATAAACATCTTGAGCAAAATAAAAGGACCAAAGTTTTCAAACCCCTTCCTGAAGTGTGAGTTCATCTTCTCCCCCTCCATCACAATTTTCCCTATGACCGGAATACAAGGAGTTGCTATGTCTCTTAAGATTTATTCTTTAGCTTTACAACATATGCATGGCATTTGTGCATTCCTTACTAAGCTCCATGCTGGCGGTCGTTAAACCATGTTTTGACCGCCACCCTACCGGTAAATAAAAGCATATCACCAAGATTCTGTGCATAGTAGATAGGATTAACACTACTCCACAAGTTTTGATGAATATTTGGATGCAGGACTGAATATGGAGGAAAGTGGGCCCAGCCAGGGGAAATCCCTAGCCGGCCGGCCCCACCTGGTGGCCACTGGCCCCGGGCTTCCTCCAGAGGGCTGCAAATTGGTCCACTATGCATAATTGAAGGCCCAGCCCAGCAGATTCCACCGCGATTCTAGAAGGTGGGCTAAATGGGCCAAAACTTGGCCCTTACTCCAGCTGTGCCACCCCACGACGTCACCGACTAGACAACCGTCACTAGGAGGCAATCAGAGACGCTCAGGTGTGAGGCGGTGGCGAACCGCCACATCGGGCGGCCGGCCGGCCTCCCTACTTGGCCGGCCGGCCTGCCTTGGCGGCCCCGCCACTCAACCTTCCACTATAAAGCTCCCCTGGTCCTGATCAAGCTATAAATACCCCTGGCCGGCTCAGAATCAATTCGCACCACACTTCATCCAAGTGTTTACTTCTTGTTTAGTAGTTACTTTGGGAGTTAGAGTAGAGTAGAGTAGAGTGAGAGCTCTCTCAGGCTTCCGGAGTCTTCTCGGAATTTTGGTATAGCTCTTTGTATCCTTACTCTTTAGAGATATTATTTTATTCAATATAATTATATTTAGCTTTATATTTATTTTTTTTCTTTTAGTAGTTCTTTTCTATTTAGTTTATTTATTCCGTTAAGTAAGTGCTCGTAGAAGTCTTGTTGTGGGATTCGTGATTGTTGTCTAAAGAGTACGAGAGAGTGCCTCCGTAGGAGATGACATCCGCGCTTGGTGAAATCTGTGCTCTATTCTTAGATAGGACTGCTCCGTTGATCAAGAGTAGTTCCTCTAGGCGGGTTGTAAGCATGGAGCTTAGAGCTTGGCCTATGCACGTTTGGCACCCAACCCCACGGAGGATGGTAGCCGCGAGTGTATGTGACAGATACACCGGTCTCTGTAATCCACCACGTCCGGGTTGGACAGGCAGGGTCTTAATTATAGCGTACGGTTCCCTAGGTCGAACTAGCGCATCGGTTCACATGGCCTAGCACGTGCGTGCCCCGAAACAACATGACTTGTATGTGTGTGAGCTTAACTAGAATAGATAATCTTTGTAGAATTAACTACTAGGAAGAGTAAATGCTAGATAAACATATAGGAAGTCTTAACTCTACCGCCAACAAGCATTTCTGGCGCCGTTGTCGGGGAAGTAGCAGCTAGGATTCTGAATAAATGCATTGTGTTTGTGAGGAAATAATTATCACTTACTTTTGCGGGCTTACCCTTGTCCTGTTTTTCTTCTTGTGGAAATTTAAAACAGGACGGTGCATGACTGGTTTCGACCTACCAGAAAACTTCCACCCAGATCCCAAACAGTTCTTGAGAAGGGTGACGCCAGACTTACCCCTCCTCCCACTCACGCTCGATCGAACGTTCTGGCTCTTGAAGGATCCCTTCCACCGACCATTGATCGTCCTCAGTCTTCGTCAGCAAACAACAACATGGGTGATCCGGTCGAGAAGACGATCAATGACTTCTCCGCGCCAACCACGGAAAACATCCGTGTGGGACCCAATCCGCGCATTACCAACAAGGACTACGAGCTCAAGCCGGCTTTGATCAACATGATCTTGGCCAGTCCTTTCTGTGGGAAGCCGTCGGGGGATGCCAATGCTCACCTCCAGAGGTTCCTGATGACGTGCAACACCTTCGCCATGAAGGATGCACCTCAGGACGCCATCCAACTGCAGCTCTTCCCGTTCTCTCTGTTGGGGATGGCTCTCCAGTGGTTCTACGCGAACCAAGAGTCCCTAGACACGTGGACGGCATGCTCCAATGCCTTCCTCGCCAAATTCTTCCCGCCGGGCAAGATGACTGCCCTGCGGAACAAGATTTCGGGCTTCCAACAGCTCGCAGATGAGTCGACCGCGGAAGCCTGGGACAGGATGCAGGAGTACGTTCTCTCATGCCCACACCATGGCATGGAGGAATGGCTCCTTATTCAGAGTTTCTACCACGGTTTGAGGCCGTTCGCTCGAGAGCACCTCGACGCCGCAGCAGGCGGCTCCTTCTTCTCTCTTAGCATGAAGAACGCTAAGAAGCTGATTGAGAAGGTACGGCCAACAAGACTCATGGTGAACGCCAACCGGCAACCACCAAGACCCGTGGAGTGCACCAAGTGGAGACGAGGGACATGCTCGCCATCGAGCTCGATCAGCTACTCCGCAAGGTGGACTCTCCAGAGGACCTGCAAGTTGCGGACTCCCGCATGACATGTGAGGAATGCGGCAACGTTGGGCATATGGGCATCAATTGCCCAAATGCGAGAGAGGAATGCAATTTCCTCAACAATGGCAATGGGTACCGCTTCCAGAACAACTACGGCTGGAACTCCAAGCCCGACCTCTCCTTCAACAAAAATCAGGGAGGCAACAATGGTAATCTTTCCCGCTATGAGCCTTCTATCAAGGATCTAGTTCTCGGCCAGGTCAAGATTAATGGCAGCATTAGTAAGAAGTTTCTTACTACCGACAAGGCCTTATAGAGCATAGATGCTAAACTAGAATCGTTCAGCACTGCTCTGCAAAACCAGTTGAGTCACAACAAGATGCTAGAGACGCAAATCGCGCAAATAGCTTCAGCTGTGCAGTCTCCTCGTGAGGGTAAACTTCCTGGGCAACCAGAAGTCAACCCCAAGGTGAGTGTAAATGCAATAACCATCGGATGTGAAGAAAGCGACTTGGATGCCACGCTTCCCAAGGATGTGATCAGGAGGGATCCCGGATGTCCGACCATACTGTGTTTGGTCAACGACCGGTGCTTCGCTCGGTATGGGTTAAACCATCCATTATCTCTAACAACCATGCAGCTCCAGCTTGCAGACGGGTCACTACGCCTACCCGTGGGGATTGCCCAAGATGTCCCAGTGCAGATCAGAAACCTCTTCGTCCCCGTCGACTTTGTTGTGCTCAATATGGAGGTGGATGATAGAACCCCTCTTATCCTTGGGAGGCCATTCTTGAGCACCACCAAAGCCAACATCGACGTGGGGGTAGGATATATACACCTGGATTTCAACGGTGTTGGTGGTTCTTATGTTCTATTAAATATTTCTATTCCGCAAGCGCACGGATCACCATTGTAGCATTTCACCATTGACAGGGTATCGTATTTATAATTTCCACAGGGAAGCTAGCAGAAAAGTCCACAATGATACTATCTAAATCGATCGTATGTACATCACGTCAAACATTAATTGTTTGATGAAGGTGGCACTCATGAAGTAATCCATAAAAGAGTAATTAGTAAAAGATTGGGAGAGCAACGAGTGGATAAAGGGACTCCTACAATATATCCAACCTAAATATTTTATATTCAGCAATCTAATGATTTACAATTATACACTCAGGATCATACAACAGTCATATATCTGTGCATCGGTGCACGGAAGTGCCAGGGCTAGATAACCGAAGCGGTTAGTTCACCCTGGGGATCCATCCGCTATAATTAAGACCCTGCTAGGTCCAACCCGGACGTGGTGGATTACATAGACCGGTGCAGCTGTCACATACACTCGCGGCTACCATCCTCCGTGGGGTTGGGTGCAAACTCGCGTCTAGAATAGTTCCTTGAACCATACAAGCAATCACTCTAAATAATCTACCCTTAGCTAACAGGGCAGACCACCCATGCTTAATAGACTCAAATGAATTGCTTACGCATAGGTCAGCTGATAACTCATGTAAGTCTACCTCACACAGACGTGGATCCAACACAAAAATACTTCCGCAGTAATTACTCAGAGCAATAATATAAATTAAAAGAATTACTGAATGAAATAAATAAGATAAGATATCCATAATAATATTTATTCGAAAGATAGTACGGATACAAAAGAGCTTTACCACACTTCCGAAGATGACTTCGGAATCCCGAGCAAAGCTCTAACTCCAACTCTAACTCCCAACTAATACTAACACTAAAACAAGAAGACTAATTGGATTCTCCAATGAGGTGCGAATTGTTTCGAAGCCGGCCAAGGGTATTTATAGCCTCCTCAGGACCGTGGGAGTCTTATAGCGCGAGGATGAGAGGCGGTGCCTCTAAGGTCGGCCGACCGGCCAGATAGGGAGGCCGGCCGGCCGTCCACAGTGTCGGTTCCCGACCGCCATCACTCCAGACGCTCCAGATTACCTGATGAAGTCGGTTCCGTAGTCGGTTTCCTCCTGGGGTCGGCAGATATGGAGTAAGAGCCAAGTTTAGGCCCATTGTAGCCCATCTTCTAGAATGTCTTCATTGAGTTCGTGTTGGGCTTCAATATTCTGGTTTTGTGGACTTCTAGTGGTCCACTGGTGGAGGCCTGCAGGCTGCGGCCATTGGTTGTGGCCGGCCGGCCTGGCATGTTGGCCGGCCGGCCTGTGATTTCCCTCACAGAGGCCCATTTTCTCCAGAATTACTCCTGCACTCATAAATCATCCAAAACTTATGGAATTTTATTAATAGAATAAAACATTGCCGAACTTTGGTGATTTACGCTTTTATTTACCGATATGTTGACGGTAATTTAATGACTTAAACACCGTCAACAAACGGCAGGGAAGAAATGTTCAACTTCAGGCCCAAGGTTGAGCAATGCAAACAAGTGAGGGTCATATATGGAAAGGACCCAAGCGAAGTGGAGAAGATTGAGATTTCTCCACCCATGCCGCAGCCAGACAAGCTCATTGCATACATGAGGAACTATCTGGCAAGAGAGAATGAAAGAAGGCCAGCCAACTATTGGAGGACTCCAAGGAGGATGCCTCAGCCGCCAAAAGCACGACAAGTCCCTCTTGCTCCTCCCCCGCAAAAAGGAGTAGGCGAATCACAATCGCCTAAGAAGAGGAGAGCTAGGCGCTCAAAGAAGAAGAAGGCAGTCAACGTATCAACCGAGGAAAGTACAACAAAGGCGCCTAAGAAAGAAACGGTCGCCGCCACAAGCACAAGGAAGACAACCAAAGTGTGGTGGAAGAAAGAAGGAACCTCAGCCCCGCCAAATTCTCCAGCAAGCGAGGTCCAAACAAGTTGAAGCGACATGGAGAACGTCTAGCTCAAGACGTAAAAATAAGAGCCCTCCGATTGGGGAAGCCATCCCAATCGTTATCCTAGCTAGGCCTAGCACTTTTTTCTCATAAACCATAAAAACAAAATAAAAATTTGAAAAATTAAAAACAACAAAAATAGTAGGATTCCCGGCAACACCCATTAGGGGCTAGCCACATGTATCATCCTCACTCTTTTTTGCAGGTCAAGGAGGAGGAGGAAGCGCCTAAATCAAGCTTAAGTCTTGCAAAGACTCAAGCTTGGAGAGGGCCGAAAGGTAAGAAGGAGTTCAACGCTAGCTCGAGTCCTGCAAATAAATAAACTCCATGTTAAGTATTTCTAAGTTGGGGAGGACCCCCAGTTAGGTATTTCTAACTTTCTTAATAAACAAATAAACTCCCTGTTTCGAATAAATGCTAGAATCTTGGTGAATTGCTACACTTAAGGGAAATGATGATCGAGTTACAAATTAGCTTCCCATGTGTCGCATAGATGCAACCTCTACTCCTGACATATGTGTTATTTTTATTTGAGCATGATCACATCATGAGCCTTGCTTATTTTCGTGGGTTGCATTTGTTACACCAAGTTTGAGCATTGTGAGTTATGATATGGCATGATTAGGACTTGTAGCAATTTCGTAGCATGATTTCATCCAGAGATGTTTTTCTTAAATCGCTGCAAGTACCTAAAACCCTTCTATTATGGCACACTTCTCTTAGTGTGAGGATTTATTTACCTACCAGAGCCATATCATAATATTCGAAATAGCCCCACCCATAGCCAACTGTTTATGTATTGAGTTTAGTTAAGGTTTGATGTACTCTTGAAACTAAGCACTCCTAATTTTGGTCATAATTCCTTCGCTTGTGTTTTCGAAAATTCTTTCCACCAAATAAAAAGGGGAATGTTTGGACAAATCAAACATTTTTCAGAGTTTGTAAAACCATTGGTCCATCCAAAAGCTCAAGAATACCTCAAAATGTTTCCTTGAACCGTACAAAAATTTTGGCCCCTTGCACCATGGAGTATTAAAAATAAAAAATAAAAAAATAAAAAAAAACTCCATGGTTGCATGACAAAAGCAAGGGCTACATGGTTCTTATCATAAATATCTTGAGAAAAATAAAGGAACCAATGTTTTCAAAACCCCCTTCCACAAGTGTCAGTTCATTTTCTCCCCCTCCATCACACCATTTTCTTATGACCAAAATACAAGGAGTTGCTATGTTGATTGAGACTCATTCTTTAGCTTTACAATATATGCATGGCATTTGTGCACTCCGTACCAAGCTCCACATACAAAGCCTCATTTGGTAGAAGGTAGGATGAGTGAAGCTTGTAGGAATAGACTCACATAAGGATGGTAAGAGAAGTGCCGTCCAAAACGAAGGAGAATTTTTACACCTTACCTTGCAGCACATAAAAACTCTGGATGCATACCTGCTAGAATTGTTTACTTGTCCGAAAGTGTTGTTCTAATTTTCAATGCTGCATGACAAGGTGTGACATAAAAGCCCCACGATTTTTCGCAACACTCATGAATATTTTGTGCTCTCGTAAACTTACCACTGTTTAGGGAGTATGTTGTTGCATCTTTATTACCCATGGGGCGCTTCTTTGTAACTCCTGATCCGCCGGTACCCTGAGTTGAGTTTGCTCAGGACGAGCAAAGTTTAAGGTTGGGGAGGTTGTTGGCGGTCGTTAAACCATGTTTTGACCGCCACCCTACCGATAAATAAAAGCATATCACCAAGATTCTGTGCATAGTAGATAGGATTAACACTACTCCACAAGTTTTGGTGAATATTTGGATGCAGGAGTGAATATGGAGGAAAGTTGGTGTTGGGGAATGGCGAAGAGGGCTACGGAAAAACTCACTGTGTCTTCGCTATTAAACGTGTCTCTTCGTCTTCGTTTATTCTGTTGCAGATCCCAGAGTCCGCAGAGCGGAACGCCAAAGGCGGTCGCCACCCAAGAACGTTGGGGCGAAGTCCCGGAATGACGGACGCGAAGAGCGATTGGCAAAGAGCGTTTGGTGAAGAGCCCTTCGCGCGGTTCCCTTCAAGCGGAGACCAGGAGGGTCCCACCTCCGGATTAGTTAGGGTTAGCGTTTCAGGGAGTGTTGTAACATGACTGTTATGCCCTTTTGACAATTTTGTACATAGGGTTTACTGTACAGACTAGTGTGATCAAGGGTATTTATGTCAACAAGGGCACATGTTGAGTAGGCTATAAATAGCGCCCCCAGGACTCCTGTGGAGGGGGTCGATTCCTGTTGAGTGGTACCAAGGTACTGTAATAAGAATCTTCCTACAAGTGCATTTCTCTTCGCATTAGCAGTCTTCCTTCTTCGCATTTACTTTCTTCTGTTTAGCAGTAGTAGTTTGTTTAGAATGGTGGTTTCGTGATTCTGTTTGGCATTGTCCTGCGAGGATAACCTAACAACGGGCCCCCACCCGTGTGTATTGGCTGAAGATCACCTCACTATGCCACCGAAGAAGCCAAAGCCTGCTACTGCTCCGAAAGCACCCAAGGGGGCTCCGTCTTCGACGTCGCGGCAGCTTAATGTCATCCCATAGCCTTCAGCGTTAGCTTCAGCAAGATCAACAGGTCCAGCTGCGCCGAATCTCACCGACCAACCACTCCTTCTCGAGCATGCACAAGACTCGGAGAGAAGATGCCAACGGTCAGGAAGTCTTAGTCGAAGATGTCAATGAAGAATCACAAGATGATGAGGATCAAGAGAATTCTCCGCGTGCTGCCGTTAACCGCACTGGGCATACTAGCCCCACTGTCGTCAACACCCAAGAACCTGCTATAACTCAAGCAGGGGGAACTTCGCAGGAGCTGCGAAGCCGAGTAAATTCTCTTGAAGAAGCGGAGCTCCGGGAATTATTGGCGCTCGAGCATGAATTGCGAAGACTGAATGAAGCAAGACTCAAAGCAACTGAGCAAGACCAGGGTAGATCAAGAATTCTGCAACAAATTGCGCAAGCTAAAGAGTCAGTCGCAGCGCTGCAACGCGAAATACATGATCTCTGTCCTGAGAATCAGCATCATTCGGGTCATCACCAGCAGTTTACTCCGCGTGGTCCTTCGCTTATTTCTCTCAAGTTCGACAAGAACTCTCCATTGTCAGAAGGAATTCAACTGAACCCATGGCCGCAATCTTACAAGCCTATTCCTCTGCCGAAGTATAATGGTCGATCTGACCCAAGGCAATTTCTCATGAGTTATGAAGCCGCCATATCTTCAGCAGGAGGCGATGATATTGTATTGGCGAAGACATTCGTCACTGCTATTGAAGGGCAAGCATTGGACTGGTATTTCACTCTGTAAGGATCGTGTGACCGAGAGGGGGGGGGTGAATCGGGCACACCATGAACTAAAACTTTTTGCACTTGTAGCTATTCTTTCTAATTGCGGAAGTAAAGGATACATAACTAGAGAGTACATGTGCACTATGTGATAGTGATCAAGCAAGGATAACCATGTGCTAGGACTTGTACATGCTAGGAGCAAGGCATACATGAGCATATAAGAACAACCTAGCATATGATACAAGATAAGCTCAACAAGTCCTACACAAGCTAGTGTATAAGGTAAAGGCACTCGAGCATTCTAGCAAGTGTAAGAGTAACACAAACGGAAGCTCAAGCAAGTCCTATGCATGCTAGTGTATAAGATGAGATAGAACATAAACTAGCATGCATACAAGTAGCACATTGGGAAGCTCAAGCTAGTGATCATGACAAGATAGATACAACATAAAGCATAACAAGATCACTAGATGATATCAAGCAAGTGTATGAGCTATGAGCAAGTAAGTACACATAAGGAAAGCGCATATCACTAGAGATAACATAGAGCTAGCACACGGAAACAATCATCAAGCAATCATATGATAAGCACAAGGTCTACTACATGCATATAAGATAAACAAGATAGTAAGTGCAAGTAGTAGAGAGTAAGAGTAAGAGATTGCTCATCGATTTTTCCCGTGGTCTCGGAAGGATGGCGCCTTCCCCTACTCCACGTTGGGTCACTCCCGCGAGTCTCGACCCCGTCCCTCCGCTCGATGGCGATCCCCTCTAGAGCACACTCCACCCTTTAAGCCGGTGATGTCCCCTAAGAGCACGCTTCACTCCTCGAGTGAAGTCACGGGCTTCACCCCGCCGCACACCGGCGATGCTCTCCTCCTTGGGACCATCCACCGCTCTTGAGTGAAGTCGCGGGCACGTCCCGCCGGGCTTCTCCCGGGTACTCCTCCGAAGGTAAGGCTCCGCACTTGATGCGTGCCAAAGGGCGCTCCACTAGTGATGCTTCTTTCGCACGGGAAGCTCCAAGACCGTGTACAAACTTGTGTCGACTTCCACACTCTCTTTGCCAAGCCCAACACCGACGCCTAACCGGTCTAGGCCTTGCCATAGACCAAGGGTAACAAACCAAGACCGCCTCCCTATGACCACACTAGTCCTAGAGGTGGATGGATGCTCTCAACCCTCTCAAGCACTAAGCTTTCTTCTCCAAATCTTCTCCATGTGCTTCTCCTCTCTCTCAAGCACCAAGATTTCTCTCTAAAGCCTCTCCATGTGCTTCTCTTGCATCCTCTTGGCTCCCACTGTGTTTCCCCACTGATAACAATGGCCAAAGGCACCCCAAAGGGCCAAGCAACCGGCTATTTATAGCCCTCCACTCAAAAACTAGCCGTTGCACCGAAAGTGTCCAGTCACAGTAAGGACCGTACAATTGACCGTACAATACGGTCATCAGTGGACAGCTTGCAGTATTTCGGTGATAACTCCTTGCTCCGAACTCCGATGGAGGTGTACCACATATCAATGGAAAGCTCTTGAAATTCCCCACAACTTTCTTTGGGGCTGATCTCCAGATTCGGCCATCTTCAAGTCGAAATGGTGACCGTACCATACTGTGCTCATGATCGTACCATACGGTCTCCTCCAGACAGTCTGTTATATTTCGATCATAACTCCTAGCTCCAAACTCCGATGGAGGTGCACCATATACCGATAGAAAGCTCTTGAAATTCTCTACAACTTTCCTTTTGGGTCGATCTCTAGATTCTGACATCTTCACGGCCAAAAGACCACCGGACTGTTCGGTCTCCATTCTAACCGTATTGTCCGGTCTCTAGGACCGTACCGTCCGGTCTCCTTTCCTCATTTCCAACAGAAACTTCGTCTTCTCTGTTGCTTCTTCCAATAAGGACCGTACCGTACGGTCTCTTTGACCGTACCGTCCGGTCTATAGTCCGGTCTCTATTTTCTCAGCTTCCAGAACCTTGTCTTCTCTGTCTGGATCTTCATTAGAGACCGTACCATACGGTCTCCTTGACCGTACCGTCCGGTCTTCTCTGCTGAAGCTGAACTTGATCATTTCTTCGATTCTTGCTTCCAAACTTCGTCCACTTGGCTCTTCTTCTCCTCTGCTGTTACCCTAGTGCCTGAGAGACTCTTTGAGCATCCACATACCTCTACCACTAGTGTGACCTAAGAGAAACGACTCGATCCCCCTTGATAGTCCGGTTGTTCCTATGGACTCAAGCCTACATCTACACCAAGCCAACACTTGCTTGGATCTAGCATGTCCTTAGCCTTGATCCATCTCCTCAACCGCGACCTCCATCAAGTCCTTGATCCTTGTCATCATCCATCGTCGAGGAAACCAATCACCAGGATATAGAGAATAGGTTGGCGCACTCCTTCAAAGACGAAGCTTCTTCATTGTGACCTAAAGAATATGCATGAACACCTTTCCTACATCCAAAGATGTTAGTCACAAAGATCTAGTTGTCACAAAGGACAACATCACGTAATAGACAAGATCATCATGGCATATGATATAAGGCAAGACCAACATGATGATCAAGAGTATGTCAAGGTATAAGATGCATAGAGGAACACATGACATACTCACCTTGTCTCTTACCTCATGTGTGTAGTAGTCACCTCGTAGAGTAGTCCTCATATTCACTTCTCCTCTTTACCATCTTCCTTGCAACTATTTAGGTGTTGGCACTCCAATAGTGTGTCACTACATCCATGAGACTAAACATCTTGCAAACTAGCAAACCTTGTTAGTCCCATTGACCATGTTGACATCAATCACCAAAACCTATGAACCATGCTCTAGGTTCATTGATCTTACAATCTCCCCCTTTTTGGTGATTGATGGCAACACAACCAAAGCAAGAGATAATAGATAGAATGAAGCACAACTCCTTGCCTAGGATGTATTGACAACATAGAATACTTTTACTCATACCTCATGTCCTTGATTGAATCTTCACTCCATGGTTGCAAGTACTCCTCCCCTTTGACATGTTCTCCCTATTTGTGCCTCATGTCTCTTCTCATTCCGCAACTACTTGCTTTGGTGGATGTACTTTTCCCCCTTTGACATCAAGCACCGAAAAGGGACAAACAAGGCAAACGTTAAAAGCACAAGGGAGCTTCATAGATAGTGATCCTTTGGATGTGGATGGGATGTGGATCAAAATCTTGAAGCCTCATAACATAGACTAAACTCCCCCTAGAATTGTGCATACATGTGATGGAAGGCAAAGTATATGCACAATTTTACAATTAAGTCAAGTGGTGGACCTTAAGCTATGTTATGGAAGGTAGCTAGATAGATAATTCAAGAATGAAGGAAACCTTACCTACTTGCAAGAATGAAAAAACTTAGCATACCTTCGGGGATGTGATTGCTTTCCAATGCCATAAAGAATGTGTCACATGAAAATCATGGCACCTCAAAGTGGATGATCATTCCTATCAAGAGACTAGAAAGATAAACTTGCAAACACATTAGTCTCAAGAATCTCAAGACATAGGATAGTCTCCCCCTAAAGTTGTGCATCACATGCACTTTGTCAATAAAGACAAGTCAAGGAGACTAACCTATATCTCGGATCATGGCATATAGAGAGATATGAAAAGAGCGCATAAATAGATGCCACTTGCAAAGGATATGAGTGAAAGCATGCAAGGCTTTACCACTTGTAAAAGCATATAGATATGAAGCAAACAACAAGGGTAAAGCAACTCAATCACAAAACGGCATCATGCGAGAAATATAAGGACACTACACACGTGATGGTAAGTAAGACAAGCATGCAAGTCATTGCTCAAGATAAGATACCACTTGAGAGATAAGCAATATATAGCAACAAAGGGTACCTCAAGATAAAGCTAAGCACATGGAGCAAATGACAAGCATGAAGGGGCGATGATATGAAAGGAACAAAAAGCAATCAAGCACAAACATATCATCACGATATATACATACAAGAGGCAATATGAGATGAAAGGAGAGATGTTACCTTTATGTTCCGGTCGAGGCAAGTCATAGCTCATAAAATGTCACAAGTTAGAGTAAAAACTCATACCACGAGTGAATGAAAGCACAAGGAGCTATGACAAGCACTAATGCTAAGATGACAAGGGTATAAGAAGATTACCTTCATGCTTACCTTGTAGAATGTCGCTCCCCATTGATATAAGCTTCCATCTCAAGAATGTGAGGAAGATCGATCAACTTGATCAACTTGACCTTCCTTTGTGCTAACTCCCCCTTGAGATGGTCGTCGTCTTCTTCTCCACCTCAAGATTGTGAGAAAAACCGATCGTCTTGATCTTCGTGATCTTTCTTCATGCAAACTCCTCCTTGAGGTGGTCATCAGCATCATCTTCTTCACCTCAAGATTGTTGTGAAGATCGATCATCATGATCACATGATCTTCAAATGCAAACTCCTCCTTGAGGTGATCTTCATTGTCTTCACCGTGTTCTCTCCTTTTTCATGTGCCTCCTCCTTGTTCCTACAATTGATCTTACAATAGAGAAAGAACAAGAAGGGCAAACGTCAAATGCACACAAGAGCTTCATGAACTATGTCCTTTTGAGTGGAAGGCATTTGGACCATGATCATGAAAGCCTCATAACATAGGCTAAACTCCCCCTAGAGTTATGCATACTTATAGTGGATGGCAAGATATATGCATATCATTGTGTGAAACACATGGGGTAGTTTAAACTATGTTATGGATGGTAGCTAGAACAAAAGATAATCGAAATAGATCGGTTCTAGGCATACCTTTCGGAGAGAAGACATTATGACATCTAACCTCATGGTAGAAACTAAAACAAAGAACACACGAGTGAAAGACTCCTTTGTGATTTCCTAATGCATGAAACAAGCATATAATACAAATGCAAGGGGAAATTAAACATGCCATGATGAATGCATGCAAGATTAAAGACAATGCATAAAAGAAACCTACTCAAGGTCAAGTTTGAACCTCTCTCAATCTTACTCACTTTGAGACAAACCTTGCCTTGAGTCCATCGGTCCACCAACTCAAGCATCCCCCATGCTGATAGCTATCTTGAGAAAGTTAGACCTCGAACTAATATTTTTGTGCTTTTCTTTTAGGTTTTTAGATGATGCATGAAAGTGCACAACATACTAGTTCACAAAGGAGCTACTAAAAAGCAAGTGAACTAACACGAAAGAAACTACACTAAGATACAAGATACCTCCTTGAAGAGTAGATGTTCTCATTCATGCCCTTGACACTTGTGGTGGACTTCAAAGATTTCTATGTATTGAACTCGGTCCACCACCTCCATCACCTCAAGTGTTGTACTTGGGCGCCTCCATGTGATTGACCGGCTTCATGTGAGTCTTGTGAATGCTTTCATTATTGACTCTCTTCTCTTTGAGCTTGTGGTATTCCTTCAAAACAAAGACTCAAGAGAAAGAGCTCTCACAAGAGAGGGTTAGTTCATCACAAATAGTAAACGAATGCGAGATAGATGAACTAGGAGTAGTGGATGAAGAAGAAAAGAACTAGATGAGGTTGATAGCTCGATAAGAGATCTCAAGGTTCTCATACTTCTCATGAAGCTCAATGTTATCCAACTTGAGCCCTCAACTCATATGTAGAGCCTCATGAGATGACACGGGATCCTTGAGCTCCTATCAAGCTCACCAACACGAAATATGGCCATATCATTCTTTCCTTACCTCCTTTACCTTGGAGGTGCATGTGAAGATGAAGACCAACAACATGTTTGCATATGCTCTTGAAGAAGAGTCACTCTCATAGTCTTCATTATTGGCAATCCTCTCACCAACAAGAAAAACCTTTGTGAGATGACATCTCCTTCTTCTTGACCTTGGTCTTGTCTCACATACTTCTTGTATTTGGCCTTAGAATCATCTTCTTCTTCATCACTCTCATTGATCCTTCCATCACCACCTTCTTCTTGTCGACGACCCGCAAGTCATGTCTTCCAATGAGGCACACGGGTGGAGATGGAGGAGGTGAAGTTTTCATCAAGATATCAATAGCAACTTGATCTTCACCACCGGTTCATAGTCACCTTGATATCAATGAGACACAAAGATGAGTTAGATAAAGAATTGAGATTCGGTTCTAGGTATACCGTCATCTTTGCATTCTCCGAGGAAGATGTAGGTTCACTTGAGTGATTAAGAAAGTGAGTATCCCGAGCTTGCATTACCTTCTTCACAATTGGTCGCTCTTCAAGTGATGGAAGCTTGGTCACGGTTGTAGATTGATCTTCAATAGAACCACCATCACCAATTGACATGTCCTCAAAATGAGAGACATTTCCTTGAGTGCTCATCATGTGAGATGGTCATGAGCAAGACTTCTTCAAATTGTAGCTTCTCAAAATCTTCATGTTGAAGTGCATAAATGTTGTCGCCAAATCTTGAATGAGGAGGTGCTTTCAAGATCTTCATGATAACCTCACCACTTGAGCTTTTCACTTGTCATATGAATCGATCCTCTTATCTAGCATAACCAAGCGAAAACACAAGTAAGTGATTCATTAAAGAATATAGTAAGATTATCAAAATCACTCCTCAACAAGAAAATTAGCAACGATATCATCATGAACCATAAGCACATAATCATGATCATCATAAGATATAACAAGAACAACAAGATCATCATGATAACATGGTTATCCGTGAAAGTGCTAGAGAATTTATTCATGGTATCCCACAATTCATTTGGAACTATGGACTTAAGGTAGCTATTCAAGCGATTCTTTCAACATCCAAAGTCCAAACCCATAAGGGATGAAAACCCAAACTTATTCGGTCACATCTCAAAGGCAGTTAAGCCCTAAATTGAGCACTTGGCTCTGATACCACTTGTAAGGATCGTGTGACCGAGAGGGGGGTGAATCGGGCACACCATGAACTAAAACTTTTTGCATTTCTAGCTATTCTTTCTAATTGCGGAAGTAAAGGATACATAACTAGAGAGTACATGTGCACTATGTGATAGTGATCAAGCAAGGATAACCATGTGCTAGGACTTGTACATGCTAGGAGCAAGGCATACATGAGCATATAAGAACAACCTAGCATATGATACAAGATAAGCTCAACAAGTCCTACACAAGCTAGTGTATAAGGTAAAGGCACTCGAGCATTCTAGCAAGCGTAAGGGTAACACAACGGAAGCTCAAGCAAGTCCTATGCATGCTAGTGTATAAGATAGATAGAACATAAACTAGCATGCATACAAGTAGCACATTGGGAAGCTCAAGCTAGTGATCATGACAAGATAGATACAACATAAAGCATAACAAGATCACTAGATGATATCAAGCAAGTGTATGAGCTATGAGCAAGTAAGTACACATAAGGAAAGCGCATATCACTAGAGATAACATAGAGCTAGCACACGGAAACAATCATCAAGCAATCATATGATAAGCACAAGGTCTACTACATGCATATAAGATAAACAAGATAGTAAGTGCAAGTAGTAGAGAGTAAGAGTAAGAGATTGCTCATCGATTTTTCCCGTGGTCTCGGAAGGATGGCGCCTTCCCCTACTCCACGTTGGGTCACTCCCGCCGGAGTCTCGACCCCGTCCCTCCGCTCGATGGCGATCCCCTCTAGAGCACACTCCACCCTTTAAGCCGGTGATGTCCCCTAAGAGCACGCTTCACTCCTCGAGTGAAGTCACGGGCTTCACCCCGCCGCACACCGGCGATGCTCTCCTCCTTGGGACCATCCACCGCTCTTGAGTGAAGTCGCGGGCACGTCCCGCCGGGCTTCTCCCGGGTACTCCTCCGAAGGTAAGGCTCCGCACTTGATGCGTGCCAAAGGGCGCTCCACTAGTGATGCTTCTTTCGCACGGGAAGCTCCAAGACCGTGTACAAACTTGTGTCGGCTTCCACACTCTCTTTGGCAAGCTCAACACCGACGCCTAACCGGTCTAGGCCTTGCCATAGACCAAGGGTAACAAACCAAGACCGCCTCCCTATGACCACACTAGTCCTAGAGGTGGATGGATGCTCTCAACCCTCTCAAGCACTAAGCTTTCTTCTCCAAATCTTCTCCATGTGCTTCTCCTCTCTCTCAAGCACCAAGATTTCTCTCTAAAGCCTCTCCATGTGCTTCTCTTGCATCCTCTTGGCTCCCACTGTGTTTCCCCACTGATAACAATGGCCAAAGGCACCCCAAAGGGCCAAGCAACCGGCTATTTATAGCCCTCCACTCAAAAACTAGCCGTTGCCCCGAAAGTGTCCAGTCACAGTGAGGACCGTACAATTGACCGTACAATACGGTCATCAGTGGACAGCTTGCAGTATTTCGGTGATAACTCCTTGCTCCGAACTCCGATGGAGGTGTACCACATATCAATGGAAAGCTCTTGAAATTCCCCACAACTTTCCTTTTGGGCTGATCTCCAGATTCGGCCATCTTCAAGTCGAAATGGTGACCGTACCATACGGTGCTCATGATCGTACCATACGGTCTCCTCCAGACAGTCTGTTATATTTCGATCATAACTCCTAGCTCCGAACTCCGATGGAGGTGCACCATATACCGATGGAAAGCTCTTGAAATTCTCTACAAATTTCCTTTTGGGTCGATCTCCAGATTCTGACATCTTCATGGCTAAAAGACCACCGGACTGTCCGGTCTCCATTCTAACCGTATTGTCCGGTCTCTAGGACCGTACCGTCCGGTCTCCTTTCCTCATTTCCAACAGAAACTTCGTCTTCTCTGTTGCTTCTTCCAATAAGGACCGTACCGTACGGTCTCTTTGACCGTACCGTCCGGTCTATTGTCCGGTCTCTATTTTCTCAGCTTCCAGAACCTTGTCTTCTCTGTCTGGATCTTCATTAGAGACCGTACCATACGGTCTCCTTGACCGTACCGTCCGGTCTTCTCTGCTGAAGCTGAACTTGATCATTTCTTCGATTCTTGCTTCCAAACTTCGTCCACTTGGCTCTTCTTCTCCTCTGCTGTCACCCTAGTGCCTGAGAGACTCTTTGCGCATCCACATACCTCTACCACTAGTGTGACCTAAGAGAAACGACTCGATCCCCCTTGATAGTCCGGTTGTTCCTATGGACTCAAGCCTACATCTACACCAAGCCAACACTTGCTTGGATCTAGCATGTCCTTAGCCTTGATCCATCTCCTCAACCGCGACCTCCATCAAGTCCTTGATCCTTGTCATCATCCATCGTCGAGGAAACCAATCACCAGGATATAGAGAATAGGTTGGCGCACTCCTTTAAAGACGAAGCTTCTTCATTGTGACCTAAAGAATATGCATGAACACCTATCCTACATCCAAAGATGTTAGTCACAAAGATCTAGTTGTCACAAAGGACAACATCACGTAATAGACAAGATCATCATGGCATATGATATAAGGCAAGACCAACATGATGATCAAGAGTATGTCAAGGTATAAGATGCATAGAGGAACACATGACATACTCACCTTGTCTCTTACCTCATGTGCGTAGTAGTCACCTCGTAGAGTAGTCCTCATGTTCACTTCTCATCTTTACCATCTTCCTTGCAACCATTGAGGTGTTGGCACTCCAATAGTGTGTCACTACATCCATGAGACTAAACATCTTGCAAACTAGCAAACCTTGTTAGTCCCATTGACCATGTTGACATCAATCACCAAAACCTATGAACCATGCTCTAGGTTCATTGATCTTACAATCTCCCCCTTTTTGGTGATTGATGGCAACACAACCAAAGCAAGAGATAATAGATAGAATGAAGCACAACTCCTTGCCTAGGATGTATTGACAACATAGAATACTTTACTCATACCTCATTCCTTGATTGAATCTTCACTCCATGGTTGCAAGTACTCCTCCCCCTTGACATGTTCTCCCTATTTGTGCCTCATGTCTCTTCTCATTCCGCAACTACTTGCTTTGGTGGATATACTTCTCCCCCTTTGACATCAAGCACCGAAAAGGGACAAACAAGGCAAACGTTAAAAGCACAAGGGAGCTTCATAGATAGTGATCCTTTGGATGTGGATGGGATGTGGATCAAAATCTTGAAGCCTCATAACATAGACTAAACTCCCCCTAGATTTGTGCATACATGTGATGGAAGGCAAAGTATATGCACAATTTAACAATTAAGTCAAGTGGGGGACCTTAAGCTATGTTATGGAAGGTAGCTAGATAGATAATGCAAGAATGAAGGAAACCTTACCTACTTGCAAGAATGAAAAAACTTAGCGTACCTTCGGGGATGTGATTGCTTTCCAATGCCATAAAGAATGTGTCACATGAAAATCATGGCACCTCAAAGTGGATGATCATTCCTATCAAGAGACTAGAAAGATAAACTTGCAAACACATTAGTCTCAAGAATCTCAAGACATAGGATAGTCTCCCCCCTAAAGTTGTGCATCACATGCACTTTGTCAATAAAGACAAGTCAAGGAGACTACCTATATCTCGGATCATGGCATATAGAGAGATATGAAAGAGCGCATAAATAGATGCCACTTGCAAAGGATATGAGTGAAAGCATGCAAGGCTTTACCACTTGTAAAAGCATATAGATATGAAGCAAACAACAAGGGTAAAGCAACTCAATCACAAAACGGCATCATGCGAGAAATATAAGGACACTACACACATGATGGTAAGTAAGACAAGCATGCAAGTCATTGCTCAAGATAAGATACCACTTGAGAGATAAGCAATATATAGCAACAAAGGGTACCATCAAGATAAAGCTAAGCACATGGAGCAAATGACAAGCATGAAGGGGCGATGATATGAAAGGAACAAAAAGCAATCAAGCACAAACATATCATCACGAATAATACATACAAGAGGCAATATGAGATGAAGGAGAGATGTTACCTTGATGTTCCGGTCGAGGCAAGTCATAGCTCATAAAATGTCACAAGTTAGAGCAAAAACTCATACCACAAGTGAATGAAAGCACAAGGAGCTATGACAAGCACTAATGCTAAGATGACAAGGGTATAAGAAGATTACCTTCATGCTTACCTTGTAGAATGTCCTCCCCATTGACATAAGCTTCCATCTCAAGAATGTGAGGAAGATCGATCAACTTGATCAACTTGACCTTCCTTTGTGCTAACTCCCCCTTGAGATGGTCGTCGTCTTCTTCTTCCACCTCAAGATTGTGAGAAACCGATCATCTTGATCTTCGTGATCTTTCTTCATGCAAACTCCTCCTTGAGGTGGTCATCACATCATCTTCTTCACCTCAAGATTGTTGTGAAGATCGATCATCATGATCACATGATCTTCAAATGCAAACTCCTCCTTGAGGTGATCTTCATTGTCTTCACCGTGTTCTCTCCTCTTTTTTTTGTGCTCCTCCTTGTTCCTACAATTGATCTTACAATAGAGAAAGAACAAGAAGGGCAAACGTCAAATGCACACAAGAGCTTCATGAACCATGTCCTTTTGAGTGGAAGGCATTTGGACCATGATCATGAAAGCCTCATAACATAGGCTAAACTCCCCCTAGAGTTATGCATACTTATAGTGGATGGCAAGATATATGCATATTGTGTGAAACACATGGGGTAGTTTAAACTATGTTATGGATGGTAGCTAGAACAAAAGATAATTGAAATAGATCGGTTCTAGGCATACCTTTCGGAGAGAAGACATTATGACATGTAACCTCATGATAGAAACTAAAACAAAGAACACACGAGTGAAAGACTCCTTTGTGATTTCCTATATGCATGAAACAAGCATATAATACAAATGCAAGGGAAATTAAACATGCCATGATGAATGCATGCAAGATTAAAGACAATGCATAAAGAAACCTACTCAAGGTCAAGTTTGAACCTCTCTCAAGCTTACTCACTATGAGCCAAACCTTGCCTTGAGTCCATCGGTCCACCAACTCAAGCATCCCCCATGCTCATAGCTATCTTGAGAAAGTTAGACCTCGAACTAATATTTTTGTGCTTTTCTTTTAGGTTTTACATGATGCATGAAAGTGCACAACATACTAGTTCACAAAGGAGCTACTAAAAAGCAAGGAACTAAACGAAAAAAACTACACTAAGATACAAGATACCTCCTTGAAGAGTAGATGTTCTCATTCATGCCCTTGACACTTGTGGTGGACTTCAATGATTTCCATGTATTGAACTCGGTCCACCACCTCCATCACCTCAAGTGTTGTACTTTGGGCGCCTCCCATGTGATTGACCCGGCTCATGTGAGTCTTGTGAATGCTTTCATCATTGACTCTCTTCTCTTTGAGCTTGTGGTATTCCTTCAAAACAAAGACTCAAGAGAAAGAGCTCTCACAAGAGAGGGTTAGTTCATCACAAATAGTAAAGAATGCGAGATAGATGAACTAGGAGTAGTGGATGAAGAAGAAAAGAACTAGATGAGGTTGATAGCTCGATAAGAGATCTCAAGGTTCTCATACTTCTCATGAAGCTCAATGTTATCCAACTTGAGCCCTCAACTCATATGTAGAGCCTCATGAGATGACACGGGATCCTTGAGCTCCTATCAAGCTCACCAACACGAAATATGGCCATATCATTCTTTCCTTACCTCCTTTACCTTGGAGGTGCATGTGAAGATGAAGACCAACAACATGTTTGCATATGCTCTTGAAGAAGAGTCACTCTCATAGTCTTCATTATTGGCAATCCTCTCACCAACAAGAAAACCTTGTGAGATGACATCTCCTTCTTCTTGACCTTGGTCTTGTCTCACATACTTCTTGTATTTGGCCTTAGAATCATCTTCTTCTTCATCACTCTCATTGATCCTTCCATCACCACCTTCTTCTTGTCGATGACCCGCAAGTCATGTCTTCCAATGAGGCACACGGGTGGAGATGGAGGAGGTGAAGTTTTCATCAAGATATCAATAGCAACTTGATCTTCACCACGGTTCATAGTCACCTTGATATCAATGAGACACAAAGATGAGTTAGATAAAGAATTGAAATTCGGTTCTAGGTATACCGTCATCTTTGCATTCTCCGAGGAAGATGTAGTTCACTTGAGTGATTAAGAAAGTGAGTATCCCGAGCTTGCATTATCTTCTCACAATTGGTCGCTCTTCAAGTGATGGAAGCTTGCTCACGGTTGTAGATTGATCTTCAATAGAACCACCATCACCAATTGACATGTCCTCAAAATGAGAGACATTTCTTGAGTGCTCATCATGTGAGATGGTCATGAGCAAGACTTCTTCAATTGTAGCTTCTCAAAATCTTCATGTTGAAGTGCAAAAATGTTGTCGCCAAATCTTGAATGAGGAGGTGCTTTCAAGATCTTCATGATAACCTCACCACTTGAGCTTTTCACTTGTCATATGAATCGATCCTCTTATCTAGCATAACCAAGCGAAAACACAAGTAAGTGATTCATTAAAGAATATAGTAAGATTATCAAAATCACTCCTCAACAAGAAAATTAGCAACGATATCATCATGAACCATAAGCACATAATCATGATCATCATAAGATATAACAAGAACAACAAGATCATCATGATAACATGGTTATCCGTGAAAGTGCTAGAGAATTTATTCATGGTATCCCACAATTCATTTGGAACTATGGACTTAAGGTAGCTATTCAAGCGATTCTTTCAACATCCAAAGTCCAAACCCATAAGGGATGAAAACCCAAACTCATTCGGTCACATCTCAAAGGCGGTTAAGCCCTAAATTGAGCACTTGGCTCTGATACCACTTGTAAGGATCGTGTGACCGAGAGGGGGGTGAATCGGGCACACCATGAACTAAAACTTTTTGCACTTCTAGCTACTCTTTCTAATTGCACAAGTAAAGGATACATAACTAGAGAGTACATGTGCACTATGTGATAGTGATCAAGCAAGGATAACCATGTGCTAGGACTTGTACATGCTAGGAGCAAGGCATACATGAGCATATAGAACAACATACAAGATAAGCTCAACAAGTCCTACACATGCTAGTGTATAAGGTAAAGGCACTCGAGCATTCTAGCAAGCATAAGGGTAACACAACGGAAGCTCAAGCAAGTCCTATGCATGCTAGTGTATAAGATGAGATAGAACATAAACTAGCATGCATACAAGTAGCACATGGGAAGCTCAAGCTAGTGATCATACAAGATAGATACAACATAAAGCATAACAAGATCACTAGATGATATCAAGCAAGTGTATGAGCTATGAGCAAGTAAGTACACATAAGGAAAGCGCATATCACTAGAGATAACATAGAGCTAGCACACGGAAACAATCATCAAGCAATCATATGATAAGCACAAGGTCTACTACATGCATATAAGATAAACAAGATAGTAAGTGCAAGTAGTAGAGAGTAAGAGTAAGAGATTGCTCATCGATTTTTCCCGTGGTCTCGGAAGGATGGCGCCTTCCCCTACTCCACGTTGGGTCACTCCCGCCGGAGTCTCGACCCCGTCCCTCCGCTCGATGGCGATCCCCTCTAGAGCACACTCCACCCTTTAAGCCGGTGATGTCCCCTAAGAGCACGCTTCACTCCTCGAGTGAAGTCACGGGCTTCACCCCGCCGCACACCGGCGATGCTCTCCTCCTTGGGACCATCCACCGCTCTTGAGTGAAGTCGCGGGCACGTCCCGCCGGGCTTCTCCCGGGTACTCCTCCGAAGGTAAGGCTCCGCACTTGATGCGTGCCAAAGGGCGCTCCACTAGTGATGCTTCTTTCGCACGGGAAGCTCCAAGACCGTGTACAAACTTGTGTCGGCTTCCACACTCTCTTTGGCAAGCTCAACACCGACGCCTAACCGGTCTAGGCCTTGCCATAGACCAAGGGTAACAAACCAAGACCGCCTCCCTATGACCACACTAGTCCTAGAGGTGGATGGATGCTCTCAACCCTCTCAAGCACTAAGCTTTCTTCTCCAAATCTTCTCCATGTGCTTCTCCTCTCTCTCAAGCACCAAGATTTCTCTCTAAAGCCTCTCCATGTGCTTCTCTTGCATCCTCTTGGCTCCCACTGTGTTTCCCCACTGATAACAATGGCCAAAGGCACCCCAAAGGGTCAAGCAACCGGCTATTTATAGCCCTCCACTCAAAAACTAGCCGTTGCCCCGAAAGTGTCCAGTCACAGTGAGGACCGTACAATTGACCGTACAATACGGTCATCAGTGGACAGCTTGCAGTATTTCGGTGATAACTCCTTGCTCCGAACTCCGATGGAGGTGTACCACATATCAATGGAAAGCTCTTGAAATTCCCCACAACTTTCCTTTTGGGCTGATCTCCAGATTCGGCCATCTTCAAGTCGAAATGGTGACCGTACCATACGGTGCTCATGATCGTACCATACGGTCTCCTCCGACAGTCTGTATATTTCGATCATAACTCCTAGCTCCAAACTCCGATGGAGTGCACCATATACCGACTACATTCACGATATGAATACTCTAATCTACTCTTGACTCTAAACTTTCCTTTTGGGTCGATCTCCAGATTCTGACATCTTCATGGCCAAAAGACCACCGGACTGTCCGGTCTCCATTCTGACCGTATTGTCGGTCTCTAGGACCGTACCGTCCGGTCTCCTTTCTCATTTCCAACAGAAACTTCGTCTTCTCTGTTGCTTCTTCCAATAGGGACCGTACCGTACGGTCCTTTGACCGTACCGTCCGGTCTATAGTCCGGTCTCTATTTTCTCAGCTTCCCAGAACCTTGTCTTCTCTGTCTGGATCTTCATTAGAGACCGTACCACCATACGGTCTCCTTGACCGTACCGTCCGGTCTTCTCTGCTGAAGCTGAACTTGATCATTTCTTCTTCGATTCTTGCTTCAAACTTCGTCCACTTGGCTCTTCTTCTCCTCTGCTGTCACCCTAGTGCCTGAGAGACTCTTTGAGCATCCACATACCTCTACCACTAGTGTGACCTAAGAGAAACGACTCGATCCCCCTTGATAGTCCGGTTGTTCCTATGGACTCAAGCCTACATCTACACCAAGCCAACACTTGCTTGGATCTAGCATGTCCTTAGCCTTGATCCATCTCCTCAACCGCGACCTCCATCAAGTCCTTGATCCTTGTCATCATCCATCGTCGAGGAAACCAATCACCAGGATATAGAGAATAGGTTGGCGCACTCCTTAAAGACGAAGCTTCTTCATTGTGACCTAAAGAATGCATGAACACCTATCCATCCAAAGATGTTATCACAAGATCTAGTTGTCACAAAGGACAACATCACGTAATAGACAAGATCATCATGGCATATGATATAAGGCAAGACCAACATGATGATCAAGAGTATGTCAAGGTATAAGATGCATAGAGGAACACATGACATACTCACCTTGTCTCTTACCTCATGTGTGTAGTAGTCACCTCGTAGAGTAGTCCTCATGTTCACTTCTCTCTTTACCATCTTCCTTGCAACCTTTGAGGTGTTGGCACTCCAATAGTGTGTCACTACATCCATGAGACTAAACATCTTGCAAACTAGCAAACCTTGTTAGTCCCATTGACCATGTTGACATCAATCACCAAAACCTATGAACCATGCTCTAGGTTCATTGATCTTACAATCTCCCCCTTTTTGGTGATTGATGGCAACACAACCAAAGCAAGAGATAATAGATAGAATGAAGCACACAACTCCTTGCCTAGGATGTATTGACAACATAGAATACTTTACTCATACCTCATGTCCTTGATGATCTTCACTCCATGGTTGCAAGTACTCCTCCCCTTTGACATGTTCCCCTATTTGTGCCTCATGTCTCTTCTCATTCCGCAACTACTTGCTTTGGTGGATATACTTCTCCCCTTTGACATCAAGCACCGAAAAGGGACAAACAAGGCAAACGTTAAAAGCACAAGGGAGCTTCATAGATAGTGATCCTTTGGATGTGGATGGATGTGGATCAAAATCTTGAAGCCTCATAACATAGACTAAACTCCCCTAAACTTAGAATTGTGCATACATGTGATGGAAGGCAAAGTATATGCACAATTTAACAATTAAGTCAAGTGGGGGACCTTAAGCTATGTTATGGAAGGTAGCTAGATAGATAATGCAAGAATGAAGGAAACCTTACCTACTTGCAAGAATGAAAAAACTTAGCGTACCTTCGGGGATGTGATTGCTTTCCAATGCCATAAAGAATGTGTCACATGAAATCATGGCACCTCAAAGTGGATGATCATTCCTATCAAGAGACTAGAAAGATAAACTTGCAAACACATTAGTCTCAAGAATCTCAAGACATAGGATAGTCTCCCCCTAAAGTTGTGCATCACATGCACTTTGTCAAGAAAGACAAGTCAAGGAGACTAACCTATATCTCGGATCATGGCATATAGAGAGATATGAAAAGAGCGCATAAATAGATGCCACTTGCAAAGGATATGAGTGAAAGCATGCAAGGCTTTACCACTTGTAAAACATATAGATATGAAGCAAACACAAGGGTAAAGCAACTCAATCACAACGGCATCATGCGAGAAATATAAGGACACTACACACGTGATGGTAAGTAAGACAAGCATGCAAGTCATTGCTCAAGATAAGATACCACTTGAGAGATAAGCAATTATAGCAACAAAGGGTACCTCAAGATAAAGCTAAGCACATGGAGCAAATGACAAGCATGAAAGGGCGATGATATGAAAGGAACAAAAGCAATCAAGCACAAACATATCATCACGATATATACATACAAGAGGCAATATGAGATGAAGGAGAGATGTTACCTTTATGTTCCGGTCGAGGCAAGTCATAGCTCATAAAATGTCACAAGTTAGAGCAAAAACTCATACCACAAGTGAATGAAAGCACAAGGAGCTATGACAAGCACTAATGCTAAGATGACAAGGGTATAAGAAGATTACCTTCATGCTTACCTTGTAGAATTGCGCTCCCCATTGACATAAGCTTCCATCTCAAGAATGTGAGGAAGATCGATCAACTTGATCACTTGACCTTCCTTTGTGCTAACTCCCCCTTGAGATGGTCGTCGTCTTCTTCTCCACCTCAAGATTGTGAGAAAACCGATCGTCTTGATCTTCGTGATCTTTCTTCATGCAAACTCCTCCTTGAGGTGGTCCATCAGCTCATCTTCTTCACCTCAAGATTGTTGTGAAGATCGATCATCATGATCACATGATCTTCAAATGCAAACTCCTCCTTGAGGTGATCTTCATTGTCTTCACCGTGTTCTCTCCTTTTCTTGTGCCTCCTCCTTGTTCCTACAATTGATCTTACAATAGAGAAAGAACAAGAAGGGCAAACGTCAAATGCACACAAGAGCTTCATGAACCATGTCCTTTTGAGTGGAAGGCATTTGGACCATGATCATGAAAGCCTCATAACATAGGCTAAACTCCCCCTAGAGTTATGCATACTTATAGTGGATGGCAAGATATATGCATATCATTGTGTGAAACACATGGGGTAGTTTAAACTATGTTATGGATGGTAGCTAGAACAAAGATAATTGAAATAGATCGGTTCTAGGCATACCTTTCGGAGAGAAGACATTATGACATGTAACCTCATGATAGAAACTAAAACAAAGAACACACGAGTGAAAGACTCCTTTGTGATTTCCTATGCAATGAAACAAGCATATAATACAAATGCAAGGGAAATTAAACATGCCATGATGAATGCATGCAAGATTAAAGACAATGCATAAAGGAAACCTACTCAAGGTCAAGTTTGAACCTCTCTCAAGCTTACTCACTATGAGCCAACCTTGCCTTGAGTCCATCGGTCCACCAACTCAAGCATCCCCCATGCTCATAGCTATCTTGAGAAAGTTAGACCTCGAACTAATATTTTTGTGCTTTTCTTTTAGGTTTTTACATGATGCATGAAAGTGCACAACATACTAGTTCACAAAGGAGCTACTAAAAAGCAAAGGAACTAAACGAAAGAAACTACACTAAGATACAAGATACCTCCTTGAAGAGTAGATGTTCTCATTCATGCCTTGACACTTGTGGTGGACTTCAAAGATTTCCATGTATTAACTCGGTCCACCACCTCCATCACCTCAAGTGTTTGTACTTGGGCGCCTCCATGTGATTGACCGGCTTCATGTGAGTCCTGTGAATGCTTTCATATTGACTCTCTTCTCTTGAGCTTGTGGTATTCCTTCAAAACAAAGACTCAAGAGAAAGAGCTCTCACAAGAGAGGGTTAGTTCATCACAAATAGTAACGAATGCGAGATAGATGAACTAGGAGTAGTGGATGAAGAAGAAAAGAACTAGATGAGGTTGATAGCTCGATAAGAGATCTCAAGGTTCTCATACTTCTCATGAAGCTCAATGTTATCCAACTTGAGCCCTCAACTCATATGTAGAGCCTCATGAGATGAACACGGGATCCTTGAGCTCCTATCAAGCTCACCAACACGAAATATGGCCATATCATTCTTCCTTACCACCTCCTTTACCTTGGAGGTGCATGTGAAGATGAAGACCAACAACATGTTTGCATATGCTCTTGAAGAAGAGTCACTCTCATAGTCTTCATTATTGGCAATCCTCTCACCACAAGAAAACCTTTGTGAGATGACATCTCCTTCTTCTTGACCTTGGTCTTGTCTCACATACTTCTTGTATTTGGCCTTAGAATCATCTTCTTCTTCATCACTCTCATTGATCCTTCCATCACCACCTTCTTCTTGTCGACGACCCGCAAGTCATGTCTTCCAATGAGGCACACGGGGAGATGGAGGAGGTGAAGTTTTCATCAAGATATCAATAGCAACTTGATCTTCACCACCGGTTCATAGTCACCTTGATATCAATGAGACACAAAGATGAGTTAGATAAAGAATTGAGATTCGGTTCTAGGTATACCGTCATCTTTGCATTCTCCGAGGAAATGAGGTTCACTTGAGTGATTAAGAAAGTGAGTATCCCGAGCTTGCATTACCTTCTTCACAATTGGTCGCTCTTCAAGTGATGGAAGCTTGGTCACGTTGTAGATTGATCTTCAATAGACCACCATCACCAATTGACATGTCCTCAAAATGAGAGACATTTCCTTGAGTGCTCATCATGTGAGATGGTCATGAGCAAGACTTCTTCAAATTGTAGCTTCTCAAAATCTTCATGTTGAAGTGCAAAAATGTTGTCGCCAAATCTTGAATGAGGAGGTGCTTTCAAGATCTTCATGATAACCTCACCACTTGAGCTTTTCACTTGTCATATGAATCGATCCTCTTATCTAGCATAACCAAGCGAAAACACAAGTAAGTGATTCATTAAAGAATATAGTAAGATTATCAAAATCACTCCTCAACAAGAAAATTAGCAACGATATCATCATGAACCATAAGCACATAATCATGATCATCATAAGATATAACAAGAACAACAAGATCATCATGATAACATGGTTATCCGTGAAAGTGCTAGAGAATTTATTCATGGTATCCCACAATTCATTTGGAACTATGGACTTAAGGTAGCTATTCAAGCGATTCTTTCAACATCCAAAGTCCAAACCCATAAGGGATGAAAACCCAAACTTATTCGGTCACATCTCAAAGGCAGTTAAGCCCTAAATTGAGCACTTGGCTCTGATACCACTTGTAAGGATCGTGTGACCGAGAGGGGGGTGAATCGGGCACACCATGAACTAAAACTTTTTGCATTTCTAGCTATTCTTTCTAATTGCGGAAGTAAAGGATACATAACTAGAGAGTACATGTGCACTATGTGATAGTGATCAAGCAAGGATAACCATGTGCTAGGACTTGTACATGCTAGGAGCAAGGCATACATGAGCATATAAGAACAACCTAGCATATGATACAAGATAAGCTCAACAAGTCCTACACAAGCTAGTGTATAAGGTAAAGGCACTCGAGCATTCTAGCAAGCGTAAGAGTAACACAAACGGAAGCTCAAGCAAGTCCTATGCATGCTAGTGTATAAGATGAGATAGAACATAAACTAGCATGCATACAAGTAGCACATTGGGAAGCTCAAGCTAGTGATCATGACAAGATAGATACAACATAAAGCATAACAAGATCACTAGATGATATCAAGCAAGTGTATGAGCTATGAGCAAGTAAGTACACATAAGGAAAGCGCATATCACTAGAGATAACATAGAGCTAGCACACGGAAACAATCATCAAGCAATCATATGATAAGCACAAGGTCTACTACATGCATATAAGATAAACAAGATAGTAAGTGCAAGTAGTAGAGAGTAAGAGTAAGAGATTGCTCATCGATTTTTCCCGTGGTCTCGGAAGGATGGCGCCTTCCCCTACTCCACGTTGGGTCACTCCCGCCGGAGTCTCGACCCCGTCCCTCCGCTCGATGGCGATCCCCTCTAGAGCACACTCCACCCTTTAAGCCGGTGATGTCCCCTAAGAGCACGCTTCACTCCTCGAGTGAAGTCACGGGCTTCACCCCGCCGCACACCGGCGATGCTCTCCTCCTTGGGACCATCCACCGCTCTTGAGTGAAGTCGCGGGCACGTCCCGCCGGGCTTCTCCCGGGTACTCCTCCGAAGGTAAGGCTCCGCACTTGATGCGTGCCAAAGGGCGCTCCACTAGTGATGCTTCTTTCGCACGGGAAGCTCCAAGACCGTGTACAAACTTGTGTCGACTTCCACACTCTCTTTGGCAAGCCCAACACCGACGCCTAACCGGTCTAGGCCTTGCCATAGACCAAGGGTAACAAACCAAGACCGCCTCCCTATGACCACACTAGTCCTAGAGGTGGATGGATGCTCTCAACCCTCTCAAGCACTAAGCTTTCTTCTCCAAATCTTCTCCATGTGCTTCTCCTCTCTCTCAAGCACCAAGATTTCTCTCTAAAGCCTCTCCATGTGCTTCTCTTGCATCCTCTTGGCTCCCACTGTGTTTCCCCACTGATAACAATGGCCAAAGGCACCCCAAAGGGCCAAGCAACCGGCTATTTATAGCCCTCCACTCAAAAACTAGCCGTTGCACCGAAAGTGTCCAGTCACAGTAAGGACCGTACAATTGACCATACAATACGGTCATCAGTGGACAGCTTGCAGTATTTCGGTGATAACTCCTTGCTCCGAACTCCGATGGAGGTGTACCACATATCAATGGAAAGCTCTTGAAATTCCGCATAACTTTCCTTTTGGGCGGATCTCCAGATTCGGCCATCTTCAAGTCGAAATGGTGACCGTACCATACGGTGCTCATGATCGTACCATACGGTCTCCTCGAGACAGTCTGTTATATTTCGATCATAACTCCTAGCTCCAACTCCGATGGAGGTGCACCATATACCGATGGAAAGCTCTTGAAATTCTCTACAACTTTCCTTTTGGGTCGGTCTCCAGATTCTGACATCTTCATGGCCAAAAGACCACCGGACTGTCCGGTCTCCATTCTAACCGTATTGTCCGGTCTCTAGGACCGTACCGTCCGGTCTCCTTTCCTCATTTCCAACAGAAACTTCGTCTTCTCTGTTGCTTCTTCCAATAAGGACCGTACCGTACGGTCTCTTTGACCGTACCGTCCGGTCTATAGTCCGGTCTCTATTTTCTCAGCTTCCAGAACCTTGTCTTCTCTGTCTGGATCTTCATTAGAGACCGTACCATACGGTCTCCTTGACCGTACCGTCCGGTCTTCTCTGCTGAAGCTGAACTTGATCATTTCTTCGATTCTTGCTTCCAAACTTCGTCCACTTGGCTCTTCTTCTCCTCTGCTGTCACCCTAGTGCCTGAGAGACTCTTTGAGCATCCACATACCTCTACCACTAGTGTGACCTAAGAGAAACGACTCGATCCCCCTTGATAGTCCGTTGTTCCTATGGACTCAAGCCTACATCTACACCAAGCCAACACTTGCTTGGATCTAGCATGTCCTTAGCCTTGATCCATCTCCTCAACCGCGACCCCCTCAAGTCCTTGATCCTTGTCATCATCCATCGTCGAGGAAACCAATCACCAGGATATAGAGAATAGGTTGGCGCACTCCTTTAAAGACGAAGCTTCTTCATTGTGACCTAAAGAATATGCATGAACACCTATCCTACATCCAAAGATGTTAGTCACAAAGATCTAGTTGTCACAAAGGACAACATCACGTAATAGACAAGATCATCATGGCATATGATATAAGGCAAGACCAACATGATAATCAAGAGTATGTCAAGGTATAAGATGCATAGAGGAACACATGACATACTCACCTTGTCTCTTACCTCATGTGTGTAGTAGTCACCTCGTAGAGTAGTCCTCATGTTCACTTCTCCTCTTTACCATCTTCCTTGCAACTATTTAGGTGTTGGCACTCCAATAGTGTGTCACTACATCCATGAGACTAAACATCTTGCAAACTAGCAAACCTTGTTAGTCCCATTGACCATGTTGACATCAATCACCAAAACCTATGAACCATGCTCTAGGTTCATTGATCTTACACACTCTTAGGCCATCTTCGATATATTCATGGGAGAACCTAAGGGATAAACTGTTGCAAAATTTCCAAGGTTTCTTCCGCAAGACTGTAACTACCCTCGATCTGAGGTCGTGATTATTTCCGAGATTTGTAGAGCTGAAATCTCAGGCATCTGGTGTTGAAGATAATGTAGCCATAGAAGCAGCACTCTTGGGTCTACGCGCCGGACCATGCGCTACTCACTTCGCAATGAACCACCCTTCTACCATCCAAGAACTTTACACAGACCTGGAGAAATACTGTAGAGCAGATTATGATTACAGGCGAAGAATCGCAACACAGAATAGTCAGAAACAGAACAAGCGAAGCCAGTCAGACGACAACAAGCAAGACTGGAGTAACAGCAGAAAGCAAAACAAGCAAGCATCTCAACCTCAGTACATAAATCAAATAGATTCTCAAGAAAAGCCCGAAGAGCCTCAACATTTCAGTGGAAATAGTGGTGGAAGAAATGTTCGAGGAAGAGGCAAAGGAAGAGGAAAAAATCAAGAGCCTAGAAAGCCATACTGTATATTTCACGGGCTCGACAAGGGGCACACTTCCAAGGAATGCCCGGAGACCAAAGAAACTTTTGACAGAATCAAAGCAAAAGAGCAGCCATCCAACCCTATGAAGATGGTTAACCACACATCAAATCAAGTCCAATGGCTTAGCCAGCCAGCATACCCCCACTTCCAACCACAATATTACCCTCCGCCATTCCCAATCCAAAACAACTACAGCATCCCTCCCAAACAGGATGCACACCATCATCACCAGATACCTCATTATCAACCCAACCATGTGAACCACATACCAAAGATGCTACCACCTCCTCCACCTACTCCTAGCGATACAACTCGCGAAGAGTTACCACCCCCACCGCCTTTAATACCGAAGAGCGAGAACCAAACAACAAACAATTCAAGTGCCAACCCTTTCCCAGCATACGGAGTCATCCTGCCAATTACTGGAGGCTCTTCGCTTGAGTTCGAAAACAAAAAGCAACGAAGAGACCACTTCCGCGCTGTAAACACCATCTCCAATGTAGCACCTATTCGCAAAACCAAATGGTCTCATATCCCAATAACCTTCACCGAAGAGGACCTATCCCATTGCGACCTCAGATGTCACCCGCACAATGATGCAATGGTCATAGAAACTAATGTCTATGGCAGGATAATCACCAAAATACTGGTCGACAATGGGGCTTCTTCGGATATCTTGTTTACAAGTAGCTTCGATCAACTCAAGCTCGACAGAAATCTTCTGGAACCCTCCGAAACTCCACTTTATGGTTTCGGAGGCAAAAGGATTATCCCGCTTGGGAAAATCACTTTGCCGGTTTCGTTTGGAGATATGTTCAACCCAGAACCGAGCACATCACCTTCGATGTTGTAGAAATGAATTATCCATACAACGCCATCTTTGGCAGAGGAGTGATCAACACCTTTGATATCATTCTTCGTAATTCTTTCCTCGTCATGAAGATGCCTGCACCGAAGGGTGTTATCACGGTCTTCAGAAATCAGCAGGAAGCAAGAAACATCGAAAAGGGCATTGCTCCGGGGCGGAAGAATGTCTATGTCCTTTCCGATAAACCAGACAACCAACATATTGCATCAACCACTTATGACAAAGATCACGACAAAGACGAGAAGTCCATTCATGAAGACTGTGAAACCAAGAGGGTATTACTAGATCCAGCAGTGCAAGATCAATTCGTCACAATAGGCATCAACTTGCCGAAGCATGAAGAAGAAGCACTTGTTAATCTTCTTAGGAAAAACAAAGATGTCTTCGCTTGGTCATCTCATGATCTTCAAGGGGTCAACAGAGAAAAAATTGAACACAAGCTGAATATTGACATATCAATAAAGCCGAAGAAACAAAAGTTAAGAAAAATGAGCGAAGATCGGGTGAAAGCGGTCAAGGCCGAAGTCCAACGTCTTCCAGACGCAAGAGTTATAAGAGATGTGAAATACCCCACATGGTTGGCTAACACAGTTCCTGTGAGGAAAAAGAATGGCAAGTGGAGAATGTGTGTCGATTTCACCGACCTTAACAAGGCATGCCCCAAGGATGGTTTTGCACTCCCGAGGATTGACACAATAGTGGATGCTGCAACGGGAGCGGAGCTCCTTTCTCTGTTGGATTGTTTCTCGGGGTACCATCAAATCTGGATGAGAAAGTCAGACGAAGAAAAAACAAGCTTTATAACACCCTTCGGCACGTTCTGCTTTGTAAGAATGCCCGAAGGCCTCAAGAATGCAGGACCAACTTTTTGCAGAATGACAAAGGTAGTTCTTGAAGATCAATTGGGTAAGAATGTTCTAGACTATGTCGATGACATTATTGTAAAGAGCAACAAACGCGGAGATCATGATAAAGATCTAGCTCAAACCTTCGCTAATCTCAGAAAAGCAAATGTTAAGCTCAACCCGGAAAAATGTGTCTTCGGAATTGACAAGGGAAAGGTGTTGGGATGCTTGGTATCAATCAAAGGGATCCAAGCTAACCCAGACAAAGTCGAAGCATTGCTCAACATGAGAGAACCAACAAGTGTTAAAGATGTTCAGAAACTTACAGGCAGAATAGCAGCACTCAACAGATTCATTTCAAGGTTAGCGGAGAAAAGTCTACCGTTCTTTCAAGTTCTTCGCAGTAACAGCCCACTTGAGTGGGGCGAAGATCAAAGAAGAGCATTTGCACAACTCAAGTCTTATCTCAGAGAAATGACAACCTTCGCTAGTCCTCAGCCCAAGGAGGCATTGTTATTATATGTGGCGGCTTCGCATTCGGCTGTTAGTGCCGCGCTAGTTCAAGAGCAATCTCAGCAGACGAAGACAGGAAAACTTGTGAAAGTTCAAAGACCAGTATATTTCGTGTCCGAAGCTTTAAGTGGTTCTAAAGTCTTTTATTCAGAGCTTGAAAAAATAGCATATGCAGTAATCATGGTAGCTAGAAAGTTAAGGCACTATTTTGAAGCTCATACAATTCGGGTCCTAACAAACCAACCACTTTTCGACATGTTCAGAAATCGAGAAGCATCTGGTAGAATCTCTAAGTGGGCTCTAGAACTGTCAGAACACGTCATAGACTTTGAGAAGCGAAGCGCTGTAAACTCTCAAGTATTGGCTGACTTCATAGCAGATTGGACAGAGCCATCTCCGTACACCGGAGGGCTAGTTTTTGAACAACCCTGGGAAATCTTTTGTGATAGGGCTTGGTGCCATCTAGGCGCAGGGGCTTCGGCAATTCTGGTGTCTCCTTCGGGTATCAAACTCAGATATGCAGTAAGGCTGGAATTCAGCAAAGAAACTGATAGATGCACCAACAATATTGCAGAATATGAAGCATTGTTGTTATCTACATCCATGAGACTAAACATCTTGCAAACTAGCAAACCTTGTTAGTCCCATTGACCATGTTGACATCAATCACCAAAACCTATGAACCATGCTCTAGGTTCATTGATCTTACACACTCTTAGGCCATCTTCGATATATTCATGGGAGAACCTAAGGGATAAACTGTTGCAAAATTTCCAAGGTTTCTTCCGCAAGACTGTAACTACCCTCGATCTGAGGTCGTGATTATTTCCAAGATTTGTAGAGCTGAAATCTCAGGCATCTGGTGTTGAAGATAATGTAGCCATAGAAGCAGCACTCTTGGGTCTACGCGCCGGACCATGCGCTACTCACTTCGCAATGAACCACCCTTCTACCATCCAAGAACTTTACACAGACCTGGAGAAATACTGTAGAGCAGATTATGATTACAGGCGAAGAATCGCAACACAGAATAGTCAGAAACAGAACAAGCGAAGCCAGTCAGATGACAACAAGCAAGACTGGAGTAACAGCAGAAAGCAAAACAAGCAAGCATCTCAACCTCAGTACATAAATCAAATAGATTCTCAAGAAAAGCCCGAAGAGCCTCAACATTTCAGTGGAAATAGTGGTGGAAGAAATGTTCGAGGAAGAGGCAAAGGAAGAGGAAAAAATCAAGAGCCTAGAAAGCCATACTGTATATTTCACGGGCTCGACAAGGGGCACACTTCCAAGGAATGCCCGGAGACCAAAGAAACTTTTGACAGAATCAAAGCAAAAGAGCAGCCATCCAACCCTATGAAGATGGTTAACCACACATCAAATCAAGTCCAATGGCTTAGCCAGCCAGCATACCCCCACTTCCAACCACAATATTACCCTCCGCCATTCCCAATCCAAAACAACTACAGCATCCCTCCCAAACAGGATGCACACCATCATCACCAGATACCTCATTATCAACCCAACCATGTAAACCACATACCAAAGATGCTACCACCTCCTCCACCTACTCCTAGCGATACAACTCGCGAAGAGTTACCACCCCCACCGCCTTTAATACCGAAGAGCGAGAACCAAACAACAAACAATTCAAGTGCCAACCCTTTCCCAGCATACGGAGTCATCCTGCCAATTACTGGAGGCTCTTCGCTTGAGTTCGAAAACAAAAAGCAACGAAGAGACCACTTCCGCGCTGTAAACACCATCTCCAATGTAGCACCTATTCGCAAAACCAAATGGTCTCATATCCCAATAACCTTCACCGAAGAGGACCTATCCCATTGCGACCTCAGATGTCACCCGCACAATGATGCAATGGTCATAGAAACTAATGTCTATGGCAGGATAATCACCAAAATACTGGTCGACAATGGGGCTTCTTCGGATATCTTGTTTACAAGTAGCTTCGATCAACTCAAGCTCGACAGAAATCTTCTGGAACCCTCCGAAACTCCACTTTATGGTTTCGGAGGCAAAAGGATTATCCCGCTGGGGAAAATCACTTTGCCGGTTTCGTTTGGAGATATGTTCAACCCAAGAACCGAGCACATCACCTTCGATGTTGTAGAAATGAATTATCCATACAACGCCATCTTTGGCAGAGGAGTGATCAACACCTTTGATATCATTCTTCGTAATTCTTTCCTCGTCATGAAGATGCCTGCACCGAAGGGTGTTATCACGGTCTTCAGAAATCAGCAGGAAGCAAGAAACATCGAAAAGGGCATTGCTCCGGGGCGGAAGAATGTCTATGTCCTTTCCGATAAACCAGACAACCAACATATTGCATCAACCACTTATGACAAAGATCACGACAAAGACGAGAAGTCCATTCACGAAGACTGTGAAACCAAGAGGGTATTACTAGATCCAGCAGTGCAAGATCAATTCGTCACAATAGGCATCAACTTGCCGAAGCATGAAGAAGAAGCACTTGTTAATCTTCTTAGGAAAAACAAAGATGTCTTCGCTTGGTCATCTAATGATCTTCAAGGGGTCAACAGAGAAAAAATTGAACACAAGCTGAATATTGACATATCAATAAAGCCGAAGAAACAAAAGTTAAGAAAAATGAGCGAAGATCGGGTGAAAGCGGTCAAGGCCTAAGTCCAACGTCTTCCAGACGCAAGAGTTATAAGAGATGTGAAATACCCCACATGGTTGGCTAACACAGTTCCTGTGAGGAAAAGAATGGCAAGTGGAGAATGTGGCGATTTCATCATTCACCGACCTTAACAAGCATGCCCCAGGATGGTTTTCCACTCCCGAGGATTGACACAATAGTGGATGCTGCGCAACGGGAGCGGAGCTCCTTTCTCTGTTGGATTGTTTCTTCTCGGGGGTACCATCAAATCTGGATGAGAAAGTCAGACGAAGAAAAAACAAGCTTTATATAACACCCTTCGGCACGTTCTGCTTTGTAAGAATGCCCGAAGGCCTCAAGAATGCAGGACCAACTTTTTGCAGAATGACAAAGGTAGTTCTTGAAGATCAATTGGGTAAGAATGTTCTAGACTATGTCGATGACATATTGTAAAGAGCAACAAACGCGGAGATCATGATAAAGATCTAGCTCAAACCTTCGCTAATCTCAGAAAGCAAATGTTAAGCTCAACCCGAAAAATGTGTCTTCGGAATTGACAAGGGAAAGGTGTTGGATGCTGGTATCAATCAAAGGGATCCAAGCTAACCCAGACAAAGTCGAAGCATTGCTCAACATGAGAGAACCAACAAGTGTTAAAGATGTTCAGAAACTTACAGGCAGAATAGCACAGCACAACAGATTCATTTCAAGGTTAGCGGAGAAAAGTCTACCGTTCTTTCAAGTTCTTCGCAGTAACAGCCCACTTGAGTGTTGGCGAAGATCAAAGAAGAGCATTTGCACAACTCAAGTCTTATCTCAGAGAAATGACAA